>CM019151.1:74531920-74702457 GCA_009733165.1 Naja naja
ATACGGAGCAGCAGAGCTGAAGGTAATGGAATGGCCCGATTTAGAGAAACTTTTAAGAGCCCATTACGCTTACAAGTATCGTGCCTCATTAAGAGACACGAATTTTACCGCGGGATCAAGGGATAGTGAGAATGTTAATGACTTCGTGGCAAGTTTAAGGGACATTGGGGTGCTTGTGACTTTACCAACTTAGAAGAGGCCATGCGGATCGGTTTGTTTTAGGCCTAAAAGATAAGGTCTTACAAAGCAAACTTTAATGAAACCTAAGATCACGTTTAAAGAGGCCATTGAAGAAGCTGTTTCAAGCCACCAAGTCCTCAGCTGCCATGAAAAGATTAACAAGGCCTCAAGCCAGGCCTCAAGCCATTCTGATGGGGAAAATCCACAACAGCCCATTAAGTAACAAATAGACTCTGATTCTGATGGCAGTGAGGCAGAGGAGGGATTTTAGACTCAGAATGGAGAAGAAGAAAAAAGACTCTGGGAAAACAGGCAAGGTTCTATTGCAGAGGCTGTGGGGGGGCCACCCCGACTGAATGCAAGTTCTTTGACTCCATTTGCCTACTGCTAGAGAAACGGGTCACATAGCCAGAGTCTGCAAATCATCCAGAACTCCACCATTAGGAAAAATTTCCTGATAAAGACTTTAAGCCCAACAATTTCCTTGAAAAGATGGGGCTAAATTTAGAAGCAAATGGCAAGAATGAAACTCACCAAACAATCACTATTGGTCATTCTTCACCTTTAAAAGCAGAAAAGTACATACGTGAAGGTGTTTATTGAAGGAAGGCCTTGCCAAATGGAAGTGGACTCAGGCTCTTATTTATCTATGGTGTCATGGGACACTATCCACGATTTCTTCCCAAAATTCAGAAGAAGCATTTCCAGAAGCAAGCACTGACTCTCAAAGACTACCAAGGAACAAGATTCCAGTAGTTGGAGCGAGAGATTTCAACGTGCAGTTTAAAGGCCACACCAAACGTTTGCCCCTGACCATCGTGGACAAGGATCGCCCAAGTTTGCTGGGACTTGAGTGGTTCAAGCCACTTGGCATCGAGGTGACTGGCATCCATCACGCAGCAGCAGCTCTGACTGGGAAGAGTCCTTGAAGTCTGAGTTTCCAGAGGTCTTCAGCGAAGGACAAGTATATGGGGACCCCTATTGCTTTCAGCCTAGACCCCAGGTGCCCCCAATTCGCTTTAAAGCCCAGGAGGGTCCCATTTGCTTTAAAGGAAAAAATTGATGCACAATTAGATAAGCTCATTGCTCAAGGGGTTTTAGAGCCTACTGACCACTCCAGATGGGAAACACCCATAGTCACACCAGTCAAGGCTGATGGGTCAGTGAGAATCTGTGGTGACTATAAGGGGACACTAACCATGCGCTGCAGCAGAGCGATATCCTGTACCAGTTGTGCATCATCTGCTCCATTCCCTTGGCAGGGGTACAGTATTTGCTAAACTGGATTTGGCTCAGGCATATCAACAATTAACAGTTGATGATGCCACTGCAGAGGCACAAACAATTGTGACCCATAGAGGTGCCTTCAAATGTAAAAGACTACAATTTGAGTAAGCTGGCACCTGGCATTTTTCAAAGCCTTATGGAAAGAATGTTGCAAGGACTGCCAGGGGTAGTGCCTTATTTTGATGATGTGTTAATCTCTGCTGAAAATGACACTCAGCTTCAAGAGAGACTCAGAGAAGTCCTTACCAGATTCAGAAAAGCGGGTTTAAAAGTCAAGGAAGACAAATGTACACTCAAAACAGACAGAGTTGAGTTCCTGGGGTACATGATTGACAAGCATGGCATCCACCCTACTGATGCCAAGGTTAAAGCAATCAAGGAAGCTCCTAAACCTCGTTGCAAGTCAGATTTGCAAGCCTTCCTTGGACTTATTAACTTTTACCACATGTTTCTACCTCACAAAGCATCTATTGCTGAGCCTTTACATCGCCTGCTTGACAAGAAAGCTGTTTGGATCTGGGGGCGGAAGGAACAGTCAGCTTTTAACAGTATTAAGAGACTAATCACGTCTGATGCTGTGTTGATACAGTTCTCTGAGAATTTACCTGTTGTTCTGACTTGTGATGCATCCCCTTTTGGAGTGGGGGGGGTTTGAGTCACAGGCTTCCCAATGGAAGGGAAGCCCCAATTGCATTTTACTCTCGCACGCTGTCCAAAGCAGAGAGGAATTATAGCCAATTGGACAAGGAGGCATTGGCAGTTGTTGCAGCTGTTAAGAAATTTCATGAATATCTGTATGGCAGGTCATTCACCATTGTTACAGATCACAAACCTTTATTAGGCATTGTGGCAGGAGACAAACCTACACCTAATATCCTGTCACCAAGAATGCTGAGGTGGACTGAATTTCTTGCAGCCTATTCATACAAACTGATTCACAGACCTGGCAAGGACATTGGACATGCTGATGCACTGAGTCGCTGCCCACTACCTTGCCACAAGGAGGACTTTGAACTTGAAACTCACACCTTTTCCTGGAGACCGTTGCTAAGCTTCCAGTCCATGCTGCTAAGATTGCCAGAGAAACTGCCAAAGATGCTATGTTGGCACCTGTTATAGGCTGGATTAAGAAAGGTTGGCCTCTTCAAGATCTACCTCACCTTGCCCAACCTTTTAAGTCCAGGCAAACTGAATTATCTGTATTAAGAGGATGTATTTTGTGGGGTAACAGGGTGGTTATTCCTGCAAAACTGCAAAGGGAGGTTTTGGAAATGTTACATGAGGGTCATCCTGGGATTGAAAGGATGAAAGGTTTGGCCAGGAGTTATGTATGGTGGCCAGGTATTGACAAAATGGTTGAAAACTGGGTAGCCTCTTGTCCCAATTGCCAGGTAGTCAGACCTGCCCCACCTCACGCCCCCACACAGGAATGGGAATGTCCTAGGGGCCCATGGTCTAGAATCCACATTGATTTTGCAGGCCCTACAAGAGGGCACACTTTTCTAGTTATAGTAGATGCATACTCCAAATGGCTAGAGGTAATTCCCATGACATCCACTACTACTGAGGCTGTTATCAAGCAGCTCAGAAAATTGTTTGTAACCCATGGGTTACCAGATGTCCTTGTCTCTGACAATGGCCCTCAATTCACATCTAACATTTTTGAATCCTTTCTAGCTCAACAGGGCATCAGACATGCCCTCACTGCCCCTGGGCACCCTTCGGCCAATGGCCGGGCTGAACGCATGGTACGCTTTACCAAAGAGAAGCTTCAGCAGCTGGGTCCTGGGGACATCACTGAGAAGCTTGAAAAGCTTCTTAGTGTTCAACACATCACTCCTAGCCCATCAACTAACTTGTCCACAGCAGAGTTGTTGATGGGCAGGAAACTTAGGTCTTCCCTTGACCGCCTTCATCCCACTTACGCACCCAACGCACCACTGGATTCCACTTCCAAAGTTCGTTCTTTTAGTGTGGGAGATTCTGTATGCTAGGAACCTTATAGGTGAACCTTTGTGGATTCCTGCTGAAATAACTCACATCACTGGCCCTCGTTCTTACAGGGTTCAAACAGAGGATGGCCTCCTCTGGAGCAGGCACATTGACCAACTTAGATCCAGGTTCCCTCAGGAACATCGCCCCTGTCTCCCTCTAGGTCCCTCACCTGATGTTTCATCTAGGGGGAAGGGGGGAACAGGAGGAAAATCAGCAAACAGGAATCAACCCCTTGTGTAACGAGCCACTGCGACAGGAACCATCCCGAACCCTGTCACAATGCCAAGATCCACCATCTGAAGTGGAAGATTGCACATCACTACCTGACTTGGGTGCTGACATTGGAATGGAGATGGGTTGGGAGGAGAGACCAGATTCTAACAGTCTAACAGGGTCTTCTTTCACAGGAAGTCCCAACAGGGAAATGTCAGTAGACACATTTCCCCTCTCACTGGGTGAGAACGTTCAAACTTCTGAACCACGAAGGTCTCAACGTACACGTAAGAACCCCACCTATTTAAAGGAATACATTAGATAGGTTGGGGTTTGGTATGGACTGAACCTAGTGGGGAGGGGTGTTATGTATGTAGGTTTGAATGTTATTGGTTTATTTGAATTGTTCTTGTAAAATGTCAAATGGTATTGGTTTAAATAGTGCGGGAAGAAACCCTGCACTCCCATTGGCTGGCAGCTACGGCTGCAGGCTATAAGAAGCAGCCGTAGCCAAGCCAGGACGGGTCCATTCGAGCTGTAGTCACAAATAAACTCTTTGCTGGAACTCCTCGCGTCTGACTCTTCATGCAAACTTAACAGTAGCCATAATAACTTAGATTAAAATCTGTTTTAATGGCAGAGCCATTTTTTAAATAAAGTAGCAACAGAACTTTTGATGTTTTCAATAGAAATTAATTGCCACTTCCCTGCCCCAATACTAGTCATAAACAAATTTGCAAATATGATTAAAAACATAAGCTATTAGAATACTAATGTGTGCATTTTAATGCTATTTTTTCAGATTATAATTTCCAAAACCCAGGATTTAGAATCTAAAGAGAAAGAGTGAGAAAGTGTCTATCTATACTGAGTTTTCTGTGTGTGAATTATGAGAGGCACTCTCATAAGGCTAATTGAGCTATCTTGGGTCAGTCACTTTTTCTCAGCTCTATGAATCAGGCAATGGCAACTCATTTCTGGAAAATCTTATCAAAAAATTTCAGATACTAGTCCAAGCAGTCAAACGTTGTGCTAAATTCATGAAGGTCTTTATTAGAGAATGTTAGGGAAACAGTTTTTGTGCAAGTTTCAATCTCAAATACATGTACACACAGAACACAGGCACAGACAGAGAATTCTACAGAAAAATATTCACTCCTTAATTTTTTTTGCATATCATGTGGATCCAGCTAACATATAAATGGGAATCAGAATGATATATATCTGCAAGGAGATTAAACAAGGAAGCAATATGTGCTGGGTATATGTGCTTTGATGTTCAATGCAAAGTCCTCTGCTGTTTCTTACAATGTCACACACAAGACATCTCGATTTCAGTGCACTTTTCATCATTTTGGCAAAATCTCAGCTTGCTGCAAATACACTGGTCTGAATGAAGAGGTAGAAGCAAAGTTTGGTGCTTGATTCATTTATTCCATAAACAAAGTCATCCAATTTGTGATTTGCTATTAGGGAAATAATAATCTCAATCATCCTCACTTATCTCTGGTCAATCAATTTATTAAAGGAAGAATGACTGGCACTTACATTAGTACTTCATTAAACTGACAGGCTAACTAAAAATGCCCTATACAAATCTCACAAATTTCATCACAGAGAACTCACCATGCTGATTCACCATGGCAAAGGAATTTCTGAAGAACTTCAGAACTTATGAAGTCATATTGTAGCAAAAGTTACAAAATAATTTTTAATGCTCTGAGAATCCACTGATATATCTTGAAGGACATTGTTTGGAAGATGATCTGAGATTGTTTTTCATTTATCCAGAATTCAGTTTATTATACCTTTTTAATGTCATTAAGTTTGCATCAGTTCTGTATTATGGAGGTTTTCTGGGGTGAAAATTATATATATATATTCTAATAGTTTTATAAAATATGTTTAATATTCATATTTAAAATAAGGTAATAAAAATTATCCTTCAAATGGTACTACGGAAATAGAACAGTTATTTTAATGCAAACTATATTAGTCTGCTTTTAAATTGCGGTTTCAACATTTTATATCCATCTTTTATGATATTAATCATATCCTTGGTCACAGTACATGTTAACAATTTCTTATTTCTTATTAATAGTAACTGCCTTGTACTTTCAGCATTTCATATCCATTTTTAATTATATTCACATTCTTATACATTCTCTACTAGATGTTAAAAAATTCTTATTTCTGTTAACATCTAGTAATCGCCTTGTTCTTCAATTGTTCTGTTATTTTAATTAGCACTTTCATTGCCTTTTTAATTCTTACCTTAACATACTTTTATTAATGGACATTACTCTATTTGTAATTTTATATACTGTTTATGAAAAAAGTGATGCTAACACTAAAATTAAATTGCTTATGCAATAATGTTCAATTATGTTAATTTTAATTTTTATTTGTAAATAATAATATATTATTTCCTTGAAGTTTGATGGTATTTTTTTCATTTGTCAAAACAAAAAGAGTTATAGGGATAGGAATACTGCTTTAGGAGCTTTTGGTACTCCTTGCCTGTGCACTAGAGTGACGAACTATTTAATTTTAAAAGAAAATGGGAAAAGTGGATTTATATATCTACTTCTTTGCCAGGAAATAAAATATTTACCTCCCCAGAAATTAAAAATGCTGTCATTCCTACTAAAATTTATCCTTACAGAATTTAGAAAGACATTTCCCATACCCTGTACTTCATTTTACTATCTGCCACTCTGCTACTTTATTTCCACAAGCAATCTAATTTCAGATGCAACTGAGAAACTGCATAGACTCTTAAGAAAACCCAAACCATTTAAAGCTTAGAAGCACAAAAGAAACAGAATTTTTATGTAGTTTGGTCTTTTGAGGTGGTTAAAGTACACAGCTTGAAAGACCTTCAAAGGATTGATCTAAGGACATATTTTTCAATAACATTTTTACTTCTTTTTTTTACTGAGAAGCAGTTGTATTTGAAAGAATTTATATTCTAATTTAACAAGGACACTGTTAACCCGCATTGCCATTTCTTTGAAAGAAAGGAGATAGAAAAAGTGCTTTCATTTTAATTGAAAATCATTATATTTATCAGAACTTATTGAATCCCAATAATATTGTTTTTTGCACTTTGAATCTAATTCCACTTCATGGATTTCTTTTTCCCTTCCAAATAAAGGTAGTCCTCAACTTTCATCAGTTCATTTTTGACTATTCAAGTTACAATGGCACTGAAAAAGTGACATATTTTTTACATTTATGACAAACTAAACAATCCATGGAAAACCTTTGTCTACCATGAGTGTTGTTGGGCTTAGACCAGGGGTGTCAAACTCGCGGTGTCATTTTGTCATCACGTGATGTATCATGACTTTTCCCCCTTCACTAAACCATGGGTGAGCATGCCCAGCATGCGGCACATCCTGCCCGTGGGCCACAAGTTTGACACCCCTGGCTGAGACAGTCTTGTTTTCATTCCACCTATGTTGTTGATGCCTCTGGTGCTGTTTGCTGCCACAATAACATTTGCTATCTAGCATCAGACTTAGGCTGTTGGTAAAAATTCAGTGAATTTTTCAATATCACAGGGACATGGAACTGTCACTTTGAAATAAAAGGTCAAAACTTGATAATTGCAAGTTTTGCAAGTTATTGACTGTTGCAATTATATTAAAATAGTGGAGCTACCTATTCTTTATCCTGGAAGCTTTTAAAAGTAAAAGCGGTACTAGCACCGGAGTTTCAATTTTCCTCTCTAGACAAGACCTACCAATGAGTTTTGACTTAGGGAATTAAAATTCTCCAATTACTAACCTTCTGCAACATACAGATGTTTAAAGGGCACTCTCAATAACAAGTCCTTAACCTCCAACTTCACTCAAGAGACCCTCAGGCTTCTTTCTGCCTATTACAGAAGCAGATTTTCCTCACTGGCAGCTGTACTTCCTGTTAATCATTAATCTGCCTCAGTATTGAAGAAGCCTTGGCCTATGAGCCCACCAAATAATGATAAATCAGGCTTGATACTCACCACTTTGGTGAGTATCTTCTGACCAAGTTACAGCAGAGATATTTTGGAGGTTATCCATCATGATAAAGAACAGCTTTTAGAAATCAATGTTGCCTTGTGCAATATGGTTTATTCCAATAAGTGATGGTCATATATTTCATTTGGTGCCATCAGCCGCACATCATATTGTATTGTGACTTTATTATGACAAATAGTCAGTCATATAGCCTAAATGTTTGTTCTAGTCTGTCCTGCTTTGAAGTATGACACCAAAGAATCTTGCTAGATTCTGACATCAGTGCTACCTATTTTGTAATTCTGAATAACTTAACATAGTATTTATAGAAGCAACATTTTTCCACATAATCTGCACACCACTTGCAATAACAGTTTGCAATACAGGCTGAAAAGTGTGTTCTGTACCAGTGAACCAGGAGGGCTGGAGGCTCAATAGTTTCGGAAGATTTCATTCCTTTCATTTCGCATTGCAAATGATCATATTTGCATATCAGCTGTTTTTCAAGGAAAAGATTGTTCATTTCCTTAATAGAAATATGACTTAATATTAGGATAATTAGAGTAATTAGAATAGTAGAAATATGAAACAACTTGTTTTTCAACATGCTCTCCAGATTATAAAGCAGCAGATAAATAGGATCTACTATTTAGCATAATAAAGATACCTCATAAATGATAACTTTTTCCAATAAATCATACTTTTGCTGCTGTTTCTATTTAAGTAATCCTGTGATTATCTTTGAATAGAGTGCAGTATTCAGCTATCTGTATGATTATTAAAATGTTTTTCTATAAATAATGGCAGTATATTGCATAATGAAAGTCATATATAACAATGCTATTACAGGCTTTTAATGTTTATTATTCAGTTAAAGCATACACATATAACAAATTTGGGACTTTTTAGAGATTTGGGAAGTGATGTTGGGAGATGTAGTGTTATTATAATTATATCACATCATTATTTTAGTTTAGCAGTATAGATTAGCATTTAGTAATTTTAGAAGTTTATAATAAATACTAATCTATGCTGCTATATTGAAATAAATTTCAGAAGTGTCACACATTCCCTGTGCTTTCTCTATAATATATAGATTATTTTGAGGAATCTAAAAGTTAGAAATGTTACATATCCATTTCTGTCTCAGTTTCATGAATTTTGTAATAGATTAAATAATAATAATAATAATAATAATATTTATGGCTGTATAGATTGTTGCTTAGCATTTCATGTCCTCTTTTAAAAAGTCCTTGTAGATTGATAACTTCTAAAAAATATCTCAGTGGGCAATATTATAAATTGTTGCAAAACGTGTTTGTAGTATGATAGCTTTACTGACAATAATAAGTTTATTTGAAAGTGAAACTATAATTGACTATGTAATATAGAATACATAGTCTTCCTGACAGGATATTCCATAATACTATAAGAACTGATTTATGTATATACACATTCAAAAGTTAAGAATTGGTATCTTCAGATTCACTGTATATAAAGTTTTGATTATTTATCATGGTAAAAATATTTTGTTCCTACTGATTGCCTATCAGCTGTGTTACAAGATATAAATGCTATCATGAAATTGGAAAGAATCTATATATGGTTGTTGAATATTAATACAAGATATAAAAGCACAAACAATATATATCATTTTATTAAAACTATAAAATTATATTAGCAATAAAATCCAAGTTATGTTTCTATTCAAGATGATTCTTCAGTTTTCCTAATGCAAATAATTATAGATAAAGGACATATAGATTAAGTACACTGGAATGATTTTGAGTCTTCTAGTAGTGTTTTATAAGCAATATTTTTTCCTGCAAGTCAGTCTTGACTTCTGGGGACTGCTCAGAGTAGTCCTTCTATTTTTTGGCAAAATTTTCAGAAGAAGTTTGCCATTGCTTTCTTCTTGGGGTTGAGAGATAGTGACTAGTCCAAAGTCATTTAGCTAGCTTTGTGCTTAAAGTAGGACTAGAATTGACAATCTCCTAGCCTGGTGCCATAGCCATTTCACCAAATTGGCTTTCTTGCATAGTAGTCTTCCAAAATTGTCTACAGAATATGTACTAGAATATAATAACACCATATATAACAGGGGTCGCCAACTATTTGGACCTCAGGGACCACCAATCTCATAATTTTAAATCCTGTGGACCACTAATATGAATTTTGACTGATGATGGCTTGCTGATGTTTTTCCAGGATCTCGGCAGAAAGCAGCAAAGACCCTGGGAAAATCCCAAAAAAAGTCTGCAGGAAAATTTCCCACCACGTTCTCCTATCAATTGATCATTCTTTATTTGAGATCGCAGGATACTGTCTCCAGCTACATTCTCAGTGGGGGGGGGGGGCAGAGAGAGAAATTTGTGGCTTCATGCAAGGAAAGCAGCAGAAGCAGCAGAAGTCTTTATTTCTCTCCCCCAATCTCTGACAGAAATGAGTCTTTGTGAGACTTGTTGCACCAGGACAGCCTCTTGGAGCAGGAGGCCTTGCAGGGTCCCAAAGACTCATTTCTGGCAGAGTTTGGGGGAGAGAAAGAAAGACTTTTGCTGCTTTCCTTGTGTGTAGCCAAAAGCAGAAGAAGAAAGAAGTGGAAAGAAGCAGCCTGGTAGCCAGGCAGGGTGAGTGGGGCAAGTTCCCCCCTTTTGCCCTTCCCCCTCCCCTCACTACCTCATGTTGTTCGCAATGCAAGCTACTCAATCCTTGTGTTCCCGCGTGCCATGTAGGTGGCGCAGCCGGGATTAATTGCTTTGGAGGGGGTGCTTTGGAGGTGACATTTCTCTGCAGACCACCAAAATTTTCTCGCGGACCACCAGTGGTCCCCGGCCCACAGGTTGGCGACCACTGATATATAAAGTGGGACCATCCACTCTCTGTGGTGATCAAACCAAAAATAATATGATGCACACAGCCACATACATACATCATAGAGATACAGGCAACCCACCACCCTCCACACACAATGATGAGCAACGCATGCAATTGAAATGTTTTGCTTTTCTGTTTAGCATTTTACATGAAACAGAGAAGAATCACACCTAATCTGTGTGAAAAGGCACAGATTAGTAAAAGGATTGACAAAAGAAAAAATGTCGAACAATTCAAAACAATGTAGCCTTCATCACAAAACATGTAAACAGTTACCATGGAAGCACAACTGTAATTTCTGTGGGCTGTTAACCACAAAGGATAAAGGAATACAAAAGAAAAGTTTCTCAAATTTAAATAAAGTGCAATGTTTAATGTAAAACAGCCATAAATAAACTCACAAAAAACAAAAGGCCACAATATTTAACATGAGATCAAAGGGCAGAAATTAGTAACTATAAAGGAAAGAACAGAAGAGCTACAGAGGCAACTAAGAGAAATGGCAGACCTTAAGCTAGAAATAGAGAAATATATATTATATATAAAATTGCATCTTAGAGGTATACTACTTTCAGGGAGTAGGGGAGTGGCTCTGTTGGCTGTGGAGGAAACTGGGGAAGGGCAAAGTCAGGCTGGTCAGAGCAGGTAAGAGGTAGAACAAGGGAGAGGGGTTTCAGAGGAAGATCAAGGCCCACCCCTCTTCATCCTAGGGCACGCAGGGAAGAAAGGAGAAGAGAGCAATGTGGGTTGCATGGCTTATGAGGGAGGAAAGGGTCCCGATTCGCTTCACAAGGTACACCTGGGGAGGGAGGTTAAAGGAGAAACAGTTGGGAGGGGCGTTTGTCAGGAAAAAACATTGAGTTTATCTAATGGTGGCTGCTGTTATCTTAGTTCCTGGCATCCTCCCAACTGGTTTGATTTATTGCCGTGTTACTTCACTTCTGGAACTCCTTATCTTGCCCTGTTGGATTTATTACCTTATCTTACTTCGTTGGATTTATAGTTTAAAGTTTTCTGTTTACACCATTTTGGATTGGAATATCTGCAGCCAAAGGTTGTTGCAGGTTCCTGGGACAGTTCTTCTCCAGACTGGGAGGTAACTGGGACATTGGAGGCAAAATTGGAGCTAATAAAGGGACCTCTACTTATTATCTGGTTGGGTTGCCTTTGTGCCATGCCCTGGGTCATCACATTAACTATAAAGGAAAGAACAGAAGAGCCACAGAGGCGCGAAATGGAAGACCTTAAGATAGAAATAGAGAAATATATATTATATATAAAACGGGGTCTTAGAGGTGTACTAATTTGTTCCCAATGCCTGCTTCTCCTCTCAGCTGCCACCACTGGTATTAATTCAATCCACTGAAAGAAGCAAAAAATTTAAGTTAAACATCTCTCCCCCACCCAAGGAAATCCCCTGTTCTTAATAAATAAATATCTCAGATCTGTCTTAACCTGTCAGTTCTTCATGCTGTAAATCTTGATATAATCCTGTAGTTTTTGATGGCAGAATGAGGCATGTTTGACAACAGTGTGGAGACAATTTGATCAAATCACTCTACTGGGTATCTAATTTAATTGAAAACATTTTAAATTTTCTGTTACATTAGTTATGGACAGAATGTCTCCATGTAACATTAATTTAAAGTGGTAAAAAAGCTGTACTTCCCTGGTATTTCAGTAGTATTTATATCAATTATGTCATAACATGGAATAATTGGTGTATAAAACTCAAATAGTTAAGCAGCAAATTATATGGCTTTTATTTGCAATTTCTATTCTGTTCTGTTCTAATAAAACACAAAGCATTTATTTGTTTTCTTTCTAGTTTGAAATGATTAGCAAGCTGTAGAAGCCTCTGACCATACAGAGCTTCATCTGAGCTGATAAAATAATATTTTGATTTGAGTGAATTAAAGGTTATTTTAACTTTGTTTCAGAGATATGTCTATAGGGCTATTACTTAGCTTTCCCAACTGTTTTTTCTACTTACCTCTTAAGTCTGAGCAGGAAGGAAGTTTACATTGTGGTTGGCCTACCCTTTTATGGGTTTCTATCTTACAACTACCCATTTAATTTGCAAAATGACATGGCTGCAGCAAAGGTAATTAGCTTCAATTATTGTCTGAGGCAACCAAGATGTCAGGTAGCAATTTATCATGCTTCCAATGAGTCTATCTCAATAGTTGAAGAATGAAGGTGGAATAGAACCACACTATATAGACAGTAACAAATTATCTAATTTTCTCCCTAGTTTTGGAACTCCTAGAATTGTTTTCATAGAAAGTTAAAATAAAACTTAGAAACTTTGCGTAAGAGTGACCATGTCATGTTGGGATTCAATATAATGCAAACACAAGCAATAGAACATAATCAGATTACTGTTTTAGACTTTAAAAAAGCTGATTTCAACAAACTTGGAAACTGCTTGGGAAGGTTTCCATGCATGAATATCTTAAAGGGAAACATAATTCAAGAAGCTTAAGAAACTCTGAAAAATATGATTACAAAAGCTAGTCCAGCTCAATACTACTGAAAAAGAAAAACAAGATTACACGAAGAACTTTGATAAACTGAAAGACAAAAAGGATATGTACAATAAATGGAAAGATAACTAAGGCAGAAACCAACCAGGAACTTGCAAAGATGAACCCAGAAAAGCTAAGGCTCAGAATGAAGTAAGACTTGCAACAAATGTCAAAAATAATTTTAAAATGTTTCTGTCAACATATAAAAACAAGGGAGAAAAAGTCAAGGAAACAATTGGTCCCCTAACAAGAGAAGACAGCAAGGAAGTAACAGGCAGTAGAGAGAAAGCAGAGCTACTTAATTGATTCTTTGCATCTATCTTCATGCAAAAAGATAAAATAGCCCAATCTACCAAAAAACATAATAGTAAAAGACAGTCTAGGAATACAAATTAATTAAGCAATAAAATGGTAAAGAGAACACCTGTCCACTTTAGACAAGTTCAGATCACCGGGACCTGATGGATTGCATCCCAGAGTTCTAAAGGAACTGGCAGACGTAACATTGGAACCATTGAACCATATCTTTCAAAGTTCCTGGAGCACTGGGGAACTACCAGAGGACTGCAAAAGAACTTCCCATCTTTAAAAAAAAATGGGGAGGGGGAAGCAGATCCACGAAACTAGAGACCAATCAGATCATGCCAAACAAATCTTATTTCATTCTTTGACAAAGTGACTAAATTAGGGGACCAGCGAAATGTAATGGACATAGTATACATGGATTTCAGTAAGGTATTTGACAAAGGAGACCACAACCTACTTCTTGGATAAGCTGAAAAAATATGGGATATACAGCATCATCCCCAGATTAGCTGACAAATCATATTCAATGTTTAATCCTTCTACATGAAAGGAAAGAAGCAGTGGGTTTAAGGTTCACTATTTTTCAACATCTTTAAGATCTTTTTATCTTGCTCTTATTTAGCTATCTATTCTCACCTGTCTTTCCTTTTGCGGAAGGCAGTAGGTTTCCTGTTTGCTTTTCACTTCTCAAGATTAAAAAAAATGCATATACATTTTTTATGCCTTTAACAGAAATAATTACGTTAAAAGACAAAAAAATGAACATGGGAGATTCTGAAGCTCAGACAGCATCTTTGCTATAAAGTTTTCAGGCCAACAACTCATCAAATTCACATGATGAATTATGAACTACATGGCACAGGTTTACTAAAATTTTTACCAATTCATTATGTAGTATGTAGATCACATGCTTGAAGATTATTTCACATACACCCCATCATAAAAAAATGTTACCACAGATGGACGCTGGGTAAAAATTCTTTGTAAAAGCATTTTCTTATATTTCTTAAATTTCTGATGCTTGATGTTTATCAGTTTCAGATTATTTTTCTATGTGGATTAGGAAGTGGTTCACTCTTCAAGAAGAATTCTGTTTCATTTGTATAGCTCTGAAAACCTTTATACTTGCCCTCAGGATGCAATCATATGTTTTCTGCTATTTTGTTAATAGTATGTATAGAATGCTATAGAATTGTGCTGTTTAGAATTTTGCCATATTATTTGACAACTAGTAGAACTATATGTTTTGAACAGAATCTGTTAAAGCCATGCTTTCTGTTTAGGGTAAATGTTCTTTCAGCTATTATGCACTGATAGACATGTAAAAGACTATATCTATATGCATGCTGAACTTCTCTTGAGATAACATTAATGTTTTTGTTTTTGATTTGAAACATATTATTCAAGTCAAATGACTGATTTTATAATCTGCAGTGCTTTGTTAGATGCATATTTTACGTGAGAAATGTGAGACACTTTTTCATACATGTTTTCATGAGTCCATAGTATGAAATAATACAATTAGATTTGCAGTGAAAATTAAAGCAATAAATAAAAATATGCATTTTGCAAAATTCTGACTCTAATCAGTATATTTCTGTATATTCAAATGCTAACTCCAAAGTAGCATTTATTTAATATTAAATCAAATGCAGGAGTTGGTTCCATTTTGCATTTATACATTATGAAAATAATTTACAGGACATGTATGAAAGATTCCCCCATACTGGTTGAATATGTTATTTTTATGTACATAGTTATCTTATAGACTTTTCAGATGGTCGGCTAAAATACATTTGACCTGGGAATGTTATTTATCCATACTTATTATTTTAATGGTTGCTAGAATTGATTGTAAGAGCACGACTCAGTATTACACCAAAAGGAAAGCACTTCTCGGCAGGTTCCTGAGTGGATTCATCTGATTTAATATGCATTTTTTATTACTGTATAACCTTCTAGAACCTTTACTGTCTGTCTTTGTCATTAAAGATTCATCTGCCAATTTGTTTGTTCAAATATCAGTCTGAATTATCTCATCTTGACCTATTTTAAATCAGTGCAGACCAATATGTACTGTATAATTTAAGGAGAATAAAAAGATGTTTTTTTCCTTTTAAGGAGAAAATTCTGCAATTTAGAGTACCTAGCTAGATGTAGTCCTTAGTAAGCTGGCATTCTGGCAGTAGCAGAGCCCAAGAGCTTAACTGAATTATTTACTATCATATATTTAGCAATCTCTATAGCTCTAATTAGGCAATGTGGAGCCAGTAGTGTCAATATGGTTTTTTGTTTAAATAGTCATCTAATCTATTCCTAATGTTATTCCTAACTTTTAAGTTTGTCTTGTTTGCTATACAGATATAAGCCATAGTCAGTTGCTCTGTACATTCAGTATAATTTTACGTTTTTCACTTCACCTTCTTCCTGTGTTCATCACATCTAAAACAAACAGTAGGATGTTATAGAAGTAGAAGACAAGAGTTGCCATAGTCTCTTCTTCCAAATTAAACTATTCAAAGCTGCTCCTAATTGTTGTGGTATGTGCATTTTTATTTTGTTTGTTTGGAGGGAATAGATTAAAAAAATATCCTTTGAATTGTTAGGAGGTTTGTGTTACCTGAAATCTGATTTTACCAATTTAGTTCAATACTCTTTAGCAACTGGAAATTGTTAACTACTAAGCATTCTGACAGCAGCAGAAGCTTATCTAGAATTTGTAGCAAAAACACAGGTCTGTAATGGTTTCTTGATAGTTAATTTATTATTATAAATTATACTTTATGTATAATTTAGTATTATAATTAATAAAGTATTTCTTGTATGTGATAAAAACATAGAAACTCTTTGTTATATATTATTCTAGCTTTCAAATTATAAAAATGTTGTATTGTGGTTAATACATAAATATAATATCTTCATTTATTCATAATGTATCAAATACACAAGGGGTCACCAAGGTAGAAAAATATTTATTAGATCTCCTTTGCTTTATCATTATTTCAGCAATACCTGCATGTAGAACAGATGTAATTTATATCATTTGTATCATTATGTCAGTGAGAACCAGCTATCATCAGAGACATATAATACTTTTTTTCTTAGATTTCAAAAGTTCCATAACTATGGATCTTGGAGCAAAAATCTTGGGAAATATGATACATATCTAAAAAAATCATAATAACATATTTTAACCTCTTTTTTTTAAACTTGAGATTCATTGAAATCAAATGGAGAGTTTGATAGAGAAAAAGAGTTTTCTATCGCATAGCACATAGTTAAATTGGTGAATTCACTGCCAGTGATTGAAATCAATGGCTGTGAGTTTTCCAAATATATCCAGTTGGCCACTATGTGAAATGGAAATTTGAATGAGATATAAAACTAGGCAGATTGAATAAGACTCTTCTTATGGTTTTATTTTGTAATTTTAAAGGATTATAAATAATTTATAAAGGAATAATTTCAAATAAAACTTTTCAAAGGCCTTATGTAAATTACATTTTTAAAAAATATAGAAAAAGAAAAAGGGAATAGAAGTTATAACAAAATGATTGCCTGTAGCTACTTTACATTTATTTACAATATGAAAGATTTAATTTTTAGGCAGCCTGTGGAGATTAAAGGGCTTTTTATTTTGCTTTGCAGCGTGTGGTGACTTGGAGTTCAGAGAAGTTGCAAGTAGATTGCGAGACTGGTTCAAGGCACTTCATGAGAGTGGAATTCAGAAGAGAGCTAGACTTTTGCAAAGGCCTGAAAGAAGCAGTAAGCACTTAACAATCTTTAATATGTGTCTGGAAGAATTTCTGATTTAATAGGGCTTTTATTTTTCATTAAACTTCAAACTTCATTTCCTAAACACTTTATAGGATACCTTTGATAAATTCATGTTCTTAAAATGTTGTAGATAATAGAAACGTGTGTGTTAGCATGGAACAATATGCACCTAGGTTTATCAACAAATTCTGCTTATACTTATAAATGTGATGAATTAATCAATTATTTGCTAGGCCATTTCAACCTAGCCTATAGCACTATAGTATTATTAATTAATATCTGTCAAAGCAGCATGTCCATTAAACCTGAATGGTTTATATTCATGCATATATATATTATGCATATTGTACATGTGCATAAAATAGGAATGGAATTTTACATATGATAAGTATAGCCATTTTACACATATATAACATGCAAATGGGATTTTGCACAAGCATAATTATTTATATTTTACAGATATTAACTGTGGGGAGAACTCCAATTTTTGGAATATGGAATTATATTATGTAGAATTGATTTCACAGATGAATGTTGCTTTTCTCTCAGAAAGCACTGGATAGAACTGGAGTGAAGAAGAAGGCAGATAGGTAATCAACAGCATATGGTAGCATACAGCTGTTAAATGGTGCTGTCATAACAGAGAAACAAATAAAATCAAAATTAGCAGAATCTGTAAGCTATGTTTATGAGATTAAGAACAGAGAAATGCTTGAGGAAGGTTAGGAAGCCTACAGAGACAACCTACTTAGCAGAGTTTTCAAGCATTAAAACTGGACATTTCAATAACACAACAAGCCAGTTCCTGTCTCTTGTTTAAAATGTGCCAGCTGTTAACTGCTTTCCTTGTTAATTTCATTATTTACATTTTTAAATATTCTGAATATTTAATAAGTTTAATTTCAGGTACTTATATGTACAAATTTCCATTAGTTATTGTTATGTTTGCATGAAGAGTCAGACGTGAAGAGCTTCAGTGAAGAGTTTATTAGTGACTACAGCTCGAATGGACCCAACTTGGCTGGGCTATGGCTACTACTTATAGCCAGCAGCCGTAGTTGCCAGCCAATCAGAGTGCAGGGTTTTCCCGCACTTTTTAAACCAATCCTATTTGACATTTTACAAGAACAATTCAAACTAAACCAATAACATTCAAACCTACATATATAACACCCCTCCCCACTAGGTTCAGTCCATACCAAACCCCAACCTATCTAATGTATACTTTTAAATAGGTGGGGCTCTTGCGTGTATGTTGAGACCTTCGTGTTTCAGAAGTTTTAACATTCTCACCCAGTGAGAGAGGAAATGTGTCTGCTGACATTTCCCCACTGGGACTTCCTGTGAAAGAAGACCCTGTTTGATTGTTAGAATCTGGTCTCTCCTCCCAACCCATCTCCAGCCCAATGTCAGCACCCAAGTCAGGTAGTGATGTACAATCTTCCACTTCTAAGGATGGATTTTGGCATTGTGACAGGTTTTGGAATGGTTCCTGTCGTAATGGCTCGTTACACATGGGATTGATTCTTGCTTGCTGATTTTCCTCCTGTTCCTCCCCTTCCCCCCTAGAATTGACATCAGGTGAGGGAACTAGAGAGGAACAAGTGCGATGTTCCTGAGAGAACCTGGATCTAAGTTGATCAAGGTGCCTGCTCCAGAGGACTCCATCCTCTGTTTGCACCCTGTAGGAACGAGGGCCTGTGATTTGAGTTATCTCAGCAGGAATCCACAACGGTTCACCCATAAGGTTCTTAGCATAAACAGAATCACCCACACTGAATGTGCGAACTTTGGAAGTGGAATCTAATGGTGCGTTGGGTGCGTAAGTGGGATGAAGGTGGTCAAGGGAAAACCTAAGTTTCCTACCCATCAACAACTCTGCTGGGGATAAGTTATTAGATGGGTTAGGAGTGATGTGCTGAACACTAAGAAGTTTTTCAACTTTCTCAGTGATGTCCCCAGGACCCAGTTGCTGAAGCTTCTCCTTGGTAAAACGTACCATGCATTCAGCCTGGCCGTTAGCCGAAGGGTGCCCAGGGGCAGTGAGGGCATGTCTGATACCCTGTTGTGCTAAATAGGATTCAAAAAGGTTGGATGTAAATTGAGGGCCATTGTCAGAGACAAGAACATCAGGTAACCTGTGGGTTACAAAAGTTTTTGAGCTGTTTGATGACAGCATCAGTTGTGGTGGATGCCATGGGGATTACCTCTAGCCATTTGGAATACGCATCTACTATAATAAGAAAGGTGTGCTCTCTGGTAGGGCTAGCAAAATCAATGTGAATCCTGGACCACGGGCCCCTAGGACATTCCCATTCCTGTGTGGGGGCGAGAGGTGGAGCAGGCTTGACTACCTGACAGTTGGGACAAGATGCAACCCAGTTTTCAACCATTTTGTCAATACCTGGCCACCATACATAACTCCTGGCCAATCCCTTCATCCTTACAATACCAGGATGACCCTCATGTAACATTTCCAAAACCTCTCTTTGCAGTTTTGCAGGAATAACCACCCTGTTACCCCACAAAATACATCCTCTTAATACAGATAATTCAGTTTGCCTGGACGTAAAAGGTTGAGCCAGGTGAGGTAGATCTTGAAGAGGCCAACCTTTCTTAATCCAGCCTATAACAGGAGCCAATAAAGTGTCTTTGGCAGTCTCTCTGGCTGTAATTCCTCTCTGCTTTGGTCAAAGTGCGAGAGTAAAATGCAATAGGGGCTTCTCTCCCATGGGAAGCCTGTGGCTCAAAAAAAAAACCCACTCCAAAAGGGGATGCATCACAAGCCAGTACAACAGGCAAATTCTCAGAGAACTGCTATCAGTACAGCATCAGACGTGATTAGTCTTTTAATACTGTTAAATGCTGATTGTTCCTTCCTCCCCCAGACCCAAACAGACTTTTTGTCAAGTAATCTGTGCAATGGTTCAGCAATGGTTGCCTTCTGAGGTAGGAACATGTGATAAAAGTTAATGAGTCCAAGGAAGGCTTGCAAATCTGTTTTGCATTTAGGTCTAGGAGCTTCTTTGATTGCTTGAACCTTGGCATCTGTAGGGTGGATGCCATGCTTGTCAACCATGTAGCCCAGGAACTCAACCTTGTCAGTTTTAAGAGTGTATTTTTCTTCCTTGACTTTTAACCCGCTTTCCTGAATCTGGTAAGGACTTCTCTGAGTCTTTCTTGTAACTGAGTGTCATTTTCAGCAGAGATTAACACATCATCAAAGTAAGGCACTACCCTTGGCAGTCCTTGGAGCATTCTTTCCATAAGGCTTTGAAAGATGCCTGGTGCCACACTTACTCCAAATTGTAACCTTTTACATTTGAAGGCACCTCTATGAGTCACAATGGTTTGGGCCTCTGCAGTGGCATCATCAACAGTTAGTTGTTGATATGCCTGGGCCAGATCCAATTTGGCAAGACTGTACCCCTGCCAAGTGAATGTAACAGATGATGCACCACTGGAACTGGGTATGCGCTCTGCTGCAGCGCATGGTTCAGTGTCCCCTTATAGTCACCACAGATTCTCACTGACCCATCAGCCTGACTATGGGTGTCTCCCACCTGGAGTGGTCAGTGGGCTCTAAAACCCCTTGAGCTATTAATTTGTCTAATTGTGCATCAATTTTTTCCTTTAAAGCAAATGGGACCCTTCTGGGCTTTAAACGAATTGGGGGCACCCTGGGATCTAGGTTGAAAGTGATAGGGGTCCCCATATACTTGCCCAATCCTTCGCTGAAGACCTCTGGAAACTCAGACTTCAAGGCCTCCTCCCATTCAGAGTTGCTCACGTGATTGATGCCAGTCACCTCGATGCCTAGTGGATTGAACCACTCAAGTCCCAGCAAGCTTGGGCGATCCTTGTCCACGATGGTCAGGGGCAAACGTTTGGTGTGGCCTTTAAACTTCACGTTGAATTCTCTTGTTCCAACTACTGGAATCTTGTTCCCTTGGTAGTCTTTAAGAGTCAGTGCTTGCTTCTGGAAATGTTTCTTCTGAATGTTGGGAAGTAGCCTGTGAATAGTGTCCCATGACACCATAGATAAATAGGAGCCTGAGTCCACTTCCATTTGGCAAGGCCTTCCTTCAATGAGTACCTTCACATGTACTTTTCTGCTTCTCAAGGGTGAAGAATGACCAATGGTGACTGTTTGATGAGTTTCATTCTTCCCATTTGCTTCTGAGTTGCGCCCCATTTTCTCACTGAAGTTGTTGGGCTTGAAATCTTTGTCAGGAAACTTTCTTCTGTGTGGAGGAGTTCTGGATGATTTGCAGACTCTTGCTAGATGACCTCTTTTTTCACAACGAAGGCAGATGGTATCAAGAAACTTGCATTCAGTGAGGGGTGCCCCCCCCCACAACCTCTGCAATAAAAGTCTTGCCTTTTTCTTCCAGGTCTTTCTTTTTCTTTTCCATTCTGAGTCTATAAATTCCTTCCTCCACCTCACTACAGTCTGATTCAGAATCTATCTGCTTGCAATGAGTTGTTGTGGACTTTTCCACATCAGGATGGCTTGAGGCCTTGTTAATTTTCTTCATGGCTGCCGCTGAGGACTTAGTGGCTTCTGCTGAGGAGGCCTCTTCTATGGCCTCCTTTAACGTGATCTTAGGTTTTAATAATAATTTGCTCTGAAACACCTTGTCTTTGAGGCCTAGAACAAATCGATCGCGCATGGCCTCCTCCAAGCTGTTAAACTAGCATGCACCCCCAATGTCTATTAAGCTTGCCACGAAGTCGTTAACGTTTTCGCTTTCCCCTTGATCTCGATGGTAAAACTCATGTCTCTTAATGAGGCACGATACTTGTGGGGCGTAATGGGCTCTTAAAAGCTTTTCTAAATCAGGCCATTCCATTACCTTCACATCTGCAGCTCCCGCCAATGCCTTCGCCATCTTGAAGACTGCCGGACCGCAGTGCATAAGGAAGACCGCCCTCTTCCGCTTCTCGGAGAGGTCGGCGAGGTCGTTTCCTTCCAAATACATTTGGAAGCGATCCGCATACGATTCCCAGTCTTCTGCCGCCGGATCGAACGGGGCTGGGGGGGTGTTTAGCGCAGCCATCTTGCTCTTCTGCTTGTCTTCCACGTCGTCTTCTCTTCAGGGGAATCCCACCTTCGTCGCCAGTGTTATGTTTGCATGAAGAGTCAGATGCGAAGAGCTTCAGTGAAGAGTTTATTAGTGACTACAGCTTGAATGGACCCAACTTGGCTGGGCTACGGCTGCTACTTATAGCCAGCAGCCGTAGTTGCCAGCCAATCAGAGTGCAGGGTTTTCCCACACTTTTTAAACCAATCCTATTTGACATTTTACAACAACAATTCAAACTAAACCAATGACATTCAAACCTACATACATAACAGTTATAAATTATGTTATTTTAACTGTATATTGTTTCTTTGTGGGATTGCAGTGGTACATATATAATTTATACATTGTTGCATTATAATTCAACAGATAGTAGTGAGATGGGTACACATAGGATCGAGGAAAGGAAATATTTGAACATAATATCAAGTAGTAGAATTGAACAGACTATAATTCCTGTTGCAAATTTATTTATTTATATTAAGAAAATATATCTGGCTGCCCAACTCACTCTTGGTGACCCTGTGCTGCTTACAAAAATAGAACAAAATGTAAGAACTAAGCTATTTTCATATCTCTCACTATTTAAAAATAACTATGATCTTCTTTTTTTTAAACTATATTATATAGAATAGGTTTCAAAGCAATGTTTTGATTCAGCCCCTTTTAGGGATTGCTACATTGTAATGGTGAAGAAGTTGGTTCAATGATGCTATGAGTTCTAATGTTGAGAATGTGGACTCCCCTCCCCCAAAAATTTTCATCCAAAAATGGTGATTAATCATGGATGAGGAACTAAACTCAATAAAAGAAACAATAATCCAATCTGATATTCATAAAAGTAAACCAAGTGGATATTTATAACCATGACAATATAGTTATCATACTGGAAAATGAACCTCCAACTTGGAAGGCATTTAGTTTAAAGAACTTTGGGGAAGAGCGAAAGGCAGATCCAAATGGCATTAAATATAATCTGCTTGCATTTTTACTGGTTATCTGCATCTAAAATTGAAGTTATGCTAAATGAGGAGAAATTAGGTATAATGAAAACCATTTTCATTGAAAATAACCTTTATCAGTGTTGATCATTGCAAATATTGATTACATACTATTTGTTATTATTTTGGAAATTTTAAAACCAAATATACAACAACTGAAATGCTCGGTAGCTTGTAAGTCTCCACATTAGTTGAGTTTTCACAAGCTATCAACTTGTCTAATTTCAAGAAGACAACCAAATTCATATATTTTGTATTTTCCTTATATGCAATTGCCAAGCACTTCTTGTGTATATGATGAAATTCCTTTTTATTCCTTTGTTAGGACGGGTTTTGTCTGCTTTGTAAAGTTTGATGATGTTTTGCATAATGTAGATACCCTTTCTTCAGCTCATCTCTATTTATGTTTTTTTCCTGCTAAGTTTCTGTACCTTTGACTTAGTATTATGTGTGGTTTTGTAATATGTTGTGAGCTTCTGAGAATCTATTTATTGCAGCAGAAAAATGTCAGTCTAAAGTGCATCATGTATCCATGAAAGCATCCTTTTGAAACATGACAAATTGATCCCAGCCTGATTAAAACCAGTATGCCTAGTTATGATTCTTTTTTCACCCAAATTTCAGATGAATTTTGGTTTAAATGTAGGTATTTTTCTCCTGATAAAAATAAGAGTTTCACACATGCATGTGTTAATTATTATTCTTTAATGTTTATTTTTACTTCTTAATCACAGGCTATAAACAGTGCTGAGTAGCTAATCATTTTGTCTCTGACAGAAATGGGAGGCTGAGCATAAGACAAGTGAAGTGGTTTGCTTAAAGCTATATAATATTTTGTTACTATTCTGAGAACTGAATCGAGTCCTTCCATGGTCATGTGCTTAACCCCTGTGGCACATGCTATGGCTATGGCAGTGATCAGGGTGTCAGGCTTTTATTCATAGATTTAATTTGCTTCAATTCATACTAAATCCTCTCCTGGTTTCTCTGCTCATCAGTATTTAATGCCAGATACTTTTCTCAAAATCCCGTTGGGATTTAATCATTCCAGATTATCAGTATCTGGAAAAGATACATACTTCTTGACTAAAATTGTAAGTAGTTCAGATTCTGGCTGTTTATTGTAAATTGAGAAAATGTAGTTCAAAATTAGTTAATTTAAAATAAGGTCATGATTTTGCTCTGTTGCTGTAAAGTAGCAAATGTCTTTTAAACAATCTTCAGTTTTTGGCTTTGAAAAGAAGACAAAAAAGTAGAGTCACCTATTTATTATGCATGCAGCTTTGGGGTTTAACAACATCTTTATAGATAAAAAAGAATACAGGTAGTCCTCAACTTACAACAGTTCATTTAGTGATCATTACAATGGCTCTAAAAAAAGTTGTGGCCAATTTTCACACTTAGGACTGTTGCATCATCCCAGTGGTCACATGATCAGAATTCGGATGCTTGGCAAATGGTTTATATTAGCAACAGAAGTGTTGGGCTCTGTTGTGGTTGTGAGTCAAGACTACCTATATCTGATCATATTTTAGTTTTCTTATAATGCGTTATAATTGCTAATAGCAAGAATGTCAAGGCCTAAAAAATGCAAAGGTATTCATAGTAATCTCTGGAACATTGCATTTTGTTTGAAAGGAAGGAAACAGAACAAAATGAAATTAATGGGCTGCTATATATATAAAATTGGTAATAGGCCTATTGTATGACCAGCCTACTGTTGTTCCTACCTTCTCCCTACACCCATGAGCACTTTCAAAAACAACACAAAGAGAAGAATAGTTTAAATCCGGCCCATCAAGGCTTTTTTCCAAAGAGACATCTTGTGTATTTTAACTTGCATTAGCTTATCTCAATGAAATATATGAAAAAAAATTTTTTTTAAAGAACTTTCTAATGACCTACTTTCCTTTTCAAATGTTTAGCTCAATAATGTTTTTCATCCTGAAGAAAATCTCTGTTCTAATGTAATCCAGAGTACATTCAATATAAACATAAGAAAAAATGTGCAAAATACTATATAAAACTTCCTATACATCCTTTTGTGAAATTCTGCTGCATTTCTTATTAAAATTATATTTCATATTTATTGTGTTTACCTTGATTGTTAACATAGTGTTTTAAGTTCATATAGGGATATGGATGATTTAAAAAAAAAACCACACACAAGTTCAGATGTTGAAGCTCTTGAGATGTGAAATATTCTCCAGTTCTGGTTTAGGACTCTGTTGTCATCTCTTGATTAAATTAAAAAAAAGTTCATTGCCAGGAGGAAAGATTTATTTATTTATTTATTTTTTAATTTAATAATTTAAATTGTATTCAACAAAAAATTGAATAAATGCTCCTACCAGCATCGAGGTCCAATCACCCGGTACACCCCCATAGGCAGGCCCTCTTGGGGGTGCCGTCAGTCAGGCAATGTCAGTTGGTGGTCCCCCAGGGGAGGGCCTTCTCTGTGGGGGCGCCCACTCTTTGGAACCAACTAGCCCTAGAGCTATGTCTGGCCCCTGACCTGCGCTCCTTCCGCCGTGATCTAAAGACCTGGTTGTTTTCACAGGCCAGCCTGGATTGAGGGGGTTAGGGTTTTTAATTTTGGGGATATTTTTAATATTTTAGAATTATTTGGATTGGATTTTGGAATAAGTTTTATACTGTGTATGTTTCTGTATAAGCCGCCCCGAGTCCCCCCAGAGATGGGGCGGCATATAAATCCAAATATAAAATAAAATTTAAAAAAAACACACAGAAACAAAGCAACACAAATATATATGTACATATATACATTTCACAACCTATTTGAGCAATGGTTAAGATCTTCCTCCTATAGTTTAACGTGATCTACCTTGTCAAAGTAACTTCTTTGTTCTTTTAATAGTTTAATTTCTCTGTATCATTACTATCAGTTACACGTCTAACTCTTCCTTATCTCATCAGAATATCATAGATTATATTTCCTTTATCCACTTGTACCATATGTTCCATATTTCTTAGTATTCACTATCTTGTTTTTTAGTATCTTAGTTAAACTGTCCATTTCGGCACATTCATGAATCTTTTTAATTACAGTGTCATCTGAGGGGGAAGATGCCAATTTCCAGTTCTGTGCATAGGCTATCCTAGCCGCAGTTATAATGTGAAGAATTAAATGGTAGTATTTTTTTCCATTTTTAAATTTATCATACCTAGGAGAAATATTTCAGGGTCTAGTTCTAAGTTTTGCTTTGTCATATTTAGTATCCAGTTCTTTATTTTCCACCAGGAGGAATGATTTATAATGTGTACCACGACACCAATCTAGTTTAGGAGCATGTTCCAGATCAGGGCAAAATAGATCCTTTTGCTTCAAAATGAATACCAGACGTAAACATATTTAATGCAATTGGTTTAATTAATTTTAATATAATTTCCAGATAGAAAGGGAGGGAGGGAGATACATCAATAGAATAAATAAGCATATTAATTAACTTATACATTGTTAACTTATACATTGCTAAATAATTCTTGCAGCTAGACATCCTTTATTCAATTTTTATGTCTAGCAACTTTTGTCAAGAAAAACAATGATCATTATGTGTATTTTCAAATTTAATCTTTAGCAGCTATTTGTTCAGAATAATAACCAGATGTATTTTATGAAATATTCACAAACTTGCTGCACTAGTTATGGCATTAATTAGTTTCATATCTATAGAATTTTTAATAAGATGGTATGAACCAAAATACAGGAACTGACCATATAAAAGTATCATATTTGCACAATGTGATGTGAACCAGAATGTCAGCACCTACTTGCCTGCTAAAATTAAAACTTTTCCTTTACTTTCACTAGACAGAACTTGAACTAATGCAAGCAAAGAGTGAATGTATATCTTATAGTAACTGATACTTTTCTTTAGTGTAAAAAGTTTAGGGGGAAAAATTGATCCTTGATACATTAAACTAACATCAAAGAAAGGAAACACAGTATACTATATTCTGTCTATACCACAGTATAAGCAAATTTATAAAAATGTAAGCATTAATGTGATGAACAAATAAACTCTTTCAATACACAGGAAAACAATAAGGAATATAGACATCCAATAATAATTTTGCTAAAGCCTTCTATTTCTCAAAATAGTCTATAAATATGTGATCCATGGTAAATGTACTCCAGGTACCATATGAATCAGAAGACACTTGAGGTATATTTTAGCAGAATAACAGGCAGCTTTGCCATGAATCTCAGCAACCCCTGAACTATAGAAATGATGGAAATATTGGGAGGTAATCTTTGGCAGATTCAATTTGCTAAAGAAATATGCAAGATGAAATACAGGAGCCATATCTAGAGGGAATGATGGGCTGCATGACTGCTTTCAGTTTTTTTCTGACAAAGTGGCATGATATCTAGTTATTCATGTTCTTAATGCAATTGGAATAGTACAACATGTTCCACAGGAAACTGACCTTGAAAACAAATCAGATATTATATTGGGGTAGTGATATGTATTCTGTCTAAACAAGAAAATACATGTACCTCAAGTTGTACAGTGAGGTCCTTGATGCTGTCTAACAACCAAGTTCAGAGACCACCAAGGACCTCACGGTCTGTATTTGGCAGCTGTGACATATTTTAGCATTATTACGTACTTGCAGATGTTAATTTCATTAGTTGTCACTGTGTTTCCAAGCTCAGTTCAATAAATTAACAATTGGACTTCCGGTTGGCTGTCAGAGGGAAGGAACGTGCGGGCAGACGAGACTGCGGAGCACGGACCTTCATTCACCGCTCACAAGGGCTCTACGGAGTTCAAAGGGGGCTTGGAGAGCTCCTGAAGGAGAGGGGTCCCCTAAGAGAAGCTTCAGACAGCGGTCTGCGGCGGAATCGGGATGAACCAAGAACAAGCGGCCAGAGGAGCAGGAGGCCAGCAGTGGCCACCCCCAAGTGCTGACAGCCGACCACACTAGCAGTGACCAAGCGGAACCTAAGGTACAGCTTTGCAAGTTCAAAGATCATCCAGTAAGCAAAGCATTAAATAAGGACAATTCAGACGCCAATAGATAACTTTTGAAATACTTGAAAAGAAGATAAATAGCTCCAATTTAAGAGGGTGGTTGCGTGGCGAGATCCATGGCGAGTGGAAGAAGGGAAAGGAATGAAAGTTCAAATCGTTAGAAGGAGAAGAAAAGGATTAGACAATTGAATAAATATATGCTGCTTGAATAAGACGTGTGTGGCTTCGGGTTAGACTCTAACAGATCTGAAACAAGAAATAGAGATCTGTTTTCCCCTCTTTTTAACTAAAAGATAGCAGCAGAGTTGACTGAAACGGATGCTGTGGACCTTTTATAAATCAAATCTTCAGGCACGAAGGTTCGGGGAAAATAGGATCGAAGGAGAGACGATTTAACAAACCCCAAGACAATAGTTAAATAGACTTGGACTTTATTGATCTGAGCTGATTTCAATAAGAAAGCTCACTGAGTCATATAGAAACTTTCATTGGAAACAACATCCGGAAGATAGCAATTAACGGGAGAAGAGGAAACAGGAGGAAGACTAAAAGGAAACTTCATGAGTCACTTTGTAGCATGAAGGAGCAGAACTGAACAGTGATACATTATACTTTTTGCGTTACTTTCTCTTTTTAAGCTTTAAGCTTTAACTTTGCAACTCTCAGACTCTTATTTAATTCAATTTTTTTCTCTCTTTTCTTCTTTTTCTTACTAGATACCCTCCCTTTCCATACCCCCTTTTTCTCTCTTTACTGCCATTGCACATTTAGAAGTCTTTCCTAATATTTAAACATTTATTTATTTAAAACTATTGAACTATATAACTGATAAGTTAGTTAATTTAGTATCATAATAGTTGATTTAGAAACAAATTACCCATAATTGTTTATGAGTTAATGAAATTAGAGTATTTAGAATAATTAATTAATTAATTGAAGAAAGTAACTAAAGCTATTATTAGTATTCTTTAATCACTGACTTAATGAAACTGTTGGAATAATAGGTAAAACTTTGGTATATAGCAGATAAGTATTGAATAAGTATAACTACATTATATTATTAGCAACATATATTGAGATAATTTTGTTGATACAGAAAATACTTTAATTATAGTTCTTACGTTAAATAGGAGAATATAGATATACTCTTTTTTTTTTTCTATTCTTTTTATGAATTTATGAAAAGGGGGAGGAGATTGGGAAACAGAGCGGATCTGAAGGAAAGAAAATAAGGGAAGAAAGTAAACTTTAACTGTCACTGTGCGAAAACTGTAGGTAAACCTTGGAAAATGACGAGCACTACCAATGTCTCTAGGACTGGTACAGTTAGAAAAATACCTACCCAATCATCAACTACTACAACGGTGCTGAGTCCCTCTGCACAGAGGGCTATTGACGAGATGCTCCCAAAAGAACGTTCCAACTCTTCAAAGGACCTACAAGGTCTATTATTAAGTATGCAAGAAATGATGGTTAAAAACCACGAGGAGATGAAAACGAAATAGGGTCTGTGAGAACAGATTTAAAGGACAAAATACAAAAGATAGACGAAAAATTTGAAATATTTCAGCAAGAGATGAGGAAAATCAGGAGAAAATATTAGAAATTGAAACAAGGGTGCACAAGGAGGAAAAAAGAGTAGATGAATTAACAGAAAAGTTAGAAAGAGAGAATAAAGAATTAGAAACAGCGATAATCCATCTCGAATCGGAAAAAGCAGCCCACTATCTGAGATTACAAAATGTAAGAGAAGAAAAGGGAGAAAACCTATGGGAGGTCATTGCAGGTATACTAGCTGACTTACTGGAGATAGAAAAAGAAGATTTAATGAAGGAAATTGATGAACTATACAGGGTTCAAACTAATTATGCAAGGAGATTCAATTTGCCAAGAGAGGTACATGTCAAGCTGGTTAAGAAATCCCTTAGGGACGAAATTTTACATAGATCTAGGGATAATACTTTAGAATATGCTGACAAACCAATAACAGTACTCAAACAAACCCCTAAAAGAATAAGAGACTTAAGAAGACCCTATCAATTTTTAACAGCTAGACTTATAAAACAAAGTATTAACTTTAGATGGCTGGTCCCAGAAGGTATAATGGTGACTTGGTGTGATAAGAAATACAAATTAGATACCATAGAGAAGGCAGAGATGTTTTTCGATCAACAATTAAATAGAGAGGGGGAAGATGAAGATCGGGAAGGAATGAGAAAAGAGGAAAGGGAAAGACCAGAGGCACATAAAAAGGTAAATATAATAGATAATAAAGATGACAATAACGGAAAGGGAACTTGCAGAAGAGCCCAAAGACATTAGAATTACAAGAAGTGCCAAGTACAGGATCCAATAAAAATATAAATTTGTGTGATTGCATATCTTGGAATATAAATGGATTAAACTCCCCGGTAAAAAGGAAAAAGCTTTTTAAATACTTACAAATACAAAAAGCTGATATCATAGCACTACAAGAAGTTCACATTGCCCAGAAACAAAAACATTTATTAGAGAATAAAAAATTAGGGAATTTGTTTGCGGCCTTAGATCAAAAGAAAAAGAGAGGAGTAGTACTTTATATAAAGGACAAGATTCCTGCTTCACTAATATATTCAGATAAAGAAGGCAGGATACTCATGGTAGAAGTCGAATTAAGAAAGACTAAATGCCTATTAGTTGTAATTTATGCACCAAACGGCCCCCAAGAATCCTTCTTCCAAAAACTATATAATAAACTTAAAGAATTACAATATCAAGAACTATCTATTATAGGAGATTTTAATGCGGTCATAGATAAATCACTAGACTACAAGGGAAACAATATCAACTTAGAAAAGAAAAAAAGTTACCAAAAGTATTTTTCGACCTCATTAAAGAATTCAACATTAGCGATGCCTGGAGAGAAAGGAATATAGGGAAAAAACAGTTCAACTCCAACCGCCACATGTCTTGGTCAAGACTCGACATGATGTGGATGACCAAAAAATTAAATTCAGAAATTCGAGACATGACAATGGAACCAAACGTATTAGCAGATCATAATATGATTAGGCTCAGGTGGGAGGGACAACAACAACAACCAACGAATTGGACGCTCCAGAGGTCGATTTTAAAAGGCAAAACATTTAATAAAATGTTGATAAAGGAGTTAGAATTTTTTTTCCAAGAAAACAATCCCCAGGACACCTCTCTACAAAATAACTGGGATACGGTCAAAGCAGTAATGAGAGGAGTGTCCATTAAATATATGGCCAGGAAAAACAGGGAAAAAAGACAAAAGAGAACAAAATTACAACAGGAATATAACGAATGGGATGAGAAATTGCAGACCGCACCACAGGACAAACAAGTTAAACTAAAATTGGATATAATTAAACATAAAATAAATTTAATTGACAAGGAAGAATTAGCCCAGAAATTAAAGAAGACAAAGCAATATCAATTTGAAAATGCAAATAAACCAGGGTGCTGGCTAGCCTCTAAACTTAAGAAACAGAACGAAAAGAGAGGGGTCACTAAATTAAGAAACGAACAAGGGGAGATATGTTTCAAAGAGGAAGAAAAAAGGCAGATTATCCAAAAATATTATAATGATTTATATACAGAGACAAACCACGCAACAAAAGATCAAATCCAAAACTATTTAAAAAATGCTGATTTCACAGAAATCTCAGAGGAGGATAAGGAATCTCTAAATCACACCATAACTCTTCAAGAAGTCTATGAGGCCATCAACAGGCAAAAAATAGATAAAGCTCCAGGGCCAGATGGCCTCCCAGCCGAAATTTATAAAACACAACAGGAAATTTTAGGAAAGGAAATGTTAAAAATTTTTAATGAAGTTTTAGACAATGCGAAGTGTCCCCAATCATGGCAAGAAGCAAAAATATCCATTATTCCCAAAGCAGGTACCGATTTAACAGACCGGGAACTATCACCAATCTCCTTCTTAACGTAGACTACAAAATTTTCATGACTATTTTGGCTGAAAGATTAAAAAAAATACTTAATAAACTCATATCTACTGACCAAAATGGTTTTCTCCCGCAGAGACATCTTAGAAATAATATCAGGGTAACATTAGATGTATTAGAATACTACGAAGATCAGAGTGCAGAACAAGCAGCACTACTATTTTTAGATGCCCAAAAGGCATTTGATAACGTGAAATGGGATTTTATTTTACAACAAAGCAAATATTTGAATTTAGGACCCAAATTTGTAAATGTAATCAAGGCTATTTACCAAAAACAAAAAGCTACAATTTTAATTAATGGGGGACTTACAGAAAAATTTCAAATACAGAAGGGAACTAGACAAGGATGTCCACTGTCACCATTGTTGTTTATTATGACCTTAGAGGCTTTAATCAGGACAATTAAAAAAGAAAGTGACATAAAAGGATTAAAAATAAAAAGGGAAGAGTTCAAATTACAAGCATTCGCTGATGATCTACTTTTTATCCTAGAAGAACCACAAACTTCTGGACCTAAACTATTAGAAAAATTGGATGAATTTGATCTTGTAGCGGGTCTAAAGGTAAATAAAAATAAAACAAAAATGATTACTAAAAATATGACAAATAAACAGAAAGAATTACTGGCGGCAACAATGGGCATTGAGATTGTTGAAAAAATAAAATATTTAGGAATTATTATATCAGCCAGGCATAGCACACTTAAGAAGGATAATTATGACCCTCTTATTAAACGAATAAGGGAAGATTTAAGAAGATGGAATAATTTAAACTTATCTTTTATGGGCAGGATAGCCACGATAAAAATGAATATTTTACCTAAAATTTTATTCCTCTTTCAAAATGCCCCTATAAAACTAAAAAACCTTCTTTGATGAACTGAATAGATTAATATTAAACTTTATTTGGCAAAAGAAAAGGCCGAGGATAAAATTAAAATTATTACAGGATGCCACGGAGAGAGGGGGTTTGGCCTACCTGACTGGGAGTTGTATCATAGTGCTGCAACAATGACCTGGTTAAAAGATTGGATTAATCACACAAATACAAGAATATTAACATTAGAAGGATACAACCTCCAGTCAGGATGGCACGCCTTTCTTGGACAAGACAGCATAAAGGGATACAGCTACGTACAAAAACATAAAGTTAGACAGACACTTTTACATACCTGGTTTAAAATTAAGAAACAAATGTACATTCAAACTCCAATTTGGTTATCGACACTAGACGCCTTGATGCACCCACATCTACTACGATATAAAATCATTACCTATGAAGAACTATTAGATGAAAAAGGGGATCTACAAACTAGGCAGCAGTTGAGTGAGCAGGGAATAGAACTGGAATGGTGGGCCTATCTGCAACTCCAATCTAAACACGCAAAAGACAAAAAGGAATTGGGCATTAGCAAAACTAGGATGGAATTAGATGAAATTTTGCTAGGACCAGATAAAAAATGATTAAAAAAACTTATCAGGTACTATTACAAGCCAAATTAGAAGAAGAAAATGTGAAGGAAACAATGATGCTATGGATGAGAAATTTTGGTCACAACATAAATTTGGATGATTGGCAGAACATCTGGACTAGAAATAAAAAAATAACTTTAGCAATTCCATATAAGGAAAACGTATACAAACTATTCTACAGATGGCATATAACACCAACAAGACTAGCCAAAATAAATAATAAATTTTCCCCTATCTGTTGGAAGTGTAACAAGGAAAGAGGTACATATTACCATATATGGTGGAGTTGCAGAAAGGCCCAGGAATTTTGGAATGAAATATACAAATGGTTACAAGAAATCTGTGATGAGGAGATATACTTTAAACCAGAATTCTTTTTACTTGGAATTACAAATAAGATATACCCGAAGGAAATTTTCTACTTAATGATTCATATTATCACAGCAGCAAGGATGACTTTTGCACAAAACTGGAAAAACATTGAAACTCCAACGGAAGCAGAATTAATAAGGAAAATTATTGAGTGCACGGAGATGGACAAATTGACAATGGAAATCAAAAATAAGGAAGAAACGGACTATTACAAAATATGGAACAATTTCTATGGATGGCTAGATAAGAGAAAGATCCAATAGCTTTCCTGAATTGGACTTAACAAATGATGGACAATGAGTGATACGAGCTCAGCAGTACTTGGTTCGAATTCAATGTATGTTTTTTGTTTGGTTATGTTTTGCTTATGTCTTTGTTTGTTTGTGTGTGATTACTTAATAAAATCTTATAAAAAATTAACAATTTATAGCTGTTAATAACCCATAAAGCCTACTGTATATCATTTGAGTTAGCTACAGGATCATCTTCTCCAGAGGCAATATGTCCATCTGCTCCAATTCAGCCATGCAGTGCCTGCAGGTTTCACTTATGACAGTAAGAGGATCTTGAATCTGCAAGCAGGCTTTCTTAAAGGTGGCCCGTTTCTTCTGGAACTTCCACAGATATACCAAGCCATGATCATTCATATATTAATAACATTTTAAAGAATGTTAAAAACCTGCAGAATGTTTGGTAGTTGAAGATCATACTATGTAAGAGCATTTTAGCAGAGTTTTTTTAATGAATTAATTTGAATTGCAATTAACGTTATTAATTTTTAAAGTTGCCAATTACCGGGTTTGTTTTAAATAATGGTTAAAATATTTACTTGTTAGATACTTAGAATGTTTGAACTGTATACATGATAAATTGGGGAAACAAAAAAATGATAATAAGTTACAGTAAACCTACCAGATCTACTTTGCAAAATTTCAGGTGGATAACAGCAAACCACTAGAACAAGGAACTAGTGTTGCTGCTATTTATTTCACAGCACCTGGTACCTTTGCTAAATGCTGTTAGCACAGACCTGATCTAGTTTTACGCTATAAAATAGTTTCCGTGAGAAAGGACACTGTTGATTCTGTTGATATGTGTGTCAGCTGTGCTTGTATTAGTGAATTAATTGCTTGGTTTCTTTGCCTCATAGGGTTTGATACCAGCATTTTACCAATTTGCAAGGACTCTCTTGGCTGGATGTTTAACAGACTTGATACAAATTATGACCTACTTTTGGACCAATCAGAACTTGGAAGCATATATCTTGACAAGAATGAGCAGTGCACCAAGGCATTCTTCAATTCTTGTGACACTTACAAGGACAGTTTAATATCAAACAATGAATGGTGTTACTGTTTCCAAAGGCAGCAAGGTGAGCAATTAAAATAATATTCAAACAGTTGAAAGCTATGGAAAAAATAGGAAAAAAATATGCCTTGTGGCAGTTTAAGCTGCTTTTTGAAAATATAGTGCAACAATAACAACAACAAAAGAGTTAAATCCAAACATATACAAATGTTCTCCTATCCTAGATACAGGATACAACAGAATAAGAACAAATTCCAAGGGTTACTCAAAGAAGTAAACACAAAAGTGGTTTGTTGTTCAGTGAGGTCAAAACTCAAAATGCTTTAGATATGTTCTTACTCAGCCCATGGACATTACTATATTGTATATACTGTAGATATAGATATCATTGATACATATAGTCTTGAAATAATGATAGAAAGGTAGAATATAAAGTTAATTATTTAACTAATTAAGCCATGCCATAGCAAACCTATCTAAATATATGGAATAATCATCTTGTATTTGCCAGGGGCTTGTCAATCCTGATCCATCTACAAGGTTACCCAAGAATTTTGGATATTCTCAAGTAGATTGTTACTTGTAAAGGACTTTTGACTTGCAAATGAGCACTTGGTTACTTCTTTGTATTGATTCAACCCACCAATATCACCATCTGCAGTAGTGATTTTTAAGAGGAAGATCAAAGATTAGGGAATGGTTCTGTCTTGGGTCTAGAACAACCCACCACAGCCAACTCGTCATAGCCAACTTGCCTCAATCAATTTGCCACAAACCAACTCGCCTTGGGATAATTTGCTGCAGGACAAGAGTTACATTAATGTCAAAGAAACGGTGGAATAAAATCATTAAATAACTGGTGCAAAAGGAGGAATAAAATGAAATGTGAATGCCAAAATTAAAATATATTTTAAATAAATTGAATTGTTGAATTGTTCCATGGCAAGTTGTCTCATGGTGAGTTGGCCATGGTAAGTTGGCTGTGATGGGTTGACCACTACAAGTAGGCAGGAGTGAGTTGTCCCATTCCATTTTGTCTTATACTGGAGAGCTTGATAGACTTCCCTATCCTATTCCTGGGGATTTATTCTTGAAAAATACAATGGCAAATCATGTATAAAGAAGGCACAATCTAGTCAAACACTGGTTTCAATGAGTAATTCTCTCAATGAAAGTCAAAAGTTTTTGTACTTTTGTATTTTCTCCCTGGAATACAGATATGTGACTAATATTTTGCTTCTGCAGAATAGTTACTGTCACTTTCAGCTAAATATGCTCTACTATTTTTCAATACTGTTTTTTGAATACTTTAAATTATCAGTTATTATATAATATCTATTTTTGACCGATTAAATATTAGTATGTTTTAAAACTTCTGGTTGTTTGTCAAATTGTCAGCATATTGCCCCCAACAATTTGGGTCCCCATTTCCCCCTTTTCGGAAGGAGGAAGGCTGAATCAACCTTGAGCCTGCTGAGATTTGAACTGCCAAATTGCAGTCAGCTGGCAATCAGCAGAAATAGCCTGCAGTACTGCACTCTAACCACTGCGCACCATGGTGATTTTTTTAGAATCTAAAATGTACTCTATATACATTAATTATTTTAGTGGAATTTATTAGTGGGAAATATAATGATATAATGACATTCCTGAATGTACCTTTGTAAAAACTAAACAAATTCAAAGAAATTAGGTGATGATATATATTATTAATGATAATGGCATATGTATTTAATTATCAGAAGTGCTATGTGAACAGAAGGCAAACCTGTAATTGTCATACTTTGTTTAAAAGAACCTTCTTCACTCCAGTGGTTCTGAATGTATCAATATGTATGGAAAGACCCAAACTGGGAAAGGTTATCCTATGATGTTTCACTGCATATCTGGAGGCAGAATCAGAACACATCTTTAGTCCAGTCTAGAAAAATGGTTTGCAAACCAAGTTTAGGGATTGTATTCTGGATAAGAAGTTTATAATCACAATCAAATATTTTCAAATATTTGAAAGAAACTTATAAATTGAGCAAAACTTTCTTCAGTTGTCATACCTGGCTAAAATTTAACATGCCTGATGTTATTCTAGATCCACCTTGCCAGTCATTGCTCAGCAACATTCACAAACAGCAAGGGGAAAAGAAGTTTCTAGGTAAGTTATAAGGGTTTTTTAAAGCTTTTTTTTGCTTACACAATAAATAATTCTAGTGAAACTACAATACAAAATTAACATGAATCCTAAAATAATGAACCAAAATTCTAGTAACAGAATGTATAAACACATTGAAAGCTATTAAAGTTATTTCATTATTGGTTTGAAGATAGTAAAAAGGTAAAAGTGTCGCTACAGGTCTTCTCAGCTAGTGATAGCAGTGCTCATTTCCATTTCTTTAAGCCATTCAGCCAGGGCTGTCCAAAGAAGTTTCCATAGTCATGTGGCCAGCATGACATCATACCACAGCGCAAAATGTACAGTGAAACACTGAATGCTGTTGCCTTTCCACCGAAGTGGTACCTATTTGTCTACTTGCATTTACATGCTAGGCTGGCAGGAGTTGAGGCAAGTGATGGGAGCTCCTACTGTCACTTGGTGGTAGGACTTAAACTGCTGGAGCACAGACCTTCTCCCAAATCTTTTAAGCTATAGACCCATGATGGCGAACCTATGGCACGCATGCCACAGGTGGCACGCAGGCCCATTTGTGCCACAAGCTGCAGGCAAACTTACCTCACTGCGCATGTGCGCACCTCACAGCTGATTTTCAGCCAGTTTGAGGCCTTTTTTGGCCTCCCAAAGGCTTGAGGAAGGCTTCTGCAGCCTTCTACAAGCTTTTGTAGGCCGAAATCTTGTCCCGTTTCATCACTTCCGATATTTTCGGAAAAACAGGAAGTGATGAAACGGGGCTAGTTTTCGGCCTACAAAGCTTGAAGAAACATGCAGAAGCCTTCCTCAAGCTTTTGGGAGGCCGAAAAAGGCTTCAAACCAGCCAAAAATCAGCTGTGAGGCACAGTGCAGGTAAGGGGGTGGTGGGGATGGGAGGGTGGGGGATTGCGTGTGCATGCGTAGGGGACGTGGGAGGTGTGCATTGCCTTCTGGGTGCTGGCATGCGAGTGCGAGCGTGCAAGCGTGTGCGCTCAATTTTTGGCACAGGAGCCCAAAAAGGTTAGCCACCACTGCTATAGACTCACCATGCCTCCCCTTGAAGATAGTGCTGCTATTTTAAGCTATTGCTACAATGACAGTTTTACTTTTTAAACGCTAAGACTAGATAATACAAAAGTAAAGTAAAACAACATTTTTGGATAATTTTTATAAACTCTATTTTGCAAAACTATGCTAATTAAAAGGTATAATCTTTTTATTTTTATTGAAAATTGAAGGAATAACTGACAATTTTTAAATAAAAGTTACACGGAATAAGAAGACTATGCTTTTGAGAAGGTTATCAAATACTTCTTCGTGTTGGCCAGAGAAGCAGTGACCACCGAAATAGGCTAGGTCTAGTTGTGGAGTATTTGTTTTGTGATTATTGAAATTTATATTTAGTTTCGGTGTGTTAAGTTTAAAAGAATGCTGATTTATCTTCTATGGTTGTACTTGGTTTTGTTTTTCTCCCAAAATTGTAGAAAACCAGGCTTGTAATTCTCATAAATTGCCACCAAAAAACTTGGAGATTCACAACGCAGAATGGCTACATATAGCAATACAGTTCATATCTGAACGTAGTAAAAAATAAATTTCAGGAAATATTCCAAAGAACATCTAGTTTGATGTACCATTTCTGCAGCATTCTGGCAGCATAGAATAGTACTATTAAATAGGTAAATTCAGTATTCATTGAATCATGCAATATGATAAGCAAAACAAAATTCAATGATAAGGCAATACTTTTGTTATAATAGCTTACAGATTAAAAAAAACATCATGGAAACTTTAACAACAGTTACATACACCTGCACACACACAAGTTCCTTCATTACTGTGGAAAGAGAGGGAGGGGGAGAGGGGAGGATGGACTATATTTATCGATAGAGGGAACAAGAAAAATACATTTTATTTAACAAATTGAAAAGTTAAATTAGTAGGGAAGTGTTTAAAAGAAAAGATCAACCAATTAAACATTTAATATAATTTATACTTTAAATTATCTATGGGTGTGACTTTGTCTATCTATGGAGTGACTTTTGATATCTATAAAGTGTGCACACACACACACACACACACAAAGTACAGCTGAAATCCATAGTACCACTCAGTAACTCCTCAATTTGATATTCCAATTTTTAGTCTTGCATTAAATTTCTAATTGTCAAGATGACTGCTTATTCTCAAATAATCAACTTTACATACTATGGAGTGAGTTGTAGTCTCTTTCTTTATCCTAAATTGTTCCAGTTTTTTTTCTTTTCTTTTCTTTCCTTTTCTTTTCTTTTCTTTCTTTTGCATAGCAACCAATCTCCTTCACAACATATTGACTTGATATTTAAAAGAAATTTAGGAGAAAGAGTGCTTATACTAAAGTAAATATCCAGTAAATGCTATAAGCTTCTTTACAAGATGTTTCATTGGAGTCATAATATAAAAGCCACAAAATGTTGTGAAATATTTGTGTTTTTTGCCTTGTTCAGGGCAGTATATTCCTTTATGTGATGAGGATGGCTACTATAAACCAACTCAGTGTCATGGAACTGCAGGTCAGTGCTGGTGTGTCGACAGATATGGCAATGAGGTAACAGGATCTCGAACACATGGTGCTGCAGATTGTGGTAAGTTTCCAAAATCTCCCTTTCCCCCCCATTAAAACTGTTTGCTAATTCCAGCATTGCAATAGCTAATTTTGAAGGTTTTTAATCTAAACTAATTTTCCCAACTTGAGGGTGTCCACATACAGTATATCAAACTACAACTTCCTCCTCTACCACTTTATGTTAGAAAGATACCACGTTGGGAAAGGCTGATTTGGAGACTAATTTGGAAAAGATTTGGGGACTGAGAATTGAACATACGCCTCAAGTAATACACCAGGGATGGGCTGCTGGGGGTTCGCAGGGGTTCAGGAGAGCCCCTAACTAAGATTCTGTGCAGTTCAGAGAACCCCCAAATCCCAATCCTAGCTGGCCCCGCCCACCCCGCTCTGCCCCTCCCAGGATTCCCCATGTGGCCCATTTTGGATGGAGGTAAGTGCAGGGTGTGCGCGGAGGTTTAGGGAGGGTGAAAAACAAGCCTCCGGAAATTCGGGAAGGCCGGAAATGGGCCTGTTTCTGGCTTCCAGAGAGCCCCCGGAGCCCAGGAAAGCCATTTTCTCCCTCCCAGAGGATCGGAGAAAGCCTCCGGAGTCCGGGGAGGGCAAAAATGCTCCCCTTCCCCACCGTGGTGCAGGATGGCCAGGCACCAAGTTTTGTTAAAATTTTTGAAGCCCACCCCTGATATACATCACATTCAAAGAAGACATTGGACTGACACTTCCTCATTTATCTTTATCTTGGACCATTAACTTTTCATATAAATAATGAACTAATAAAAGAATATTGTGTTGAATTGCTTTTATGAGTAGATTGCAATGAATGCTGTCATAATTATAGATTCATTAAATCATTGGGCACAGTTTATATCACCTATTTTTGCTTGCCTTCATAAGAATCCATTGCTTTCTGTGTATAATAATTAACCTTAATTTTAATAAATTTGTCTTCTATGTGAAGTATAAGATAATCTTAGGTTGCTAGAGAGCCTTAACTGAAAATAATAAAAATATAAGGGTAGAATAGCCAATCAGCAAACCAAGCTTTTCTTCTCTAGGCAGATAATAGAATCATAGAGTTTTTCTGAATTCAAATGAATTCTAATGAATTGATTGAGGAAGGGTTATGGTATTTCATTTCAGTATAGTTCAGTTCAGCATGTACTGTAGAACTCTGATGATTTATTAAAACAGTATTATCTGGAAGGACCTGGGAAAAGATTCACTGCTCCTGCCTGAAGAACAAGTGGCAGCTTTGGAAATAAAACCTTTGCATGGTTTAATCTGGTGCACCAGTTGTGCCCAGAATCATAGATCTGTCAGTCACTTGTGCCATAGTCTCAAGACTGGGTTACCTCAACATGCCGTACAAGGGATTGCCCTTGAAAATTGTTTGGAAGCTACGAATGGTCAAGAATACGGCAGCACAGGATGATATTTGTATATCACAGGAACAACTGTGGGCCATTGCTATTTTGTATATTGCAGTGGTTGCCAGCCAGCTTCTGTGTGCAATTCAAGGTGAGAATTATCACACAGAAAGACCCCTCATATGCCTAGTTATCTGATAACTCCACTTGTTTTTGCCTTCTGGAACAGTATTCACCCTCTCCTCTCCAATAACCCTATCCCTGAGGATATTCCATAAATGCTGGAAAGGCTTGGAGACAGGATGGTTACTGAGTTCTTGTTGATTTTAATGTTTTTGTTATTCTATTCTGGGAGGCATTGTGTTGTATTTTTCTGGACATTCAAGATCATTTTCTTTTTCTTTTGTTTTAATCGTTTGTACTTTATTTATTTTCTGTATGTTATTTTTACATAAGTCAAGGCAACAAACATATGCAACACACCTTCTTCCTGTTATTTTCCCCACAACAATCTTGTGAGGTGGGTTGGGCTGAGAAAGAATGACTAGCCTAAAGTCACTCAACCGCTCTCATGCCTAAGGCAGGATTAGAACTCACATTTCCCACTTTGTAGCTTAGTGCTTTAACCACTAGACCAAACTGGTCTCTTGGTTTAAATCCAAGAAGATAAATGAAATAACAGTCCTGAAGGACACTTAACACAAGCAAACATAAATATATGGGGGGTGAGAGAGAGAGAGATTTATATATTTTCCTCTTCACTATGTAGATTTAGAGACATCAGGGGATTTTGCCAGTGGTGATTTCCATGAATGGACAGATGATGAGGATGACGATATCATGAATGATGAAGATGAAATAGAAGATGATGATGATGAAGATGAAGGTGATGATGATGATGATGACCATGATGGATATATTTGATTTTCTTAGCTGTGACTAATTTGTCTCTAAAATTTACAAGATGCTACCCAGAATATTCTTCTATCTTCAAAGGTCAAATGGAATCAAATCTACATGTATATTTTGTATGATTATTTGAAGTACTGCAGCTGGACTTTCTTCGTTTAAATGAAAATCATTATATTATGTATTGTTTTTATATACCACTCAGCAGAAGAAAATGTGCCTCAAGGGAGAAAAAAACAGATATTTGAGATGTAGTAAAAAACAACAACAAGCAAATCCCAAGATAATAAGGACAACTGCTGTGTCAGAATCTATACATAAAGGCACACTTTCAGCAGACCAGTGCTCCATTATAAAGCAGGTTAGTCATGGAGACATTTTTCAGAATGTGCATGAGCAAGAGAAGGAAACTTTAATCAAGAATACAACATGTAACGTGAATATAACAGCTTACTGTATATTAGAGCAGCAGAGAAACTATAAGAGGACATGAAGTGCCAGGTATTCTTTTTCTGTTTTGAACTGTTATGTTTTCAACTTCCAAATTACTAGGATCTTGAAATGATACACATTCATTCTCTAAAGCAGGGTTGTCAGCTGTGGCCCCTTTATGATTTGCGGACTTCAACTCCCAGAATTCCTGAGCCAGCATGGTTGGCTCAGGAATTCTGGGAGTTGAAGTCCACAATTCATAAAAGGGCCATAACTGCCAACCCCTGCTCTAAATCTTGACTCCTAGTAACTACCATATTTTTGATGTATAAGATGCACTTGGCCCCAAAAAGTGGATGGAAATGTCTGTGTGTCTTATACAGCGAATGTTGCCAAAGCCCCACCCACCCGCTGGCCCCCACCCTTCAGCCTCTGCCTCCCAGCAATTTGCCTCCTTGCAGCAAACAGCAAACAGCCTGGTCAGTTTCAGCACAGCCTGATTAGGACAAGCAGCTAATTGTCGGTTGGATCAGCCTCCCAACGATCAGCTGTTTCAGGCTGCAGGGATTGCCTTTGCCTATTGCCGCCTCCGCACACCCCATTTTTGGCCTGTTCCAGCTGGCAGGGATCGGAATGGGCCAAAAATGGTGCGTATGGAAGCCAAAAATGGGATGTATAGGCCAAAAATGGGGCACACGGAGGCAGCAATAGGCGATGGTGATCCCTGCGGCCTGAAACAGCTGATCATAGGGAAGCAGAGCCAACCAACAATCAGCTGCTTGTGCTAATCAGGCTGTGCTGAAACTGACTAGGCTGTTTGCTGTTTGCTGCAAGGAGGCAAATTGCTGGGAGGCAGAGGCAGATTTTTTTTTCTTGTTTTCCTCCCCAAAAGCTAGGTGTGTCTTATACTTCGAAGTGTCTTATACTCCGAAAAATATGGTATATGGACAGGCCCATGTTGTTTAGGAGAAACAAAATGGAAATGGTCTGCCATAGACTTCCAGGAACTTTTTGATTTCCCAATCTAATATACTGCCATAGTATTCCCCCTTTCAAAAATAACCAAGAGATCAACTCAGAAATAAATTATGAGATCAACTCAGAAATAAATTCAGTCAATCCCAGCAAACATAGATTGAGAGGTTTTATTTTGTTCCTTTCTTCTGTCTTGAGTAAAACCTTCCATAAAGTTTGTGTTTCTGTATTACTGTCAGTGATAATGATGACACGTGTCTGGATAATTGTTTTTTGAACTATGGCTTTTTCATTTTTAAATGGTTCTAAACATTTACTTCTAATTTATCCCTTTTTGCTACTAGTTCAAAACTTTAGAGGAGCTATTGTAAGGTGCCTTGCAAAATAGTAATAGAAAGATTTATAGCATGCATATTGAAATAAAATTATGAGGCAGTAGCCAAGCACTTCCAAATTCCAAATTTTATATTGCTATAAGTGCTGCTGTTTTTATGGAAAATATTTTTTCTCCTCTGTCCCAATTTTTATGTAATTACCATATAGAATGCATTATAATTCTTAAGTAGAGTTGCATTCACAATTTGACTATAGAGAAAATTATTTTAATCACTCTATTTATGTTAACATGTTAATTGTGTAAACATTTTGAAATTCCACTACCTGCATTCATATTAGATTGTGGCTCCATGCCATAATGAAATTGAAAAACTCTGTAATTATGCAAGCAGTTGTTTAATTTAACTCTGCATTATCATTTTCCCTAATTTTTAATCTGCAATTAATTGAAATAAAATTTATTGCATTTGATTAAATAGATTTAATATTAAATTTATGTAACATTAAAATACTGTTTTTCTTTTTATGTTCATGTATAGTTTACAAAATAAAGACTCTTGTAACCATCTTTTATTCAGAGTGCTATAATGTTTCTTATAGAGTTAAGGCATTTTTGTATTAAGCAATATTGGAATAAGTTGAACTACATGAAAAAACAGCACATCAAGCAACAACATTTGCATCTCCATATACTTTAATGTGATTTTCAACAAAGGCTTTATTTTATTAAATGTATATGTAACATTTTCCTATTGGAAAATCTCCCTGTGCTCAGTTGTTACTAGGTAAGATTATAACTGATTGTGAGGCTAATTAAAATATTCAATTTGCAGTCTTCAACATCCAAACTAATTGCTTACTAAAGTCAAATGTTTTTCTAAAGTTAGTCTGCTTTGCCACATCATTGGCCTAATACTATTCATTTTGGAAAAAGAACATTTTCAATCCAGTTTTATTGTGCTGAAACCTATTATTGTTTAAGTATGGAAGAAGTTTCTGTTGTTAATTAGGGTTGCATAAAGCAAGGCATGGAATGGACACTTTTTCACCATCCAGCAGAAATGCAACTGACTAGTTAGTTACTATCCTATATCAAGAGGGAAAACAGAGTATGCTTGTATAGAATTACTTCAGTATATTTGCACTTATGGTTTAAACAAGTGAAAATTAATTATCCTTACAATTCTTTACAAACTGTCAATGTTCTATCTCAGGATCCAATCTGGGTCGGTCACTGGGACTAGAAGTTTTGTCTTCCAAGCTTTCAGACTTGAGTTGAAGCTGGAACTTCTGTCTAGCAGAGTGTGTGCACGAGTTCAAAAGCTTGGAAGACAAAACCTCTTGTCCCAGTGACAAACCCAGATTGGATCCTGCAATGTTAGCCTGGGACACCTATATTTACCTCCATTCGTGTCACTGTTGTGTCACACTTGACACAACAGTTCATGATTCATGCCCAGTGTGAATGCCTTATTCATCAGTAAGACTGTAAGTATGGAAAACTGAAAAAAGGCCAAGTGCCTCTATCCTATATTTGTGCCTTACATTTTTCCTAGCTGAATGCATTATTTCCCATTCATATCTGATATACACCATTCATTCATTCATCCCTTTCTTTCCTTGAGATTCTATTATTGAATCTTGTATTTTTTTTGTCTAATTAGTCAACGCTCCAAGCTTTGTCTTATCCGCCAGTTGTATATGAGTTTTCTCAACTTTCATACAAGTTGTAAGACAAAAGGTTGAACAGCACCAGAAACTGGGGGGGGGGGAACCCACTGGCATGTGACTCAATGCTTCCATCCAAATGGAAAAGAAAATATTAATGACCACTCTTGATGTTGCTTTTTAGCCAACTGTGAATATGTATGTGTCAACTCCTAAGGCATTCCTGGACTGCCCTCTTTCTTTTTTCTTTTGAAACTTGGCTCGAGGCTCATGAATTAATTAGGGCATCTGTTGGAACCCTGAAAATATGATTATTATATCATTTATGTATTTATTTATTAAATTTATATTGCCGCCTATTCGCCTCATAGCTATCACCTTATTCACAATTTCCCTTTTTCTAAGAATACCATGAGCCACTTTATGAAGGTTTTGCTGAAGTCCTGGTGCTCTATATCTATGATTTTTTTATCTATTAAGATATTAACATTAACATATTAATATTCAAAAAGGGAGACCCCAGCCTAGTTGTTTATTACAGACCAATCTCTTTATGCTGCGTCACCTGTAAAGTCATGGAATCAATTATTAACTAATCCATTATCCTCCACTTAGAGACAAACAACCTACTCTCTAATAAACAATTTGGTTTCAGAAAAAACTGTCCTATAATCTACAACTCTTACACTGCAAAAACATATGGACTACACAACTCGATCAGGGCAAAGCAATAGACACAGTCTACATAGACTTCTGTAAAGCCTTTGATTCAGTGGTACATGACAAACTATTCCTAAAACTAAAATCTTATGGTATCTCTGGACACCTGCATAACTGGATAGAAGCATTCCTGTCAAACAGACAACAAATGGTCAAAATTAGGAGCGTCCTATCAAATTCTGTACCTTCATACATAAATGACCTCTGTGATCATATTAAGAGCAACTGTGTTCTCTTCGCTGATGATGTAAAGCTATTCAACACCACAGACAATACTGCTACCCTTCAAAAAGACCTTGACTATGTATCAGAATGGTCAAACAAATGGCAACTTCAAATCTCAACAAATAAATGCTCTGTCTTACACATTGGCAAAAAAATCAGAAAATAAAATACAGGCTGAATAGTCAAGACCTTGTTGATGATCCAAACTCTGTCAAGGATCTTGGAGTACTCATCTCAAATGATCTAAGTGCTAGAGCCCACTGTAACTACATAGCCAAAAAAGCATTAAGAGTTGTTAACCTAGTCTTACATAGCTTTTTCTCTGGTAATATCACACTACTAACTAGAGCATACAAAACATTTGCTAGACCAATATTTGAATACAGCTCACCAGTCTGAAACCCACATTACATATCTGATATTAACACAGTAAAGAAAGTCCAGAAATATTTCACAAGAAGAGTTCTCCACTCCTCTACTCATTGCACAAACCAGACTTGAAATTCTAGACCTAGAAAACCTAGAACTACGCCGCCTTTGGTCCGATCTAAGTATAGTATATAAAATCATTCATTGCAATGTCCTACCTGTCAATGAATACTTCAGCTTCAACCATAACAATACAAGAGCACACAATAGATACAAACTCAAGGTTAACCGCACCAAACTTGATTGCAGGAAATACGACTTCAGCAACAGAGTGGTCAATGTCTGGAATAGGCTACCCGACTCTGTGGTTTCTTCCCCAAACCCCAAAAACTTTAACCTTAGACTGTCTACTATTGACCTGACCTCACCTCCTATTATTTTTATTTTTCTTATATGTATCCATTCCATGTATTCATAACTGTGTTTATACTTATACCTATTATCTTGTAAGCATTGGTAATGGACTATTTAAGGGGGATAAGTTAATTGGACATGATTTGTTTGTGATAGATCAATAGTGACTCATGTTAATTGTAGCATGCCATTCTATGCACTTGCAAACATTTTGCTTGATAATCTGCTCAAGAGCCTTTATCAACACAGGTAGTCCTCTACTTTTGATCGTTTGTTTAATGACCATTCAAAGTTATAATAGCCTGGAAAGCTAGAAAACATCACAGTTCTCAAGGCCATAAACTTTCTGTTTTGATGTCTAATCTTATATATGACCTATAATAACAATAGGCCAAGCCTTAAGAACAAATGGATACAAAGCCAGAATTGAGAAGTCAGCATCTGCAAAGAAACTGAAGAAACAGTGGACCTACAATTTAGCTGCTGCAAGATTGCAAGACTGATTACAAACAACAGCACGACTGTAAGCACTGGACTTTTTCCCTTCAACCGAAAAGAATGAACTTCTGAAAGCTAGATATTTCAAAAGGAATCCTTTATCGAAAAGTAGTGAATCCCACCACTAGTCAAAGCAGAGTCTAAGATGTTTTCAGGCATACAGTAATAGATAAAGGGAGTTAGAATCCCTACCCTTATTTAGATGTGGATTTAGTCAAACAAAGAACCAACATGTTAATTCCCCCCTCCCCTTCTCTGGGAAAGTATCTTAGAAGAGTTCCCAGGGGTATCTTCCAGAGCTGGAATTTTTATGGTCCCTTCTCATCTTGTTATCTCTTCAAGAGGTGACAAGTTTCTAGACATCTGGCTCCAGTCCTCCAGTTCTATATCATGTGCAAGTTATACAGAATCAATATAAGATTTAATATATTCAGGTTACATCAAAAAGGATTACTTGTACCAACTTTCCCCCCTTCTTCTTCCATTGAAGAATGGCAGATACACGGAACTGACAACGACAAAGTAGCAACAATGGTGCATTGGAATATCTGCAAGAAATACCACTTGCCTGGAGGCAAAAACTGGTGGGACCACAAAATAGACAAAATAGCAGAAAAATTAAGATGCTAAAGAGTTCTGGGACTTTAGAATTCAAACAGACAAACATCTGCCACATAATATGTCTGACTTAACAATTATCGATAAGAAAAACAAAAAAAAATTGAAAGTGAATGTGCCAGTGTCTGGAGACATCAGAATAGGAGAACTAGGATGGGGTGGTGGAAATCACAAAACAAACAGACCTGCAAACTCAAAAGAAAGAACTCAAAAGAAAGCAAAGATAATAACCAATAGTGGTCAGTGCTTTGGTGCAATCCCAAAACAAATGGAGCAGCACCATTGACATTAAATTGCCATCAATCAATTGCAAAAGGCAGCTTCACTTGGAACAGTTCCCCATCTTGCAATGATGGGAAGGACTTGGTAGGTGAATACCTCACCAGGCTAAAGATTGATTAAGCCTTGCCATCCTGCTGAGGTCAGTAAAATGAGGATTCAGATTATTGGGGCAATATGCTGACTCTGTAAACCTCTTAGAGAGGGCTGGAAAGCACTGTGAAGCGGTATATAAGTAAGTTTTATTGCTATTGCTAAATGTTGATAGCAACCCAGCCATTGTTCAAAACTTAAGAAGTGTTGAATACTGTTGGAGAAAATATTAACCTAAATTTCCTTCTTATTAACATGTGCAAAATTTGAGTCAGACAAGATTTGTGTATCTTAGTATGCAACCCACTCCCTCAATCTCTTTTTTTTACTCTAACTTAATCAGAGTGGGTATTACAACATATATATTTTAATATGATTGATATATGCTGTATCTAGTTACATGCTGCACTTATAAAGCTTTATGTTTCTAGATCATTGTCCAAAAATATCACATAATATCTCTGAAAAAAATGGCATATTTTGGCTTCCAAATAAATGAAACTGATATGGTAGCTCATTAGGTTTGTTTATTTGCAAAACAGTTTGCTTTATGGCATCTTGTGCAGCTGGCATTACATCTTAAGTACCAAATGAAATAGCAGGAATAGTTTTATTCAAAAACTCCTGAGTCATCCAGGAGCATGTAATGTATTTATTTATTTTGGTTGCATTTTAATTGCCATTTATTTCCTATCGTTACATCAATGCAGTATTGTACATTTCTTGAATACTAACCAAATATAATACTTCTAAAAATAAGTGTATGTATAGCAATTAGCCATTTCTTCCAGTAGATTTCATCCCTAAACATATGACCAGAGAGTATTTGAGGATGGAATAATTGTGTGAAAATTTTGCCAGCAAGTATTTGATTCATTTTGTTGTTGTTGTTGTTGTTGTTGTTGTTGTTGTTCTCCTCCTCCTCCCCCTCCTCTTCCTCCTCCTCCTCCTCCTCCTTCTATGATTGTTGACCCCCTTGACTCTGGACTAATTTACCATTTTAGTACAGATTTTTGTTTGTTTTCTGTACAAAAGTTGCAGTCCCAGTATTTTTTAATGTGTTGATAAGTGGCTACTGGTTATGGTAAAGATCTTTGTATATGGCTAGCGATATATGTATAGAGCAGGGGTGTCAAACTCATGGGCCGTGGGCTAGATGCGTCATGCACTGGTCATACATACTCCCATTTTAGCGAAGCGGGAAAAGTCACAATGCATCACATGATGATAACATGATGATGTGAGTTTGATGCCCCTGGAAGGAAGAACCCTGTAAGTTCCTTACCTAGTCATTCTGGGAGTCTCTAAATTAGAATGACTAGGTAAGGAACTTTTCTGCTTTACAGGTGGTTATGTTTGTGAATCACAAGCCCTTCAGTGATAATTTTAATTGTCCATTGTAATGGTTTTAATTGTCCTTTTCTGCAATTTATTATAGCCATAGAGATTTGCAAAAGATAATTGAAAAAAACACCTTTTTATTTACTTCTTGAAAATAAAATTCTATTAATTGGATGTTATGTATTGATTACAAGTACACAATTCAAGATTATACTATTATTTAATTTTTAGTGTAACATATGGATAAAAACCATTAATTTTTTGGGAATTAATGCCTTTATTTGATTTTAATTAAAATAAAATTAGTTTTTCTGATGATTCTTTTAACATAATTGTGTTTGAGTCCATGGACTAAGTATTTCTCACCCCCAAATACATACCTTATTATGTAACTCCTCAAATCTGCAACATGAAGCTTAGAGCACACACAAAAGTTGTGGTTGAAGACAATTTTTGATGCAACAGAAGGATATATTATTCAGTATGGAAATAATTATCTTAACTATATATAAGTACATTCATTTAAATCAAATTTAAATTTGTCCTGCCTCTACCAAGTATTTTGTTCCACTTAGAATGCAAATCTAGCAAACTCAAAAAATGGTTCTCAGTCTGGAAAAATTATATATAGTGTGCTAAAGAAATTAGTTTTTATCTTGGGTGCTAGTACTGATTTTATTTAGCTAATAGATTAAAACAATTATACACAAAAGTACTTTGACATACAGAAATAAAAACTTAAGAGTGTCAATTCTGACCTGGTGAATCATGGGTAATAAATCATGCAGATCCTATAAAACTTTAATCAGGAAATGGTACAGATGAGATAATGCAAGAATGTTAAAATAATCCAAATAAAGAGAAACAATTAATTTATTGATCATACACTGATGTAGTCCTATCATTTTATAATCATAAAATAAATCTATAACACACAATAATACCAACATTGTAATATCTTAATATTATAGTTTGAAATAAATAAATATGGGGGCACAAAAATAACAGAAAAGACATTGTCTATGGGACCCCAACCTAACGAATAATGAATGATCCAAAATACTTAAATTCTGAAGCAATTATTTCAGATTTATGATATGTCCCTCTTCCATTTTGTAGTTGGAGGCTGGACTACTAAATGTGAAGACTCATGCTGATAATCATATTGGTTTAATCTGTGTCCAAAGGGCCTGGTGTAGAAGCAACAGTCTAGAACACGGCTGTCAAACAACATCACGGCATCATCACATGACATATCGGGACTTTTTCCCCCTTCGCTAAACCAAGCGGGGGTAGGGCCAGCACATTACGCATCCAGCCTGCAGGCCACAAGTTTGACACCCCTGGTCTAGAAGACAGATTATAACAAAAACATCACCTCCTCCTGGAAAAAGAGGAGGGGATAAAGAAGATATATTGGATTATCTTCATGCTCTTGGCCACAAGAGGAAGGGAAAAAGAAACTCATCATATTTTCAAGATTCTGGCATTGTGCATTAATACATACAGTATAGAGAGTTCTAGTGTTTCTTGTGTTGTTTCCTCTCCTGGCCTACCTCACCAGGCTGACAAAGCTCCTGTAACAATCTTTGTTAAATTTCAATAAACCTGAAAGATGACACTATTGTATACTCTATTGGTTAAATTATAAAGTTTCAGTTGACCAAACTAAGATTTTCCTTAAATATTTCTGATTATTTCTTATTCACTTGTCTATTCTTCTTAGTTGTGGACCTGATATTCCTGGCTGATATTTTTTCAACTTTCTTTATCTCAAGAGATAGGAAAGAACATGGTTGTGACAAGATTAGAGATGATTGGACTGAATAGTTCTACTTAAGTTTTTGAGTTTTTCCAAATGGGTTCATTAGACCTAGGAAGATTTAAGTAGCATACATAACATTCATACTGTTCCCAGCCTTTTTTTAAAATATGAAAAACATGCTGATGACAATTGGCGTTTCACATCTTTCTACATCCTTTCTAAATGTATGTCAATCATGAAACATGGAACAGGGCTGGGATTACTTGGATCTCTTACAGTGCAAATTGCTTTCCCCTGCTCCACAGGATGCATTTCTAAGTAGTTTGCAGCAATATCTACCAAACATTGCTGAAAATATGAAAACATAAATACAAAGCAACTATATAGAACTGTGGTGGATTGTAGTCCAGATTCCCCGAAGGGAAGGAATGTATTCCATCACAAGAACACAATCATGAAAAACAGTCCTGCCTGCCCTGCATAAGAATATGCAGAGCATATCAGTAAACTAGTTGAGATGGAGAAATAGTTCTGGAGGAAGCAGCAATTTCATTGTAAAGAGCAAATTAATGTACAGCTTCAGGTACTGATGCAATTTAAGGTGAGTCAAAGAAAATAAGGCAGCTGATGAAAGAAAGTTACCCCAAGCAAAAGATGTGGTAGTATGGAATGGGAGAAAAGCACTAAGACTTCCAGCCAGCTTGTCTTTTTTATTTTGCGAAGCCTTCAGTTTGTTTTGACTGGTGGATCCATTTTTATACATTAATTTGATTGCTGCCTTCCAGGCTGCAATTAATTGACAGCAGAGAGGAATACGAGCTATAGGGACTGGACTTGGTGTGCAGAAGATATGAACACATAGCTGATATTCACATTTTAAAAAATGATAAAAGAGATGGTGATTACCTGTATACCAAAGGATATTTTGAGGGTTTTCAAGTGCCCATTGCAGTCCTTTACTAAGTAAACAAACAAGTGAAAAACTTCCCTTTCTCCACTACAATGTTTAGGACACTCCATTAAAATGGAGAAAAACACTAATAAAATTAATATTTGATGATGCCTTGTTGCTTTTATAAATGCTCTTTTTCTTAAAACACAATTTCAAAGACTTGCTTCATGCAAACTTTCATTAACAAAAAAACCTTTGAAGCTTTGTATCACCCTAATATTTAAAATGTTTGTGAATACATGAAGATAGATTTATATTGCAGGAAAATCACATATTTTACCAGGTTTTCTGACAAAAGGAATAAATTCTTCAAATTTATTTTGAAGAAATACCGAGAATCCTTTTTTCTATTTCTGTTTTATCTATTTATCTGTTTTTGTCCGTCAACTTGCAGGGCAACTTGAAAAGTTATTGACAGGATATTTTCAACATAATCTAAATATATAGCAAAAATGTAGAAATAGGAACAATAGGAGTTCATAAGTTCTCCTAGAATTTGAGTGGCTCTTCTTATACATCAAAAAAGATACGTTTTCCAACTGAGAATTTGGATATGACAGCTTCATTCAAATAAACAATTTATAAATTGTTTAAATTTTGCATTCAGTGATACAAATTAGGAAATCTCTTTTACTCACAACAGAGTGTGATGAAACCTGCTAAATTCATCTTGGAGCAAACTGACTTTATAGACTGTGTGATGACCCAAGGTATGGCACAAAGGCAACACAGTCAAATAAGTAAAAAGAGTCCCTTTATTATCTCCAACTTTCCCTCCAATGTCCAGTTTACCTTCGGCTGGAGTAAAACTCTCCCAGGAACAGCCTTTAAGTGGAGGAAATTCAGTCCGAAAACAAAGCCTGTAACTAAACTAAAACTGTAACTAAAAATCCAAACAAGCCATGCTGCAGTAATTAACTTGACAGGGCAGGAAAAGGAATTGCAGACTTGAAAGCACAGCAAAAAACACACACAGTTGGAAAGATGCCAGGAACACAGATAAGCCTCAACAATATCAGATAATTCACAATTTTCTCCCAACAAGTTGCTCAGCTTCCCTTTTTAAACACTGTGTTTCCAGCTGCAGCTAAAGAAGGGAATCAGGGCCCTTTCCTCCCACATAAGCCACGCAACTCACATTGCTCCCTTCTCCATTCGTTCCTGCATGCCCTAGGATGAAGAGGAGGTAGGCCTGGGTCTTCCTCTGAATTCCCTCTCCCTTGCTGTACCTCTCCCCTGCTCTGCCCAGCTGGACTGTGCCCTTCCCCAGTTTCCACTCCCACTCCCTGTCAGCTGCTCGGCCTCCCCCTCCAAATCAGGTTCCAACAGTGGCATAACAGACTGGCCCTTGTCTCTCTCCAAAACATTTAGGCTCTCCTATTGACTGGAAGAGCAACTGTGACATCTGAGTTTCCAAAACAAGTCTTTTGGGACTTATCATATTTACCTCAATGCAAATTATTCTCTAGCCTACAGAGGTGAAATTGTTTTCTAAATGGCTGCAATTTGAAGCTACCCCTTGTTGTGTATGGTGTCCATTGTAGTTAATCACCTGCCTGGTGACCCCAAAGCTAATGAAAGAAACAAACTTTATTCTTTATTAACTAGAAAATAAAATTTAGGCCTGTATTTTAAGATAAACAAGAAACATTTATTTATTTAAAATAAATAGCCGGTAGATTTTTTTGGCTCTCAAACCTGGCAATACAATTCCAGTCAAGTGGTAGGAAATCAAGGCATTATCTATAACTCCTTAGACTTTTTCAACAAGTGGCATTCAGAGGCAAACCATATCTTATATTAGATAGAGCATATAGCTGTCATGACTACTAGTTAAGAATTTTAACTACAATAGTAAAAAATAGAAGGAGGAAGAGAGAATTGGTAGTAGCTCTTAGTCTCTTCTGGTGCTGCACTCCTTGTTCCAAACAAGATGTCACTTTACCTATGGTTTTTGGGAGTACATATGTGAATGCTCACCTGGATATTTTACCTGCTTTGTTAGTTGTCTAAAATACAAACTCATCATTAAACCAAATGCAGTGTGTTTGCTCAGTATAGAAAAGGACAGCAATCCCATAAATTTCCTTTTTTTCATTCCTCTGAAATCAATCCAATCATTCTGTCAATTTAGTGTCCTGATGGCTGAAAATTGATGGCCTGGTTTCCTGCCATTTTGAGGAATGAAATATATGAACACTGGTTGTCAGCATCCCTTTTAGAAAGCAATTTAAAAAGAAAAAAAACGGTAGGGGGGAAAATGGGGAAAATCTGGATAGCTTTTTCTATTCTTAAAATCTCTTCTGGGAGTGTTTAATTCCTACATAACCATATAAAAACAGCATTGAAAAAATAGGCCAGTTCTGCAAGTCAAAAAAGTATGATAATTTGTTTAACTATTTAACTCTTGTACCTCAGAAATTAGTCTTAAACCGGTGTCCTTTATGATAACCTAATTGTCATAAGTCTAATAAAATAAAATAAAATAAAATCAGTCAGGAACCTGACAAATCTCCTGTTACATCACAAAGATTATTGCATGATTCATGTACATAAAAATGGCAAATGAAGCAGTTTGATCTGCTTGCTAACAGGAAAAGAAAAACAAAACAAAATAATCTTCTAGACATATTGGAAATAGAATAGAATAACAAAGTTAGAAGGATCTTAGAAGTTTTCTAGTCAAACCCCATACTTTTATCTAATTTTAAGGCAACCGATAAATACTAATAGAAAGAAGGCTAACAAAGAAAGATGACATAAAATCACAAACTTTACACATCAGTTTGTAGTAATAAAAGACACATGTGCTTCAAGAAAAATCATTGAGAAATAAATGAGTTAAAAATAAAATATGAGTTCATTTTTGCCACTGTATCACAGTGATAGCACAATCACTCTGAAGTATACACACTGCTTTGCTCATAGGGCTTACAAGAAAGACATTTAGGCCTGATGATTTGGGGAGCTGTATGGCAATGGTGGGATTCAAAATTTTTACTACCGGTTCTGTGGGCGTGGCTTGGCGGGGGTGGTGTGGCTTGGTGGGCGTGGGAGGGGAAGGATATTGTAAAATCTCCATTCCCTCCTGTTAAGGTAAAATGCCAAACTGCTTTATTCATATAAGAAAAAATGTTCATTGTTGTTCCTAATATTAAGCATACAAGTTCCATGATGCATCACTGCATATTCCCCTCCCACTAAGTATAAAAAGGTACTGATTTCTGGTTTTTAGGTCTCTCTCCTCCCTCTCCTGAAAGAATAATGTACCTAAGAGAAAACATAGACATGATGTAAGTTTATATTTCTACAATAAAAGGATTATTCTGATCATAAATATTTTGAAGATTAATTTTGGCTAGATCCATTAAAAGTTATCAACAAATGGTAGCAGAGATCGGTTGCCAAATTAACTTGAACAAAACATGTCAGGATCAGAAAAAAAAATCCAGAATTAATACGAGAGCCTTCACCAGACAGATGGCAGCTCAATTGACACCAATGGGAGCAATAATAGGAACTGCCTTGGATGAAGAAAGTAAAACTCCTACAGCTGAAAGAAATGAAACCCAGGAGAAAGACAAAATAACTGACAAAAATGAAGATTTAAAATCAACCCTACTCAGAATCATTGAAATGTCAACAGGCAACAAGGACCCGATCGCAGAATTAAGAGCACTTTTTCAAAATATAGACAACCCTCAAAATGAAGAAAGGCAAACAGAGAAAGAAAATAAAACAGCAAGCGCTGAACTGGTAAGTCCTTTACAATCTTGTTTAAACTTGCTGGAGGTGGGAAAACATGCTGAGATGCCATTTTCAGACCTAAACAGCCCAGAGCCACAGCCAATAGAAACGGCCGACCAGCAGCCAATCACTGCAGGAATTTTAAAATGGAAGGCAGGAAAAAAGGAAAAGGATAACCCTGAAAAGAATGAGGAAGGGAGAAACAGGCAGAATGATCATGAAACTAATGAACTATTTTGTGAGGGTGGCTGGTCAGTTCTTCATTTGACAAGACCAATAACACCAGATAACAGAGAACCAAAGACTAACACCCAAAATAAATGTGTCAACAAGAAACCTCCCTCAGAACAGGAAATCTCAAGAGCGATTGAAACACTCACAGAAGCATTTGGGGCTGCATTCACACCCCCGACTCCAAAACAATCACAGACAATGAGCACCGAACTCCCAGCAACCACAGGCAGTCTCCCAGCACCTTCAGTCAACATTCCAAAGGCTCCAGAAGCAGCTGCAATGTTCCCAGAAGCCGATCTCCAAGCAATTAAGCACTTCTCGCTCCCGACAGCTTCCCTGACTTCCACAGCGGTCCTAGTGCCTCCAGATTACTTGCTAGCCCCACAAATAGCACTGCTACAGCCCCCCAGTCAGGAATTAAGAATGAAACCACAGCTCCAATGCAATTTTTTAACCCTTCACCTCCTGCAGCAGCTCTTCAGGGAACATCCTCCACAGGAAACCAACATAAAATGAACATGGCACAAATTCAAAACACCATGCATATGCATTCAGCACCAGTCATCTTGAAAGAAAAAAGAACAGTAAGTTTTTCGAATTTAACAGCGTGCATACCAATGTCCTTCTGCCAGTATGTACATATTCCAGAGCACCAACAACAGCAATTTCTGAATATCACTCCTGTCCAGCACAACATCTTACCTAATGGTTTCCCCAAGCTATGTGCCACAGGTAACAATCTAATGGACTGGGCGCAGCAATTTCAGATTGCACTAATGAAGGAAAATGCCCTTTTCCTCATACTGAATCCACCCCAAAAACCATGGTCTATACAGGTGGATTGTATTCACCATCGGGCATTTTGCTTAATGCTGAGATCCCTCGAACCAGCCATATACCACATCATACCCAATGGGTCCACCATCTCTGAAATTTGGGAAAAGATATGTAACCTGTTTTATAGCAAAATAGGAGTACCACTAGCAGAATATCTAGAGAGTTTCATTCTGCTAGACTAAGACCAGGAGTGAGCATGAGCGAACGTCTGCTCAACTTAAATGCCATGAGATCTGATCTGTTACAAAGGGGTGAGACAATCACAGAGGGAAGTTTTATTAGTATTATAATTAATTCCCTTGATTCTAGCTGGGACTATTTTCTTAATCAATTGGATAATCTAAATTATGACAACATTTCACTCGAAACATTATCAGGAAGACTGGTGGCTGAGGATAATCTCAGAAAAGATCGAGCTTTACTTCACAAGGAACCCAGGGTTATGAAAAGAGTTAACTTTGTGGAACAGGTAAATGCGTTACCAGGGTGTTATACATGTGGTTCGAAAGACCACTTTAAGAGGAATTGTCCTAAGACCTTTAAAGGCAGAGGGCCCTTTGAGTATCCCCAGTCCTATTATACAAGTTATCAGAGAGAAAGGTCCAACTATGGACAAAGATATCAAGATAGACACCCCAGTAGCCAAAGACATGATGTAAACCCGAGATGTAGAAAATCACCAAGCCCAAAAAGGAGCAGGAGATCCAGTCGGGAGAACAATGGGACTGACACTGAATCCGTGAATGGGGTCAGAGAAGTAGAACCAAATCTTGGTGCAAACTTAAGGGAACAATGTTGGTTAATCGACTCTGGGGCAACAACACACACATCTTGCAATAGAGAGCTGTTCACCTCTTTAGATGAGGTGTCATTTAAAATTAAAGTTGCCAACCAAAAATTTGTGTAGGTGGTTGGGAAGGGGGATGCCCACATCCCAGGTCTTGGGAGAACCAAGGAAGTCCTTTTCATACCTGAAATACCATATAACGTCCTAGCTATAATTAAATTAATCAAAGGTACCAAAATCAAGGTGTTATTTAATAATGGCACCATCCAACTTACCAATGATGGCAAGGAGGTAGGGGATGTTATAGTGACCAGTGGTTTAGCTTATTTTATACCCACCATGGATACCACCGCACAAGTTATAGCCAATTTTTCAAATGATGGTGTTAAGAATGGGAAGGAAGAAGGAGAAGAGGATGATAATGCTGACAGTGATACTAGTGATGAGGAAATAGAAGGGGAAAGTGATAATGATGTTAACGATGTAAGTGTTGAAAATGTTGTAACCAAACGAATGACTCAAAATGTATTTCAATTGGTAAACCTTTACATAATAATTGTGCACATATCTTGCATAGGAAGCTAGCACATATTGGTTTTCCTGTTGTTAAAAAATGTTGCATTGTTCTGAGGGACTCAAAGTGAACAATTGTGAAAATTATTTAGAATGTTCCATTTGTAAGAGTTCAAAGTCAAAAGAAAAACCCGACCAAAGAAATCAGAAAGGAGCACCACACACATTTTTCAGCTGATACACATGGATCTAGTAGGCCCCTTGAAGCCTTCTATTGGCCACAAAAAATATTTCCTCACAATTGTTGACGACCATAGTAGATATGGTTTTGTATACACACTCAAACACAAGGGGGAAACATTCACCAAATTTAAAGAATTCTATAAGAGGATAGAAATCCAACATAACATTAAAATCAAACAGATCATGACAGACCGCGGTTCTGAATTTCTTTCCAAAGAATTCAGTGACTGGATTAATAAACATGGTTTAATACATTTTACAACTTCACCATTTTCTGCCTTTCAAAATGGTGTGGTGGAACGCAGGAATGGAGTATTACAAACAATGGTTAGATGCATATTAGAAGATGCCGGATTAAACTTTTCATATTGGGGAGAAGCCATCTTATATTCAAACTATACTCTTAATAGAATATGGTCAAGTGTGATACAGAAAACCCCATAGGAAATAATGTATGATCAGAAACCCAAATTAGCACATCTTCATGTTTTTGGAGTAACTACCAATGTGCACATACCCAAGCAACTCAGACAAAAGGGAGATAAAGTATCAAAAACTCAAATTTGTTGGTTATGAACCCAAAACCAAAGCTTACAGATTCATGGATAGTAATCACAAGATAATCATATTGAGATCAGCAAATTTTCATGAAAACACAAACTGGAGTAAGATACATTCAAATGAAATCATAATTGGCAAAAACACATTCAAAACAGATCAGGAACAAACACAACTTCACACTCACACTACAAAAACAAAACCCAACAGAAATAGCCTTAAGGTTAAGGTGTGGAAAGAAGGTCACCACATACTCAAAACCAAAGGTACAGATGAGTACAGCTCAGATGACTCATCAGAAAAAATTATTCCCACCGAAAACATACCCAGGAGATCACTAAGGACTAATAAAGGCAAAATTCCCAATACCTTAGGGGACTATGTGATGTCTATTGATACCACCATCGTCACACCCAAAATTATAATGACATACTCGCACTCCCACCAGATGAACAGTTAAAATGGAAAGAGGCCATGCGGAGGGAGATGGAAAGTATTAAAAAACTAGAAGTATATACCCCCTCAAGAGTTCCAGAGAACAAAAAAATTATCGGTACCAGGTGGGTATACAAAATAAAACCCCTAGAGGTTAACAAAAATCTATACAAAGCAAGACTGGTGGCACAAGGTTTCTCACAAAAATTTCCAGACGATTACATAGACACATATTCTCCTACTGTGAGGGCAGAAAGTGTTAAGACAGCCTTGGTCATTGCCTCAATTCTAAATGAACACGTATATCAATTCGATGTACAAACAGCATACCTACACGCACCACTAGATAAGGAATTATACGTCAGAGCACCACCAGGAATTGACTGTAATGAAGGAAAACCTGGCTGCTCCATAAAAGTCTCTATGGTCTGCGACAATCGGGTAAGAGATGGTACGATTGTCTTTCCAAAACTTTAAGGCTAATAGGTTTCACCGCCACATCAGCTGACAAATGTGTATTTATTAAAAGGGATCAAGGCATATGTGAAAAAGTACTTGTCTATGTCGATGATATATTGTACATATGTAAAAGTAAACTTAAATATGACCAATTTGCCAAAAAACTTCAAAAACATTTTTCATTGAAATCTTTGGGAAAAATCGATAAATATTTAGGGGTTCAGATTACCGAATCACAAAATGGTTTCATACTGTCGCAAAGGGAAAAGATATTAGAATTACTGGAAAAATGCAATATGTCTGATGCCAAACCATCAGATACCCCATGCAGACTGACTTCCTAAAGAACATGTTTAATAATGATGAGATATTTAAGGACAATACAGTTTATCGATCTACAATTGGTTCGCTACTTTATATAGCCAATTGGACTAGACCTGACATAGCATTATCTGTCAACTTACTCTCAAGACATGTAAATAACCCAAAAATGTACCACTGGAATGCAATCAAAAGATTATTAAGATATCTGAAACATACCGCTGATGCGGTTTTGTCACTTAATCCAAATATGTCAAGCACCCCTAGACTTTCATGTTACGCAGATGCCGATTGGGCTGGAGATGTCAAAGCACGAAAAAGTACTTCAGGGTATGTTATTTTTCTGAATGATAGTCCTATACATTGGTATACCAGAAAACAAAAACTTGTATCAACTTCAACTACAGAAGCCGAATTTGTTTGTTTATCAAAGGCCACAAATAACTTAATTTGGTTCGATGATTTAGTGATGGATATTTGGAAAGAACCTTCATACCCCATAATCATTCAGGAGGATAACAAAGCAGCAATAGATATATCTAAAGCCGATGCTGTGGGCCACAGGTCAAGACACATCGACATTAAGTACAAACATGTGAGACAGTTGTCAGAAATTGGATTCATAAAAGCTGTACATTGTGAGACTAAGGAACAAACTGCAGATATTTTGACCAAGCCCCTTCCCTCAAAACAACGTTCATATCTGACAAAGAAGCTGTGTATAAATATATAAATGATGTATGATAATATCTATGTTAATGTTCCTCCAATGATAAACCAGTTTGACCTTAGAAGGGAATTGTTAAGGTAAAATGCCAAACTGTTTTATTCATATAAGAAAAAATGTTCATTGTTGTTCCTAATATTAAGCATACAAGTTCCATGATGCATCACTGCATATTCCCCTCCCACTAAGTATAAAAAGGTACTGATTTCTGGTTTTTAGCTCTCTCTCCTCCCTCTCCTGAAAGAATGATATACCTAAGAGAAAACATAGACATGATGTAAGTTTATATTTCTACAATAAAAGGATTATTCTGATCATAAATATTTTTGAAGATTGATTTTGGCTAGATCCATTAAAAGTTATCAACACCTCCCCACCCCACTAACCTGCTTTCCAGCTCCGTTCTCCTGTGCAGGGCAACAAAAGAAGACCCAGCCAATCAGCTGGGACTCAGGAGGCAGAGAATAGATGGGGGCGGGACCAGTAAAAAGTTGTATATGCCAGTTGTCTAAAATACTCAAAATTTCCAGTACCGGTTCTCCAGAACTGGTCAGAACCTGCTGAATACCACCTCTGCTGTATGGCCTACTTAACAACTACTCTGGCTTATTTGCACAACTTTCTCAGTTTGCTCCATGAGGCAGAAACTTGTGTCTCTTAAGTTTGCATGAAGAGTCAGTGTCCACCTGTAGTGAGTATCAGTTCTTAACCTGAGATTTTAAAAAAAAATGAACATCTTGCTTTCTTTTATACAACTTCTCCAGTATCTTCACACATTTTTATTCTGTTCTTATTAAGAGAACTGAACTAACACTGAGGTTATGATTAATACTGGAGGGCTATTTGAGAGTCCTATATTGCAGAACTCAAAAAAGAATGAAAAAGAGTTATCCGGTTTATTTTCCAAACTACTTTATAATAAGTCTTTTAATATGATGTGATATCGTAATATGAATTCAAACACAATAAGTATGTTATTTAATGACAGAATAATTTCAATGTCTCAGTATCAGTAATAGCTTCTTTCCTTGAGAAAATGGCAGGTTTTGGGCAGCTTAACTTTTCATGGAAGTGGTATACAATCCAATTTCCTTTCTTTAATTTGCAAGAGGAATGGCTTTTTTTTTAAAAGAAAAGCTTTCTTTCTTGGTGGCCCTAATGCTCTAGTCTTCTTGTTTATGCTGTGTTAATTTTAAAAGTAACAGTCAAATTGGCATAATGCAAACAAAATATCAACATCCATAATAATATTTATTTCCATGAAGGTCTTGGGTTCCAAAAAGATCTCATGGGTTATAGAAAAAAAAATGAATGGATGAAGCACTATGTTTTATTAGCAAATCACTAATTGTTCAGATAAACTAGGAAACGAGAGAATCAAGAAGATGGGATGTTAGGTAGAATAAGTTCACATCCCCTGATTGGCTTCACTCACTTGTTGCAGTCATTCTATCGAAGATAAATTTGTCTTTTGATCAGAATGGGAAGTTCCTTATGCAACATACATTTCTTCTAAATGCCTGTAACATGTGTTCAAAATACCAAATGTGATGATTGGTCCAAAATTTTAGTGATACATGCACTGCAAAATATATATGCTTTGTGCATTATTTATATATCATTTATTATATTTCTTTATGTCTTTCGTATAGGTGGGTTTTTTTCCTTCCATTCAATCATGTCTGATTTGGCAAGATTTTTCAGAAGTGGTCACCCAGTTGGCTTCATGCTGGCACATACTGTATATCTCTGTGTGTGTGTGTGTGTGCGTGCGTGCACACACACACACACACACACACACTTTGTATTAGTAATCTGTTCGATCAAGCATGTAGAAAGTATTCAGGTCCAAAATTTGATAACAAGGTTGTACCCAATAAAACTCAGGAAAAATATTTATAGAAAATCTACCTGACTGTCAGCCAACTTTTACCAAGTTATGTCAGGAGAAGATTTCTTGCTTTTATTCTCTTCCATTTTTCCCTGCTGATGTTTTGCATAATTTGTTGTTATCCAATGTTGTTATTTATTAATTTTTATTGTCAATAACCACTAATGATTTATCTAAGTTTCAGATTGAAAAGCCCTCAGATTTGGTGATATGAAAAACTATTAGAGAATTGTAGTTGAAAATTGATTTGGCCAAAATTATTTTTATCAACATTTCTGGATTTTCTGGCACTTAAATAAATTTTGTCTGATTTATGTTATGTTTTCTTTGACAATTTAGTCCATGATGCTTTAAAGATGAATTGAAATATATCAGTTATATATTGTATAGGTTTCAGATATCCTAATAGAATACATGTTCAATTACCTTCATTCTTTTACATACTGTAGATCTGAAGAATAATTTGTTATGTTCTGAATGAATTTCATCTTCTGCATATTTATTGCATCCAGAAGGTAATATGATGTTAATGTCACCAAGAAAGGCTCGACTACTTAGCGCTTATTAGCTATAATTACTATAATCCTAATAATAATAACAGCATGGCAATTAATTAATTAAAAAACTGGCACATAATGTATATAATTTTTCTAAATTAAAAAAAAACAGGCAAGTGCTTACAGCTGAACCTTTATGTTTTCATCTTGCTCTCCTGCATCCCTTTGACTTTTATTTCTATTGTTCATTCTGAACGTTGTGTTTTATTAGAGAAACTTCTTTCTTCTTAAAATATTTTGCTTAAAAAGCTCTTTATGTCAAGTGCTATATAAAATAAATAAATTGTTGGAGATCTATTTGTAAACTTGTAATATTTATATATTACTTATTTGACAATAGATTCCTTAAGTAAATGAAATATTAGTTAACAAGCTTAGCTGGGCAGCAAAATGAAAACTGGATTTAAACAGGTTTGTCATAAAACAACAAACCAACCCTCTCTGCACTGTAATATATCAAACATAATCCAGTTCATGAGCTTTCACAGGTATTGCACTGTAGCTTCACTCTCTCTGTCCAACCAGTGGTCAAGATGAACACTGTGTATACTTTTGAGAGCAGGCAACAGAATTTCATTTTTAATGTGTGCCAATGTGCCCACAGTAAAAAAAATGACAATAAAGATTATCAATATCTATCTGTCTGTCTGTCTGCCTGTCTGCCTGCCTGCCTGTCTGTCTATCTGTCTATCATCTACCTGTCATCTATCTATCATGCACATTGTGTAGAGCTTCTGTCGACAATACCAAGCTAGATCATACTCATTTAATAAAAAGTGCCTTTTTATGCTCCATGAAAGAGGAATAGTTTCCATTAAGACTCGTCTAGGCGAATATCTCCTTCTTATCACATTGATTCCAAAGCAAATCAGATTATGATCAGGGGCCTGAGCAATCAGGGGTCAACCAACCAGAATTGGTTGAAAAATGGATGGGTATGTACGTTTTAAATAAAGAAATAAAATATGCCACTTCCTTCATTTCTACCTTTTAAGATGGAGACAGAAAATCCCTGTCATGCATTGATTCTTTCTTCACTTATTTATTAATAAAATTTATATAGCCATTCATTTCATCAGAGGCTTTCAGACTAGTTGCCAGGTTTCTTCTTATTGTCCTTCAGATATGCTTAGTCTGATACAATCAGAGGAAAGAACAACAACAAAAATCTTGGAACAATTTTTCAAAATGAATACAATATACAGAAAACCTTGATTGGCAATCCTACAAATATTTAATAGAGAATAATTAAAGAACCAACAGGATTAATTATATTTATACATCTATTGATAGATCAGAATAATTGTTTGAATAAACATATATATATATATCCAAGTTTCCCCTTACAAAAACAATTCACCAGCAATAACTGTGCTAATTACATTGTAGAATTGTTATTAATTGTGAAAAATAGGGAGTTGGCCCTTTGACAGTTTGATAGTAGGTATCTAAAATAAATGAGCAGCATAAAGGTCCAGTCTGGATTACAGCACTGCGAACTCTTTATTGTAGAAAAGTTTGTGTATGTTTTATGTTTATTGATTTATATTCAGCCTTTTCTTAAGGATCTCAGATTGACGTACATGCACTTCTTCCTGTCATTTTTCTCATAGAAGAAAGTATAAAGTAGACTAAAATTTCAATAGTTTGTTTCTCTGTCTGTTCCAAACTGCAGTTTATCTACTGTATTCAATTCATAACACTTTAAAAAAATTATTAAACTTATTTGCCACCCATCTCACATTCAAAATGATTCTGAGCTGCTTACAATGTGATGGTTTCTTAACTGTAGTTAACTTTATTCCAATGTACCTAGAATCTTAGATAAACTGTGATATTTCAGATGAATACTTCCACTTCATCAGGAGACAAAAGTATTATGGTAAATTATAATAGCACAGAGGAATTCTTTTCCTAAAAAATTTCATTTGTCTACCATCCTTTTCCATGGCTCTCTGGCTATTTTTTTAATGGATGTCCAATGTCTTAATGATAACGTTCAGCCATGGTTGCAGCAAAATTATGATCACACTAAAGTGACATGCATGCATTGACCATTACACAAATGCCAGAATTACATAGTTAAATCCCAATTTCTGATTCAAGTACATAAACTGTAGTATTTGCATGCAGAAGTCATCACTCATGTTTTGTCATTTGCCCACTTCCCCCTGAGATAGCCATGACTGCAATATGATGTTGTACATACAATATATGAATTATTCCTTATAGATAGAACTACCCTGATGGGTCACAATGCTTTCTCAATAGTTGGTTCTCATCTTTCACTGCCAGCTGTCATGTAGATCGTTAAGTGATGGGCATTCATGCCTAAAGCTATCCTCCATGAGAAAAGTTTCTTATGAAAAAATGTGACAGAAATGCATTTTTGTATTTTAAAATTCCCATCTCATTCATCGATAGTTTTTATTCATCACTGCTCAATAAAGTTATCAGTAAGCATCTTTCCTCCTAAACAGCTACAAAAACTCAATGAAGAGTAGATGGAAATAATAGAAGCAGTAATTTTTCTATGTCATGACATAAAGGTATTGCATGGTTAAGAAGAAAAGTAAAAAGAGAATTGGTTTGCTCCAAACTCTTGATCGGAATGATTTCCTTAAATTATAAATAGGGCATTCTGTTGAATTTCACTGCTTTTATAAAATATTTACTATTCCCTGTTTACCAAGCAATTCATATTCAGCTCATGCTTTACATTGAGGACTGACTCTGGTAATAAAGAGCAGAATATCAAAATTAGGAAAAAGAAAATGAAGTATTGTTAGAGGATAAGAAATATGTGGGGGGGGGGACTATTTAGTAAGGGGAAATTAAAGTTTAACATGATACGTGCTGTAATATCTTCCAGAGAACTGGAACAGTTAAAGAGATGATTAATATATAAAATGATTGGACTGTAGCAAAGAATGCAAACAGAACAAATATATTCTTCCATACAGCCTTTTGCTACTATTTTACACAATGTTTGTTTCCTTCTAAGATGTCTGAAAGTACATTGCCAGTAACAAACATAAGAGAAAATATTTGAAAAAGCTATATTCTTTCTTCTTCTTCTTTTTCCCTGTATTCAACATCAAATCGTTTACATGGGCTATAAAGCCGCTGTTGAAATTTCTACTGAGGATCCCTCCCTCCTTTAATGCTGAAGCTATATGAGGCATACAATTGTTATGGATTTTTATCCTTGACTGAGGATTTTGCCTGAAGTGCAAATAAAAAAATATTTGAGGCTGCACTTCTGCATAGCTTTGCAGAAATAAGTCCCATGCTGTTTACAAAAATTTAATTCTCAAGAGACATATATAGAACACTAATGTAAATCTTCTATTTTTTCCTGGGTGTTAGCAACACTATTTCCATTGGCACCATGGGTCTGCCACACTTCTAAATGATATCTTTTCTCTTGATTCTATACGCAGATAGACATGCACACAAAACATATATGTTGTAAATCTGGACTTGCTTAGGATGGGTCTCTCTGTGTGTGTGTCCCTCCCTCCCTCCTCTATCTATCTATCTGCCTGCCTGCCTGCCTGCCTGCCTGCCTGCCTGCCTGCCTGCCTACCTACCTACCTACCCATCCATCCATCCATCCACCCACCCACCCACCTACCTACCTACCTACCTATCTTCTATCTATCATCTATCTATCTATCTATCTATCTATCTATCTATCTATCTATCTATCATCATGTATTCACACACATAAACACACATGAAACTTCATGGTTTTCAGAGGGAAATAGTTTAAATCTCATATCATTTCAGGCATTATTTTATTTTTATTTTTTGGCACCTTATATAATTTGGGGCTTTTCTTTACTGACCAGAATGTCTGTTGCTACACAAGGAGATTGTTAAATGCCTCATGCCTCATTTTATGACCATGATTATAACAGGGCTCATCTGGTCACTAAATGAATCCAGCTTGTCCCATTACTTGTGTCAGAAGCTGACCAGGAAATGGTGATTACATGATCCTCAGGATGCTGAAACCATTGTAAATACCTGTTGGTTGCCAAGTGCTTGAATTTTGATCATATGACCACAGGGATGCTGCAATTGTCATAAATGCAAGGATTGGTCATAAGTGACTTTTTTTAGGGCCATTGAACAGTCACTAAATGAATGATTGTAAGTTGGTGACTACTGTATTGCCTTGTCTCCTGAGTGTAAACCAGTTGGAGTGAAACTGCTTAAGAAATCTTTTGCCACTTTCTGCATTGTTGTTGTTTTGACAAGTTGTTCTGTCCAAATAGCAGTTACTTTGGCCCCTGATTTCCTGCTTGGGGACAGATCATCCTGCCAATGAAGAATAGAAATTGGAGTTTTGAAAAACTTGTAATGGACAAATGAACTCTAAAAGTAAACTGATGACAATATTGATATATCAAATCCATCACAAATTATGAGCAGAGAATATAGTCTCATCCATGAATATACATGCTATATTAATAATATACAGGATAATATTTTTGAGGATGATGATCAGACCAATAAATAGCTAGGAAATAGGATTGGCCATAGGGTTACAGGAAATGTACTAATGCACTGCATCCCCAAGTAGCAATCCAATACATTTTGCTATGGTGGTAGGCATCCTTTGGTATTTTCCCCAGATACTCTGATTTTAGAATCTTCTGTGTCTTTCTCTGTCAGATGTAAATGTATCCCTGAGAATAAAATCACTTATCTTCATGTCTGTAGAGATTCCAGGTCATGGTTGTCCCAAAGGTGCTTTTTTCAGGAGGTAGCTGGACTTTCTTGTTTTTTCTTTGAAGATGTTTCTCTTCTCACCCAAGAAGCTTCTTCAGCTCTGACAGGATAGTGGGGAATGGAAGGATTTATATTCCTTGCAGACAGCTGGTCATTTGCATCCTTTTAGAGTGTCTTTGAAGCACTTGGAGGTTTATCTGTGTCCTAAGTATTACAGACTACAGGAACAAGGAGCTTTGCTCAGGTGACTCTGAAGACAGAGATACACACATAAAAAAATTTAAATCATGTGTTTACTCATTGTTGTACATGTAAAAATATCTGTAATATTTTGTCCCATTATTTTATCTGAACTGACTTTTTTGTAGTTACAAATATCCTGAACACTTGCAAAAGAAGCAACCAGGAACAGAAGCAGGATACCCAGTCTACTTCAAACCACTTTTGGGTTATATTCAGCTTGCTGAAAGCTTGTTATACTCCAGAATAGCACTCAGTATTGGATGTAGTAGATATATTTTGATGCCAAATGGAGCTTTGTCTCAAGAGATAGGAACTCACTGACACAATCACAGAAAAATATTGCCCCTGTAATAACTAGCACTTATGGAGTTCACTGTCATTGCAGTTTCTAAGCCTGCTCTACTGGGATTATAGATAGTTTAAAGCTATTGAGCCAAGTAGAGTTGCTAAATTCAAGATTCTTTTGGTTACTTTTCTCTAGTCCAGCTTCTTTAAATAATTAACATTGTCGTGGTTTTCCTGAAAAAATGGAAACTAATTAATTTAAACTTTAAAAAAAATCATTCTGGATAAACCATTTTATAAATTCATCCCATCGTTTTGAATTATGTTCTTCTTTAGTGCCTGTATAACTCAATTCTCTATCTAGGGGATATTGCAGTTTTGAAGTATCTATAGGCTGTCTTTCCCTTATTTTTTTTATCAAGCTATAAAGGTAGTCCTCCACTTACAACTGTTCACTTAGTGACCATTTGAAGTTACAGCTGACTGGGTGATTATAAAAGTTCAAATTAAAATCTGTTGCATCATCTAAAATGGGAGCTATTTCACTTGATTTTTTTTGTGGTGGCTTTTGAAATGTTGCTTGCAGTTTCTATGTTTTCTTTGCTATGTGTGTTATGTCTGTATTTTTTTTAATTATTTCTTTTTATTTCTCTTATTTCTCTTTATGGCACATCTGTCATACTAATGTTATCTTTATTGTCAGAGTACAATATATGTACAATGAGATTGGCTGAGCCTCCCTTCATGCACCCCCAACACAACTCACAGTGAGGACAGAAGTCCCTAACCCAGTCCCAATCTTATTACACTATGTGACCTTGCTGCACAATGCACCAGCCCTGCAAGTCTATCATACTATGTTGACATGAAGTTATTTTCCATTCAGAAGTCTGATAGCCCACAGATAGAAACTGTTCTTCAGCCTGTTGGTGCGGCTGGCTATGTTTCTATATCACCTACCCGATGGTAGGAAAGTGAAGAAGTGATTACCAGATGTGAGTCATCCCTGAGAATTTCCCTCACTCTTCTAAGGCAGCGAACCCTAGCGACGTCATCTAGTGGTATCAAGGAACAGCCCACGATGTTTTGTGCTGTGCTCATCACCCTCTGTAATGTCTTTCTATCCGTAGCTGTCAAGCCAGTATGCCACACCATAATGCAATATGAAAGGACACTTTATATTGTGGACCAGTAAAAGGAGGTCATCAGTCATTGTTCCACCTTATTCTTTCGCAAGACCTTAAGGAAATGGAGTCTCTGTTGGGCCTTTCTGCCCACCTGGGTTGTGTTGATTTTCCAGGTAAGTTCATCACTGAGGTAGACTCCCAGGAACTTAAAGGAGGAAACTCTCTCCAACAGCCTGCCTCGATGTAAAGTGGGGGGGATTCCTCTCTCTTCTTCCTACATACATACATACATACTAGTAACTCATTCACATCAAAATGGGTCTTTTTCCAATTTTAATTGCCATTGAATTGTTATAAAATATTGTTTCTTCTGAGTAGCTTTTTATGCAACTGGCATCAATATAAAAATTGGTTTGCCTTAGCCTTCTTCTGGGGCATTCCAGTATAGCTAGCAGCCCAGAATTTTCAACTACTCCTTACCCAATTGCTAACCACAGTTGAGCCTAGTTAGGTTTCAAGTTCAGACAGAGTTCAAGGACAGATGGTCCTTGACTTACAGCCACAGCTGAGATTGAAACATTGCTAACCAGTATAGTTGTTAAGTGAGTCACATCCAATTTCACAAATGCTTGGTGAATCACCACAATCATTAAGTGAATCACCTGGTCATTAAGCAAATGCAGCTTCTCTATTGACTCTGTTTGTCAGAAGCCTCCTGGGAAGGTTGCAAATGATTGGTAACCTCAGGATGATTCAAGGTTTTAGTAACAACATATAAAGTCCTACATGGCTTGGGTCTGGGGTACTTGCGGAACGTCTCCTGCCGGCATCACATTCCGATCGCCCTGTACGCTCCCATAGGCAGGGCCTCCTTGGGATACCGTCGGCCAGACATTGTTGGCTGGCGGGGCCCAGGGGTAGGGCCTTCGTTGTGGGGGCACCCACCCTGTGGAATCAACTCCTCTTGGACCTTCGTTTGGCTCCGGATCTCTGCTCCTTCCGCCGTGACCTAAAGACTTGGTTATTTCAGCAGGCCGGCCTGGACTGAACCAAGAGGAGGGGTTTCTTTTAAAAATTTTTAATGGTTTTAATAGTTTTAATGTTTAATATTAGGCTTGTACTGTTTAGTTAATTTTTAGTTAACTTATTGTATTGTATTTTTTATTCTGTGAGCCGCCCTTAGTCCTTAGGGAGAGAGGGCGCATAAATAATAATAATAATAATAATAATAATAATAATAATAATAATAATAATAATAAATGATGCAACTGTCTTAAGTAGATGCCACTTGCCAAGTACTCAAATTTTGATCATGTGACCTTAGTGGTGCTACCATAGTCCTAAGTGTCACTTTTTGTTTAAATGGTCACTAGATGAATTTTTGGGGGTCAAGGTTTACAGGTAGACCCTGGTCCTTTGCTGAGGCACTGCACCACTGACAAATATATTTTAAACTCCCTCCCTCCTTCTCCCTCTCCCTTTCTCTGTTTCTCTGTCTCTCTCTCTCTCTCTCCCCTGCTCAGATTACTAATATTTCATATCTATATTCACAATTTTAGGGCAATCATTCCTGTAGTAAAAATGGGGGGAAATGCCACACATCTCACCACAAAGTTGCAGTAGGGATTTTCCTTCCAATTAAAAATGAAAATGTAATATGATAGAGCCACAAAATGATCGGATATTTATAGATACAGATACAAAGCAAGACAAGGATACAATTTTTTCTAGTCCTTGTTATATACCAGGGGTCTTCAAACTTGAGAGCTTTAAGACTTGTGGACTTCAGTTCCCAGAATTCCTCCTCCAGTCATGTTAGCTCAGGAATTCTGGGAGTTGAAGTCCACAAGTCTTAAACTTGACAAGTTTGAAGACCCTTGTTATATATCCTACATCCAGCCTGATACTTAAACAATATTATCATTTTGACCTCTTGCAGAATATTTGTCCATTACAATTGTTGAAAGTAGAGATACGAACTTCCAATCAATGGAAAACTTTTTTATGCGATGATGATATATTAGAAGCAATAGCCCATGGCCTATCGAATGGTTTCATCTGTAGAGATAACTGTAGAATTTTAATTGCCCTCTGATTACTTTGTTTTTCTGTGAGGTTGGAATGGTCAAAATAATCCATTTAATATGATATGTGAATGTCACGGAAAAGTGAAGTGTTATGTCTTTGTTAACAAAATACTTGCACAAAAAGCACTTCTCAATATCTAAAAAAGCGGCTGAGAAGAATTGCAAATATGGTCTCTCTTGTGTCCAATCAGTGGCTGGAGTGAATCTGTTTATCTTTTTTCCTTAATGAGGAATTGATGATTTTTCTTATCTCTACTGGAATCACCAGTTGTTTGCCCTCTAGGAAGTCTTTGATTACAAAGGAACTGATAATCTTCCTACTGATTGGAGATCATCCTTTGCTTGCCCTCTGGATTTATCACTGCCACTGGAGGACTAACAACCTTCTGTTACTGAATGCCTCACCCTCAGATGCTGTTTCTCACTCAAAAATATGCACTCCAGAGGTAGCATTCAGCAGGTTCTGACCAGTTCTGGAGAACCGGTAGTGGAAATTTTGAGTAGTTCAGAGAACCGGCAAATACCACCTCTGACTGGAGGTTTTACTGTATCCTTCCCCTGCCATGCCCACCTAGCCACGCCCACAGAACCAGTAGTAAAACAATTTGAATCCCACCACTGATGCACTCCCTTCCTTCAGACATCACATGTCACAAACATCCAGATCACTATCTTCTCTAAGTAAATTGTATGCATAACTTGAGATCGGGTTTTGCTATTCATTCTTCACCTAACTTGCTAAGTGGTTACAAAATTAAGCATCTCAAGTTTGGAAAGTAAAAAGAATAATTCAGCTCCTTAAGCGAAGGGGAAAAGGGGAAAAAAACATGGATGGACAGTGTGATTTTCTAAGATAACCTGGTGTATTCAAATTGTAGACTGTTCAAATGATTTCACCAACCATCGCAAAATCTCTTTGTGTTTGGCTAAATTCATTGCATTTACTTTCATAACTTGACTTTCTGTGGAAATCCTATTGAAAAGAGAAAGAGAACAAAACAAATTAGTTCAAAATATCATTGCAATGTTCTTTATAATTAATGTAATTAATTATTTATTCTTTCAAACAATGTTAAATACTGCCAAGCCACTTTACTAAATTCTTTGCTTGTTATGAATTATTCATTCAAAGGGAAAATTGACTAAAATTTTTAAAATATTGAATATATCAGTATTTTGTTGCACAACTCTGTTTCAAAACTACAGCATTACTAGAGTATCCTTGATTTTACTGATATCTTCAGTTTCCATTTAATATTTTACATGTAGATATATATTCTCTGCCCTAATGATTTCTCCAACAACTAGTTCACCAAACTGCTCAGAAAGTTAACAACCGGTTCTCCTGAAGTGATGCGAACTGGCTAAATCCCACCACTGGTATTACTTCAAATAAATCTTGACTCCTGTGATTGTTTGGGCAATTGTGCAAGTCATTGCCATTTTCTTGGCAAGATTTTCAGTTTTTCCATGGCCTCAGGGCTGAGAGAGAGAGAATGATTGGCCCAAGGTCACCCAATTAGCTTCGTGTCTAAGGTAAGAATATAACTCTTGAATAAAACTTATAAGTATAAATATTTATATAATGGAGATGGAAATATTTATATAATGGAGATGGAGTGATTGACATTCTAATATATAAAAAATCAGCAGCTTTCAGAGATATAATCATATTAAAATATCACAGTAAGAACAACGAAAGCTTTTTTTAGTTTGTACTCCACAATGTGCCAGAATATTTTTTATTCTTTTTAATAAACTTTAAATAGCTTTCATATACACTGTATATATTTACCATGTTATCTGTACATTATTAAGCTACAACTACATTATTAGCATTGTATGGTTTTTATTATTTTACTTTTGTCCAGTATAAACAAGTAATTTAAATTATGTGTACATTATTTTTCATGCAAAAAGAATGAGACAGTTTTTACTTTTTCTTCCACTTAGCACTGAATAAACACAAAATGATTTCTTAACAAAAATAATATCTTGTGGATCACCTATAGTATTATTATTATTATTATTATTATTATTATTATTATTTTATTAGACTTGTATGCCACCCTTCTCCCGAAGGACTCACATATATAGTATACATATATATAAACCTTTCAGGTAAATATATTATGCAGAATCTAGAAAATAAGTAAAAAACAGAAAGACAAAGATATTATCAATCAGCATCACTCAAACTACCTCACCATTCCTTTCTATTGTTGTAAAGCATGATTGTTTCAATCAGGATGCTACATATGTTATATTTTGTTCTTCAGTTTCTCATCCTTTTTTTCCTTTCAAGATCTCATCAATTCCATCCAACCATGCCTTTCTCAATATTTCTTTTCTTCTTAACAATTCACACATTTTTTGTATGTGTAGATCAGGGGTGGGATTCAAATTTTTTAACAACTGGTTCTGTGTATGGGATTATATTGGTTCAGACCAGTTCATGAGAACCGGATGTTAAATTTGCATCTGGTTCACTGAACCAATATTTGAACCAACCAGCTGACCCCACCCCTCCCAGGATTCTCCACTCAGCCCATTTTTGATGCAGGTAAGTGCAGGATCCACGTGGAGGCTCTGGGACTGGGAAAAAAGGGCGTTCCAGAAGTCCAAAAATGGGCCTGTTTTTGCCCTCCCAGAGGCCTGAGGGAAGCCTCTGTACCCTTGGGAAGGCAAAAAAATGGCCCTACCAGAAATACCAGAAGTCGCAAAATGGGCCTCTTTCCAGCTTCCAGAGGGCTGCCAGAGCCTGGGGGAGGCCATTTTTGTCCTTCCATAGGCCCGAAGAAAGCCTCTGGACCCTTGCCTTGGGAAGGTGAAAAATGGTCCTCCCACCAACTGGGCAACAGTTGCTGGGATCTTTGAATCCCACCCCTGATATGCATGCATCAGGGTATGCACATTAACATTAAACAGTGGTAATTTAAATTAGGATTTATTTCATGAGTGTAATTCAGTTCTTTCTTGATTCACCTCACCTATGTTCTCAACATATTAATTTTCATATGTGGACCAGTTTTAACATAAACAATGCATACTTCTCAGGGACAAACTTAACCACAAACAAAATTGTATCTCTTTAAGTGTCAAGAGATATATCCATCTCTGCAGATTCTAGCATTAACACACACTGAACTGTCACCTATAGCTAAAGCTATCTCTTTTATGCTGTAAATCAGGGATATCAGTTGTGGATTTCAACTCCCAGAATTCTCCAACCAGCAAGGATGGCTGGGGAATTCTGGGATTTGAAGCCCAAGAGTCTTAAAGTTGCCAACGTTGCATACCCCTTCTGTAAACCCTGACACTGCTGAGTACTGGCTAGCATCATAAATTATAATTGCTTTCCTGTTGAGAAGTTTAATTTGAATGTAATGAAAGTGGCTTTATCCATGCAAACCAGAGAAGGGTGGGGGGAGGGAATGTTTAATAAATAAAACATGTTCCCAATGTATAATGGGTGGGTTAGTATAGGGAGTAGTAGATTTGTTGCTATACAAGCAGTCTTTGACTTACTACTGCAACTGAACATAAAATTTCTGTTCATTGAAACATTTGTTAACCGAGTTTGCCCTGTTTTATGACCTTTCTTGACATAATTGTTAAGTCAATCACTGAGTTGTTAAATTAGTCAAACTGTTGTTAAGGGAATCTGGCTTCCCTATTGACTTTGCTTCTCAGAAGATCGCAGAAGGTGGGATGCTGGGATGATGTAAGCATCATAAATATGAGTCAATTGGCAAGTGTCTGAATTTTAATCACATTACCATGCAGATACTATGGTCATAAGTGTGAAAACTGGTCATAAGTCACTTTTTTCTACTGCCGTTGTAACTTTGAATGGTCACTAAATGAAATGTTGCATGTCAACAGTTATACCTAGTCTTATACTTCAGTTTAATGCCCTGTAGATATGTGCACTAAAATTCCCAACGTTTTCAGCTATCGAAGACATTTGTTTAAAAAAGGGGAGGAAAACATCCAGAGGTCACCTGGATGAGAAGAACTGGTTAATTTAGTTACAGCAGCAGAGGTGACATTCAGCAGGTTCTGACCAGTTCTGGAGAACCGGTAGCGGAAATTTTGAGTAGCTCTGAGAACCGGCAAATCCCACCTCTGTCTGGAGATTTTACAGTATCCTTCCCCTGCCATGCCCATCAAGCCACGCCCACAGAACCGATAGTAAAAAAAATTGAATCCCACTACTGTACAGCAGGATGGCTTTTACCACAAAGTTATGACTGACGTGTGACTGTATTGTGAAAGGCATGTATTAAAAATGTTACAAAGGAATTTTATAACAAAGATTGATGACCTTTTCTTTCTGCTTGAAGAGAAAAATGTATATTTTGTGGAACAATGAATGGAAAGTGTTACTAGTTTCTGTGAGTTTGAATGATTAAATATTCGTTACTAGAAGATAAATCTGATGATTTATTTCAGGAGAAATGTGAAAACCGCTTAATCAACAACACAGGTAGATAATTCATAGTGATATTGTTAGCGCAAATAGCTGTTAAGCAAATTGTCTGCCATCTCAAATTATTCTACAGCAATCTATTTAAAAGGAAAATTACATCCATATACATAAGCAGTAGAGCAAATTACAAGTTGCCATAAATCTTGAAGATACTACCAGTCTAAAAATAGATCTTTAGTACTTCTTTAGACTACATTTAAGATAGAAATTATATGGTTCATCATTTAATAAGTGTAATAGGGTTGGAATTTAGGCAATTGTTTTGTTCTGCACCAGCTGTGTGTCCATCTACTCCAATTTTCTCTACCATGACAAAACAACAATGTTAACAATTAACAGGTAACACTTACTGTCTTTTTTACTGATCAAACAAGATGTATTATAGCTATAAATAGTTTTTTTTTCTGGGGCTTCTAAAGAACCTAAAAATATTCAGTGTGTTGTGGAAGCTCTAGGCAATCAAGCAACAATGCAAGATTGCAGGCATGATTAAAAATCAGCAACAATAATCCAGTAATTACAATTATACAGTACATAATATGCTGGAGAACATAAATTATGTTTTGTGGGCATTCTGTTGATCTAAGTAGATGTCGACAAGTTTCTCAAAATGTTTTCCACAATTATTCTTCTATATTGGATCTAAGGATTAACGAGGTTACATCTTGATTCTAAATTGTGGTCTGCGCATGCCCAAGAAGTTGGTGGCTGAGTAAGCTCCCCGGGGGTGTTGGCTGCTTTGGCATGTGTGTGGCGGTCGGAGACCCTCCTGACGCTGCTGAACTCTCTTGGATTCGTCCAAGAGAGCCCAGGTGTGGAAGTGGACCATTTTCGATGCGGCTGGGTCGCCAGCAAGCTGGCACCCAGGCTTCTGATCTCGGCGGCTGTTCCTTGCGGCAGGGAAATGGTGGCTTCTTTGTTTGAGGCCCTGGCAGCATCGATGGCCTCGGCGGCTTCTTTGGCGGCTGCGGAGGCAACGGCGGCCGGGGCGGCTGCAGTGTCGGCTTTGGCAGCCTTCTCGGTGGCTGCGGCGGCTGGAGCGGCTGGAGCGGCGGAGGCTGCAGTGGTGGCTGCTTCAATGGAGGCTCCAGCCATGGCGGCGGCTTCGTCAGCTGGGGAGGCTGTGGCGGCGGGGGCTGCAGAGATGGTGGAGACGGCGGCCATTTCAGAGGAGGCTCCAGCCGCGATGGCAATCTTGGCGGCCCTGGTGGTCTTGGCGGCTACAGAGGCTGCAGTGGCTGGGACTGTGGTGTCGGTGGCAGTGGCCTTGGATGCTGCTGCTGTTGGCTGCTGGGCCAGCTGCGAGGGCCCGGGCTGTTTTTGGGGGCATTTTTTGGTGGCCCAGCGTCCTGGACATTTTTGTTGGTCTCCCTGTCCTGATGGCCCTGTTAGCCTTGGTGGGAGCCTGGGTGGATGTGGAAGAGTTGGCGGTGGCAGTCGGCTGGAATGCCCTGAGCCTGAACTGTTGGTGCTCTCCGGCATGGAAAACATCGGCTGGCTGGACTGACTCTAGCCGCGAATGCTGGTTCCGTCAGATGTTGGCCGGGTTGGGTGAGCTGCTGCTGGCCTGGTGGGGGTCGGAATTGACATTAACATCGGAGGGGTGACCCCCACGGTTGGCCAGCCTTTTACGGCTCTGGACCCTGGCTGTGATGGTGATATCAACATCTACGCCATCTCTTGACTTTCTGCCTGGACTTCCCGCCTACTTCATGTGTTATCCTTGCCCCGTCTACTGCTCCCGCCTTCTACTGCCGTTTCTGCTGCCTGGTCTCTCTTGCTGCACTTTTGTGGGTGCAGTTGTCATCTCTTAATCAGCGGTCATGGTCCTTAGTCCTTCTTGGACCTTTCCCTTTTCAGGACTTTGCTTCAGGTTGGGCCCCATTGTGGTGTGAGGACAATGGGAGGACTACCCCTCTATTGTGAGAGGATAGAAGGGCTTAACAACTGACCCATCAGTTTCCAATGCTGTTTTGACCACCACAGTGAGAGCAGTTGGTCATCCATTTCTACCTTGGCCCCCTGAACAGGTGTGAGAGGCCTGTTCGTGGTGTGGAATCTGTTGGACATTGTTACCTGGACCGTTATTCTCCACCTAGACACTTTACATCTGTGTAACATCTATCACCTCCGCCATATGACGCTTTATTCTACCTCCACCCTCTATGAATTGCAATTTACTGTTCTATGGTTGTTTACTCGCTATCGGAGTTATTGGCCCTCAGGACTGCGCCCTTGTCCTTGAATTGGCCCATTGGGTTGTCGACAGCTTACCTTAATGACGGATCCTGGGATCCTGAGAGGTGGCATGGTGCAACCAAGGGGTTAAATTTTAATTTATTAAGGGGCGACTTTTAAATTTTTTAATTCGGTGTTTTAATGGGATAGGGAGGAGGGAGGGGGTCTACCCTGTGTTGGAAGATTCTGGCTTATCCAGGCCACAGAGGGGTCTCATAGTGGAGGGGCGGGGTGAAGGGGCCACGGGATCCGCGTTGAGCAGGAGGGATTAATAATCCCTAGAGGCGTCGTATGGCAGGAGCAGGTGAGACAGAGGCCAAATTATGTGCCAGGAGCGTGTCTCCGCTGTTTCTGGCGGTGGAGTGCTCCAACCCTCAGGTCTCTGCCCACTCCCTGGGGTCTTGGGAGGTGTGGTCCCTGGGCTTAGGCTGGTGTACGTAAATGCCAGATCCATGGCTAATAAGGCCCCCCTCCTCGTGAACTTATTGAGGAGGAGGCTGTGGATCTGGCATGCATTACGGAGACCTGGTTGGGACCGGAGGGGGTGTCCCTCTGTGGTCTCTGTCCCCAGGTTTCCGGGTGCTGCACACACGAGCTCAGGGAAGGGGCGGAGAGTAGCTATTGTTATTAGGGAGACCTTGTTTCCAAGGGAGGTCACTGTCCCAGATGGGCGGGTGTGAGTCCCTCCTCTTGAGGTTGGAGGCCGGGTGGTGGTTGGGCCTGTTGCTGATGTACCTGTCCCCAGCTGCGTTGCAACGGCCCTTCGAGCTGCTGGACGCCCTCTCGGGGGTGGCGGTGGAGTTTCCCAGGCTTATGGTCCTGGGGGACTTCAACTTGCCTTCTCTGGGAGTGGCGTCTGGTTTGGCCCGGGAGTTCTTGTCATCCATGACAGCCATGGACCTGACCCAGGTGATCCAGGGACCCACCCATGAGGGGGGGAACATGCTCAACCTGGTTTTTATCTTGGGACAGTGGTGTAGTGATCTGTGGGGTGGATCTCTGGTGGTTTTTCCCCTATCATGGACAGATCACTATCTCCTGAGGCTGGCTTTCCAACTGGCTGCCCCTTGCTGCTGGGATGAGGAGCCAATACGATGGTTCCGCCCCAGACGCCTGATGGACCAGGAGAGGTTTCAGATGGCCCTGGAGTTCTTGGCCACCTCCCTCGACCACAGCCCGGCCGAGACCCTGGCGGCCGCTTGACAACAGGCCGCCTCGGCAGCACTCGACCGGGTTGTCCTTGTGGCCTCTTCACGCTTGAGACCTTCCTTGGCTCCTTGGTTCTTGGAGGAGCTTTGGGGGATGAAACGGCGGAGGAGATGCCTGGAGAGCAGATGGAGGACCAGTCATTCTGAGTCTGACCGTGTCCAGCTAAGAGCCTATATTAGGACTTATCTGGAAGTGATTAGAGCGGCGAGATGTGCTTATTTCTCTGCTCTGATCGCGTCCGCAGATGATCACCCCGCTGCCCTGTTCAGGGTCACCCGCTCCCTCTTGCATTTAGAGAGGGGGACCCTTTGAGGCGGAGGAGGTTTAGTTTACATCTGGTGGATAAATCACTCAGATCTGGGATGGCTTGGACTCTGATTGGCAGGGTTTAGATGATGGAGTGGCGACAGTCTTGTGCCTATCTGGGTTGAGTTTGACCCTGTCTCCCTGGATAAAGTGGACAGGATCATCGCGAGCTGTCTTCCACCGTGTTTATTGGACCCGTGTCCTTCCTGGTTGGTTTATGCCTCCAGGAGGTTACATCTTGATTGGCTCCAGGCAGTTGTCAGCTTCTCTGAGTGAGGGGGTTTCCCGCGCCTTGAAAAGGCGGTGGTGAGACCCTCCTCAAGAAGCCTGCTCTGGACCCAACCGTTTTGAATAACTATCGTCCTGTCTCCAACCTTCGCTTTTTAGCGAAGGTTGTTGAGAGCGTGGTGGTTCAGCAGTTTCCGCTGTTCCTGTAGGAAACTGATTATCTGGACCTGTACCAATTGGGCTTCAGGTCTGGGCACAGCACCGAGACAGCATTGGTCGCACTGATGGATGATCTCTGGAGGGCTCGGGACAGGGGTTTTTCCTCTGTCCTGGTCCTTTTAGATCTCTCAGTGGCTTTCGATACCATCGATCATGGTATCCTTCTGCAGTGGCTCTGGGGGTTGGGAGTGGGGGGCACCATTTTACAGTGGTTCTCCTCTTACCTTTCGGACCACTCACAGTCGGTGTTGGCAGGGGAGAGAGTGGTCCCGAGGCCCCTCACTTGTGGGGTGCCTCAGGGGTCGGTTCTCTCACCTCTCCTATTTAATACCTACATGAAACCGCTGGGCGAGATCATCCGTGGTTTTGGGGTGAGGTATCATCAATGCAGATGATACCCAGCTTTATATCTCCACCCCAGACGGATCAGTGATGCTCTCGGTGATGTCCCGGTGCCTGGAGGCGGTACAGGCCTGGATGGGGAGTAACAGGCTCCGACTCAATCCGGCCAAGACCGAGTGGCTGTTCTTACGGCATCTCGGTGTTCAGTGGAAGTGCCATCTTTGGTCATGGGGAAGGTGTTACCCCGTGGTGCCGGGGATGGACTTGCTGTTTGCCCACCAGGTTGTGAGAGAACATTGGGTTGCAGCATCCCCTTGCACTTTTCCAGCTTAGCATGTTAAGACCTTTTGAGGGGGGCCATGAGCTGTGAGAGAGCAGTGGCCAGCAGGGGGGAACATGCTCAACCTGGTTTTTTCTCGGGACAGTGGTGTAGTGATCTGTGGGGTGGATCTCTGGTGGTTTTTCCCCTATCATGGACAGATCACTATCTCCTGAGGCTGGCTTTCCAACTGGCTGCCCTTGCTGCTGGGATGAGGAGCCAATCGATGGTTCTGCCCCAGACGCCTGATGGACCAGGAGAGGTTTCAGATGGCCCTGGAGTTCTTGGCCACCTCCCTCGACACAGCCCGGCCGAGACCCCTGGCGGGCGCCTTGGCAAAGGCCGCCTCGGCAGCACTCGACCGGGTTGCCCATGTGGCCTCTTCCTCGCCGCGACCTTCCTTGGCTCCTTGGTTCTTGGAGAGAGCTTTGGGGATGTGAAACGGCAGAGGAGATGCCTGGAGAAGCAGATGGAGGACCAGTCATTCTGAGTCGACCGTGTCCAGCTAAGAGCCTATATTAGGACTTATCTGGAAGTGATTAGAGCGGCGAGATGTGCTTATTTCTCTGCTCTGATCGCGTCCGCAGATGATCACCCCGCTGCCCTGTTCAGGGTCACATCTGGCGGATAAGATCACTCAGATCTGGGCCGGCTTGGACTCTGATTGGCAGGGTTTAGATGATGGAGTGGCGATGAGTCTTGTGGATCCTATCTGTTGAGTTTGACCCTGTCTCCCTGGATGAAGTGGACAGGATCATGCGAGGCTGTCTTCCACCACGTGTTTATTGGACCCGTGTCCTTCCTGGTTGGTTTATGCCTCCAGGGAGGTTACATGCTGCTGGCTCCAGGCAGTTGTCAACGCTTCTCTGAGTGAGGGGGTTTTCCTCACGCCTTGAAAGAGGCGGTGGTGAGACCCTCCTCAAGAAGCCTGCTCTGGACCCAACCGCTTTGAATAACTATCGTCTTCACTCCAACCTCGCTTAGCCGGTTGAGAGCGTGGTGGTTCAGCAGTTTCCGCTGTTCCTGGAGGAAACTGATTATCTGGACCTGTACCATCGGGCTTCAGGTCTGGGCACAGCACCGAGACAGCATTGGTCCACTGATGGATGATCTCGAGGGCTCGACAGGGTTTTTCCTCTGTCCTGGTCCTTTAGATCTCTCAGGCTTTCGATACCATCGACCATGGTATCCTTTCAGTGCTCTGGGGTTGGGAGTGGCACCATTTTACAGTGGTTCTCCTCCCCTCGGACCACCTACAGTCAGTGTTGGCAGGGGAGCAGATCGCCCTGAGGCCCCTCACTTGTGGGGTGCCTCAGGGTCGGTTCTCTCACCTCTCCTGTTTAATATCTACATGAAACTGCCTGAGATCATCCGTGGTTTTGGGGTGAGGTATCAATATGCAGATGATACCCAGCTTTATATCTCCACCCCAGACCGGATCAGTGATGCTCTCTCGTGATGTCCCGGTGCCTGGAGGCGTGCAGGCCTGGATGGGGAGTAACAGGCTCCACTCATCCGCCAAGACCGAGTGGCTGTTCTCTACCGGCATCTGTGTTCAGTGGAAGTGCCATCTTTGGTCATGGGGAGTTCCCAGGTGCCGGGGATGGACTTGCTGGTTTGCCCACCATCGTTGTGAGAGACTGTGGGAGTTGGGATGCACCATCTCCCCTTTTGCGCAATTCCAGCTGCACCATCTCCCCCTGCATAATTCCAGCTGCGTGTTAAGACCTTTGAAACTCTGGGGGCCACGAGCTGTGAGAGAGCAGTGGCCAGCCTTGTATGCTCGACCATCAGCCCCTGGATTGCCAGAGGGCATCCAGGGTGGAAGCGACTCAGTGGTTTGAGTTGCCCAATGTTTGGACTATAAGACTATTGTGTGGACATGGATTTACAACTGGACCGCTCCTCCTTGCTGGTTGGACACTTAACAACTTATCTGGACTTTTTGGCAGCTGAACTGTGGGCTTTGAGGATGTCCCCTCTCTTGGACTTGGCCTACGGTTTATCATCAGCCTATCTCGATGACGTTGTGGAATCCGGAGAGATGGCATGGCGCGAGAAGGGTGGGGGCGGAGTTCAGGGAGGGATAAGGGAAAGACCCAGGGCTGCTTTGTCAAAGTTTTAATTCAGTTTCTTAAGGGGTTAGGGAAGGGTGGGAGGATGAGGGTTTTTGTTAGAGGTCAGTGCAGCCTTAAACAGGGCCATGGTTGGGGAGTGGGGGCTGGGTGATGGGGCTTTGGGCGGAATAGTGGGAGCCACAATCCCTAGAGTGGTTGGTAGGGGTAGAGGCCGATGGGGCGGGGGGTCATATCATGTTGAGGCGCCCCATATATTCAAGCTGTGGCGCTCCGACCCCTCTGCCCCTCCCAATTCCAGGAGTTTTGGGATCCAGGGCCCCTGGTCTCAGACTGGTGTATTTCAATGCCAGGTCCGTGGTTAATAAGCACCACTCCTCTGAGTGATTGAGGAGGAGGCATGGACCTGGCCTGTATCACTGAGACCTGGTTGGGACGGGAGAGTCCCTCTGGTTGATATTTGCCCCAGGTTTTTGGTGTTACGGTCACGCGACCCCAGGGTAGGGGAGGGGGGTGGCTATTGTTATCGGAGACCCTGCTTCCAAGGGAGGTCCCTGCTCGGAGAGATAGGCGGGTGTGAGTCCCTCCTCCTGAGATGCGGGCCTGCGGTCGGTTGGGCGTGCTGCTTACCTGTCCCCAGCTATGTTTCAGCTGCCCTGCCTGGGCTGCTTGATGCCATCTCGGGGGTGGCGGTGGAGTTTCAGAGCTTATGGTTCTGGGTGACTTTAACCTGCCTTCTCTGGGATTGGCGTCGGCATTGGCCCAGGAGTTCATGGCTTCCATGGAGGCCATGGGCCTGACCCAGATAATAGATGGCCCGACTCATGAGGGGTAACATGCTTGACCTGGTTTTTGTCTCTGAGCAGTGGCGGGGGTGGTGATACAACTATCCTCCCGTTCCAGTCAACCACTATCTCCTTGGCTGGTCTTCCACCAAGCCACCCCACACGCTGGGATGAGGAGCCACCTAGATGGTTCCGCCCCGCCCTGATGGACCCTGACAGGTTCCAGGCAGAACTGGGTTTTCCTGCATCCCTTACTCACAGTCCTGCGAGACCCTGTGGCTGCCTGGCAACAGTCGGCTGCGGGGGCTCTCGACAGGTTGTTCCCATGCGTCCCCTTACTGCGGATCCCGTTCAGCTCCCTGGTATACCGAGGAGCTCCGGGAAATGAAGCGTCGTGAAGGGGACTAGAGAGCAGGTGGAGGTGACTGGCTCTGAATCTGACCGAGCCCAGCTAAGAGCCCATGTTAGGACTTACCAGGCAGCTATGGGGGTGGCGAGGAGATCCTACTTCTCCGCCCTCATAGCGTCATGAATAATCGCCCAGCCGCCCTGTTTGGGGTTACTCGCTCCCTCCTTCAATTGGGGGGGGTGATGGACCCGTTGCAGGGCAGAGCTGAGGAATTTAGTCAGTATCTGCAGGACAAATCGCTCAGATCTGGGAGGGTTATGTGGATTGTCAGTGGTCTGAGGAGGGGAATGCGAGTGTTTTGGCCAATGTGATCTGGGCTGAGTTTGATCCTGTTTCTGAGGATGAAGTGGACAGGATTATGTGGCGGCTGAGTTCCACCACATGTTTATTGGACCCGTGCCCTTCCTAGTTGATTTATGCCTCCAGGGAGGTCCGTCTGCGGCTGGCTCCGGGCAGTGGTCAGCTTCATTGAGGAGGGTTATTCCCGCCGCTTTGAAAGAGGCGGTGGTGAGCCCCTCCTGAAGAAACCTGCCCTTGACCCAGCCGTGTTGAACAACTTTCGTCGGTCTCAACCTTCGCTTTTAGCGAAGGTTGTTGAAGATAATGGTGGCTCAGCAATTGCCACTTTTCCTGGAGAAGCGGACTACCTGGATCCATACCAATCGGGCTTCCGGTCTGGGTACAGCGGAGACAGCATTGGTCGCGCTGATTGATGATCTCACTAGGGCGCGGGACAGGGGCGTCCTCTGTCCTGGTCCTGTTAGATCTCTCAGCGGCTTTGATACCATCGACCATGGTATCCTATTGGCGTCTCAGGGGTTGGGAGTGGGAGGCACTGTTTTACAGTGGTTCTCCTCCTACCTCTCGGGGCGTTCGCAAACAGTGTTGGCAGGGGGCAGAGTGACTCAAAGCACCTCACTTGTGGGGTGCAGGGTTGGTCCTCTCACCCCTCCTGTTCAACATTTATATGAAGCAGCTGGTGAGATCATCCGTGGCTTTGGGGTGAGTTATCATCAGTATGCTGATGATACTCAGCTATACATTTCCACCCCAGGCCACATCAGTGATGCTCTCTCCGTGATGTCCCGTTGTCTGGCAGCGGTGCAGATCTGGATGGACAGGAACATGTTCGACTCAACCCGGCCAAGACAGAGTGGCTGTGCATGCCAATTCCAGTTTTGAGGTACCATCTTTGCTCATGGGGGGAGGTGTTGCCCCGTGGACAGGGCATGGAATCTGGGGTCCTCCTGGACTCGGCAAATGGAGGAGCAGAGGGGCCGTGGCCAGGGGTGCCTTGCCCAGATCCGGCTGGTTCACCAGTTACCCATTCCTGGACGGGATGCCCTCACGCACAGTCACTCAGGCTCTTATTTCCCGCCTCGACTACTGCAATGCTCTCTACCTTGGACTGCCTTGCGCATACCACTGGAGGCTTCAGCTGGTGCAGAATGCAGCCGCATGGGGTTGTGATGGGACTTCCCGATACTCCCATGTTACACCCCTCCTCTTGCTGGCCTGCATTGGCTTCAGTTGCCCTCGGGTGAGATTCAAGTCTTGGTATTAACATTTAAAGTCCAACAGGGCATGGGTCCAGGTTATTTATGGGAGCGGCTTCTCCCAGCATCTAATGCCAACCTCCCTGTCGACACAGGCAGGGTCTCCTCGAGGTGCGCCTCTGCGACACAATGTCGGCAGCGACGCGACCGGGAGAGGCCTATTCTGGCGGCTCCCACTTTGTGAAATCTTCTTCGCTTGAGCTCCGTTTGGCTCCGATCTTGCACCTTCCGCCATGATTTGAAAACTTGGCTCTTTCCACAATCTGGGTTGTGCTGATTCTCCTGGGTTGGGGTTATTTAATTGGGGTTTTAAAACGTAATTGGCTTAAATGTTTAATATCTTTTTAATTAATTTAATTTATTTACTGTTGTATTTTAATTGTAAGCAGTCTTGGAGAGGGCGCATATGTCGAATTAATAAATAAATAAATAGGGTGAGGAATCTGGGCATCCTCCTGGATGCACAGCTCAATCTGGAGGAGCAAGTGGGGGCTGTGGCCAGGGGCTCTTGCCCAGGTTCGCTGGTTAGCCAGCCGCCTTATCTGAGCCAAGATGCCCTTGAACGGTCACTGCACTCGCACTTCCAGAATCGACTACTGCAATGCTCTACATGGGGCTACCCTTGCGGATCACTCGGAGGTTGCAGCTGGTGCAGAACGTGGCCGCGTGGGCAGTGATGGGGGTATCCTGATACTCCCATGTTACACCCCTCCTGCGCAACTTGCACTGGTTGCCGGTTGCCTTCCGGGTCTCCTTCAAGGTGTTAGTAATAACTTATAAAGCCCTAAATGGCTTAGGTCCAGGGTACTTACAGGAACGCCTCCTGCCAGCATCACATTCCAATCACCCTGTGCGCTCCCACAGGAGGGGCCTCCTGGGAATACTGTCGGTTAGGCATTGTTGGCTGGCGGTTTCCAGGGCTAGGGCCTTTTCTGTGGGGGCACCCGCCCTATGGAATCAGCTCCCTGCGGATCTTCGTTTGGTCCCTGATCTCCGCTCCTTTCGTCGAGACCTGAAGACTTGGTTGTTTCAGCAGGCCGGCCTGGATTGACCTGGGGGTGGGTTGTTTTAAATTGTAATGTTTTTTATTGTAATTTTAATTGTTTTCAATGTTTTTAGTAATCTTAGACTTGTTCTGTTTAATATTGTTTTATTGTAAATATTCCTTTTATATGTTCGCCGCCCTGAGTCCTTAGGGAGAAGGGCGGCATATAAGTCTAAATAAATAATAAATAATAATAATAATAATTGTGCAGTAAGATCTTTCTCTGATGCTTATAATAGCCCTTCTTAGTAATTTACTCTGTGCAGCTGATATTCTCCAAGCCCAGAGATTTCATTTTAGCTATTATAGCTGAATGCTACTGATAAACGTACCTGCAGATGATATAACAGTGATTGGTCTCATTCGAGACAACAATTAATCTGCATACAGACAGGAAATTGACCAACTAGCCTCGTGATATGATCAGAACAATCTGGAACTGAACACACTCAAAACTGTAGAAATGGAGGTAGACTTTAGGAGAAACCCTCCCATACTACCACCTCTTAAATACTAGGTAACATTGTATTAACAGGAGAGACCTTCAAATTTCTAAGTTCTATCATATCTTAAGACCTAAAATGGACACCTAACATCAAAAATGTCATCAAAAAAGTACAACAAAGAATGTTCTTTCTGCACCAACTCAGAAAGCTCAAACTGCCCAAGGAGCTGCTGATGCAGTTCTACAGAGGAATTATTGAGTCTGCCATCTGCACTTCTATCACTGTCTGGTTTGGTTCTGCAACCCAACAAGACAGACACAGACTTTAGAGCAGGGGTGGGCAAACTTTTTGACTCGAGGGCCACAATGGGTTCTTAAACTGGACTGGAGGGCCGGAACAAAAGCATGGATGGAGTGTTTGTGTGAACTAATATAAATTCAAAGTTAGATTACTTCACGTAGCGTTCTGGGAGAGCAAGAGAACCCTCCTCTCTTTTGGCTCCGCGGGCCGGATAGAACAGCCGAACGGGCTGGATCCGGCCCCCGGGCCGTAGTTTGCCCATGGCTGCTTTAGAGGATAATTAGGACTGCAGAAAAAACTATTCTTACTAACCTGCTTCCCATTGAGGACGTGTATATTGCACAAGTCAAAAAGAGGTCTGTGAAGATATCTACAGACCCCTCCCATCCTGGACATAAACTGTTTCAACCCCTACCCTCAAAACAACAGTATAGAGCATTGCACACCAGAACAACTAGACACAAGAACAGGGTTTTTTCCTGGACGCCATCACTCTGCTAAACAAATAATTCTCTCAACACTGTCCAACTATTTAATAAGTCTGCATTACTATTACTATTAATCTTCTCATCGTTCCTATCACCCATCTCCTCCCACTTGTGACTGTATGACTGTAACTTTGTTGCTTGTATTCTTACAAATTATGTTGATTGTTTCCTAGCATGATTTGATTGCTTATTTGTACCCTATGACTATATTGTGTTGTACCTTATGATTCTTGATGAATGTATCTTTTCCTTCTTTTTATGTACACTGAAAGCATATGCACCAAAGACAAAATCCTTGTGTGTCCAATCACATTTGGCCAATAAAGAATTCTAATCTATAAAACCATAGTCATGGGAAATAACTCATTAAGGAATGTCAACCACTGAATTCAAATAATTGTTATATTAGTCCAAAGCTAGCAGGCTACAGAGAGTCACTGGTCTCTTGTATTTTTGACAAGAACCACAAGGTGACATAGATACAGAGGTGGTATTCAGCAGGTTCTGATCAGTTTTGCAGAACCAGTAACAGAAATTTTGAGTAGTTCGGAGAACCAGCAAATATTACCTCTGACTGGCCCCACCCCCAATTATTCTCTGCCTGTTGAGTCCCAGCTGATTGGCTGGGTCTTCTTTTGTTGCCCTGCACAGGAGAATGGAGCTGGAAAGCAGGTTAGTGGGGTGGGGACGGAATGGGATTTTGTAGTATCCTTCTCCTGGAGTGGGGAGAGAATGAGATTTTACAGTATCCTTCCACTGCCACTCCCACCAAGCCATGTCACACCCACCAAGCCATGCCCACAGAACCTGTAGTAAAAAAATTGAATCTCGCCACTGCATTGACAGATCTTATAAAGGATGTTGAACAAAGGTAGTTCAAGTGTATCAACACACTAGCAGAAGAATGATTATTTTACAACAAGAAAAGAAGATAAGTGCAAAGGGAGAAAGGGAGACATACCTGTTTGTTTGTTTTTTAATTCATATTTATATGCCGCCCTTCTCCGAAGACTGAGGGCGGCTTACAATTTTTGGAGCGCAACCCAATGCACTCAGCAGTAGCCTTCATTCCATTGTATATGCCTGCTCATTACTAAGCAGCATTTTTACAAAGTCAGCTTATTGCCCCCAACAATCTTGGGTCCTCAATTTACCTACCCCGAGATGACAGAAGGCTGAGTCAACCTTGAGCCTGGTGGGATTCAAGCTTGCACTAATTGCAGGCAGCTGGAGCTAAGTGCTAGGTGTTTAACAGCCTGCACCACCAAGGCTTTGATGATGTGAAAACATTGCAGGAACAATTGCAGCTTTGGAATACTTCTTAGACAAAGAGTTTGGCTCAAAGGTGGTATTCAGCAGGTTCTGACCAGTTCTGGAGAACCGACAGCGGAAATTTTGAGTAGCTCTGAGAACCGGCAAATACCACCTCTAACTGGAGATATTACAGTATCCTTCCACTGCCACGCCCACCAAGCCACGCCCACAGAACCGGTAGTAAAAAAAATTGAATCCCACCACTGGTTTGGCTGTTATTCCTCAAATAGAGCTTGACTTCATTGGGAGACAAAGAGAATCTACTGCCCCCATATTCTCCTCTAAAGGTGTGAATTCTGTATTATTAACAGACATAATAATAAAAATTCTACTTCTAACAGACTATAGGGGAAATATAACAAAAAATACATTGTGAAACAGAATCGTTATCAGATAAGATAGCATTAAGAAGTAGTTCCTGTGTTTGGGAACTAGAGATTCTAGTTTAAGACAATTACGGTAGAAGTTACAATATTTCCTCACTAATCCATACATATATCCACCTATACACATTCATATCAAAGCCTGGCTACCCAATTAATTCAACCTGTTTTTATTCTAACTCGCTAAATCTTCCAGGGAATGGCCTAATAGTTTGGCACTGCCGTTCTATAGAAATAGTGCTACCAAAACTCTGTATTTCATCTTTAACTTTCTCCAAGCAAAGACACTTTTCATAACAAAATCCATAGAGTTGGGTAGTGTTTCACAGACCTCTTTCTCCATAGGGTCTTAATGATTTTAAAAGTAATAGTTCCCTGAATATTTAGAGAATTTTTAATGTAATTGTAAACATGAAATGCATGTAGAATAGAACAGAACAGAACAGAACAGAATAGAATAGAATAGAATAGAATAGAATAGAATAGAATTCTTTACTGGCCAAGTGTGATTGGATACACAAAGAAATTGTCTTTGGTGCATATGCTCAGTGTACATAAAGGAAAAAATACATTCATCAAGAATCATAAGATACAACACTTAGTGATAGTCATAGGTTGCTAATACACAATCAAATCATACTAGGAAACAAATAAAACAATATAAATTGTAAAGATACAAGCAATACAAGTTATAAATTGTAAAGATACAAGCAACAAGTGGGAGTAAGTGGGAAGAGATAGGTACTAGGAAGGATGAGAAGAATAATAGTAATACAGTCTTAGTAAATAAGTTGACAGTGTTATGGGAATTAGTTGTTTAGCAGAGTGATGGCATTCAGGAAAAAACAGTCCTTGTGTCTAGTTGTTCTGGTGTGCAGTGCCCTATAGTGTCATTTTGAGGGTAGAAGTTGAAACAATTTATGTCCGGGATGTGAGGGGTCTGTAGATATTTTCACAGCCCTCTTTTTGACTAGTGCAGTATACAGGTCCTCAATGGAAGGCAGGTTTTTTTCTGCAGTTCTAATTATCCAGTAAAGTCTGTGTCTGTCCTGTTGGGTTGCAGAGCCAAACCAGACAATTATAGAGGTGCAGATGATAGACTCAATAATTCCTCTGTAGAACTGAATCAGCAGCTCTTTGGGCAGAAACACACTTATTTATCAGAAACACATTTACATTATTGCCTAAATATTTTTTTTTAAAAAATTAATTCATTCTGAGGAAAACTGCAGTCTTTGTCAAGTCCCAAATGATTTTTTTCATAATTATGAAGGCAATATTAAGCTGAATGAATGCAAATAAAGTAAAGCTGAATCCTGATCAGCTGACATGCTGTTGAGAGGTAGTTCTTGTGTGAAATTTAGGGGCAGATAAATAATGGAGAAGATCTTCTGATTTAAATAAATCACTAGAGAAATTGGCTGTTCCCAATTTGATTGATACTACTAAAACTAAAATCTTACGGTATCTCTGGACACCTGCATAACTGGATAGAAGCATTCCTGTCACGCAGACAACAAATGGTCAAAATTGGGAGTGTCCTATCAAATTCTGTACCTGTCAACAGTGGTGTCCCCCAAGGCAGCGTTCTAGGACCAACTCTCTTCATACTCTACATAAATGACCTCTGTGATCATATTAAGAGCAACTGCGTTCTCTTCGCTGATGATGTAAAACTATTTAACACCGCAGACAATACTGCTACCCTTCAAAAAGACCTCAACTATGTATCAGAATGGTCAAACAAATGGCAGCTTCAAATCTCAACAAATAAATGCTCTGTCTTACATATTGACAAAAAAAACCAGAAAATAAAATACAAGCTGAATAGTCAATACCTTGTTGATGATCCAAACTCCGTCAAGGACCTTGGAATACTCATCTCTAATGATCTAAGTGCTAGAGCCCACTCTAACTACATAGCCAAAAAGGCATTAAGAGTTGTTAACCTAATCCGGCGTAGCTTTTTCTCTGGTAATATCACACTACTAACTAGGGCATACAAAACATTTGCTAGACCAATACTCGAATACAGCTCATCATTCTGGAACCCAGATCACGTATCTGATATTAACACAGTTGAGAAAGTGCAGAAATATTTCACAAGAAGAGTTCTATACTCCTCTACTTGTTGCAGAATACCTTATGCCACCAGACTTGAAATTCTAGACCTAGAAAACCTAGAACTATGCTGCCTTCGGTCCGATCTAAGTATAGTATATAAAATCATACATTGCAATGTCCTTCCGGTCAATGAATACTTCAGCTTCAACTATAGCAATACAAGAGCACACAATAGATACAAACTCAAGGTTAACTGCACCAAACTTGATTGCAGAAAATACGATTTCAGCAACAGAGTGGTCAATGTCTGGAATACTCTACCTGATTCTGTGGTTTCTTCCCCAAACCCCAAAAACTTTAACCTTAGACTGTCTACTATTGATCTCACCCCTTTCCAAAGAGGTCTGTAGGGGGCGTGCATAAGTGCACCAATGTGCCTACTGTCCCTGTCCTATTGTTTCTTTTATTTTTCTTATATGTATTCATTTCATGTATTCACAACTATGTTTATCCTTATACTTATTACCTTGTAAGCGATTGACAAAATAAATAAATAAATAAATTCTACTAGAAGACCTCCCCTTCCAACTCTGTTACTCTGTTATTAGTGCCATCTCTTCTTTTCCATTTCTTTCTCTTGACAAGCAATATCTTTTGCCACAGCTAACATATATCATATTTTTCCATGTGCAAGATGCTATTTTTTATTTAAAATATTTACTTGAAAATGGAGGGGTGTCTTATAGACAGGAGGCCGAGAGGAGAAGGCGTGGCCTATCCTTGTCCTCTAGCTCTGCTGGATGAGCCTCTACCTTTTATTGTTCCTCTCTATTGTAGCTGTTTCCTGGATCACATTGTCATTCTAGGTTTCATCTCTATTGTTCCTGTGGTGCATTTCCTGTTCTTGTATTTCTCACTCTGTAATAAGATGGGATCTGCACAGTGATGGCTTGTAGTATGCTTACTTACTCTACATGAAAAATGGGGGTGTCCTATACATGGGGGTGTCTTATACATGGAAAAATACAGTAATTATCATTCTACAAGCATTTGCATTTCATAAAAATTTCTGCAACCATATTCTTTTTTAAAACCTTCTACTAAAGTGGATATACAGATTAGTCATTCCTCTGCTTCTTTCCCTTCCCATCCCTGTACTGAAAGCAAGCTTTGCTAGAAGATTCTTGTGCAGGTTGGTCTACCAACACCAGCTTTTTTCTTCCTCTAGGGATATTTTCCTCCTCTCAATAGAAGTATCCTTGTGTTTCCTTTACTTTCCAAAAGATTTGCACCCTTGAATGTCTTGACTGTCAACCACTTTTCACATTATCTTCTTTGACACTAACCAATGCTGCTTTTGAGCTGAAGACTCTTCAAGTCAAAAAGCAGATTGGTAGTAATTGTTTTTTCTGCAGTCCTAATTATCCTCTGAAGTCTGTGTCTGTCCTGTTGGGTTGAAGAACCAAACCAGACAGTTATAGAGGTGCAGATGATAGACTCAATAATTCCTCTGTAGGACTGTATCAGCAGCTCCTTGGGCAGTTTGAGCTTTCTGAGTTGGTGCAGAAGGCAAGGCATTTGTCAAGGGAAGCCTTCTTGGTCTTAGAAGATACCCTAACCAACCTTGGTCTAAAGTACCAAACAGATCATAATAATTCAGCAGATATGACAAGAAAAGGTGAGGCTGTTCCAAGCAGAGCAAATGCTTACTTTACTTCAGTCAAAGGATAAAAGGAAAGAACTTTATTATTTCTTTATATAACTTTTCTCTTTCTTTCCATTGCTGTATATTTGTTTTGCATTCAGAATTACAAATTGACTCTGTAGATTTATTTTATACAAAAATACAAAAACAAAATAAACTGCAAAGGTCGCTCTATGGAAAGCTCAGTATGAACAACATTAAAATCAAGCTTTTCCAACTGTGTCTGCAAATACTTTTCTTTCTTTTTATCATGAATACAGTGTAGGGTTTTTCAATGATTTTGTCCTCCCCTCCTCCAACGAAAGTGTTGTTTCATGTCATGCTGACTTTGGGAGAATTATAGGAAAAGGCCAATAAAAATACAAGAGATAGCATTCAGTATGGGAATTGGCATGCAGGGAGTGTAATTTTATCTTTCTATTTTCAGATTTCTCATAGATCCTTCCACCAAATAGCTAGAAAAATAGGTTCTCTGATTTTTCTTAAGTATGAAATCAGTAAGAAAAGGATAACTTGAAGATGGCAGTTTCATGATTATATCTATAAACATTTAATGCAGTAAGCATTAAGATCTTAGGACTACTTGTCTTCGTTTATAATTATACCAATGGCTGTTAGCCCAAGGGTGTTAATTCAATTTTAAGATTATCTGCAAACATACATTGTAGTCTGCTACTGGTGATAATAGACTAGGACTGTATTTATAGCTTAATTGTTCCTGGCATAAACTTTGCCTAGTATCACTTCTTTTAATAGGTGAATTCTGGATGCTGTATCAATATTGGGAAATAAACAAGGACATCAGTTCATTGTGCATCTTTTTCTTAGTGCCATGCACTCTTATCTCAATCAGGGATAAACATGCTGCAGATGAAGGATTGGCTGCAGCCTTCAAACACTGATTTTATATTCCCTGGCAGCTTCAAATCATACCATTGCAACTTAGCTGCATATTTCCTGCAAGCATTAAGTGGCAAGTAGAATATCAATAACATACTGAAGGTGGAGAAAGGGTTCCATAAAGTAGGATACCATACCTAAATATAAAACCAAATAAAGACATTTGTGTTGGAGAAGGAATGGCCAAATCTGGGATCAGAGTGAAAAGAGGAATGAATCTAGAATCCCTATATAGCCACAAGTGAATGAAGTCCAACAAGGCACCGCAAACCCTAGACCATTTATCGTGGGCCCTGTTGGATGACTTCAAGGGGTTATCAGGTACTGTATCTCCATTTTTGGTGGAGGAAAGGGCATTGAAGTAGAAAGGCAAAATTGTAGTTCCTCCACCCTTGAGAGAAGTTTTGAAGCTTTGCCACAATAAACAGACAGCTGGGCACAGGGAAATGTTCAAGATGCTGCGTAGAATGTTAAGAGATTTGGGGGATGTAAAATGACAGCAGGCATCAAAGGCTATATAGCATCTTGCCACATTTCCAGCAGGGCTAAATCCTACCATCAGAAGCCAGCAGGATTATTACACCCACTATTTACAACACCCACCCCCACCCCCATACCTGACATCCAGTATCTCTAGCTTTTATTACTGTTAATAGACCATGATTACACATCTATACTAGTCATAATGGACTTTTTAACCAAGATGGCTCATTTCATACCAAAGAAACTTTTTTTGGACCATTTCTTTTCTCTATAGATCTTGGTTTGCATTTGTACTTGTCTTTAATTTTTAAAATTTCAGCCTGTTTCTTTTTTTATTTCCAATAAATTGTCCTTTTTCAAATTATTATCCTGGCCTGCTATTTGTAGGCAGATTAAAGTCCCCCAGAACTATAAGCCTAGGGAACTCCACCGCCACCTCCGAGAGGGCGTCGAGCAACCCAGGCAGGGCCGCCGCCGCAGCTGGGGATAGGTACGTTAGCAGCAAACCCAACCGACCACCCGGGCCCAATCATGAGGAGGGTCTCACACCATCTGCGGACAGTGACCTCCCTTGGAAACAGGGTCTCTAATAATTATGGCTACCCCTCGCCCGTCCCTGGGCGAGACCGGTACAGCACCCGGAAGCCCGGGGCACAAATCACACAGAGGGACACTGGTGGTTCATCAGACATCCTGTCAAATCATAGTTATGATGAGGTTCTTCTTAATGTCCAATCCTTTGCATATCTGAATTGTGGTGTAGAAAGATATTAAACTCTCGTCCTTATGATGATAACCATGCTGATGATTGAAGTGGCCTCATGGTAAAAGATTCAGGCTAGAGTGAGGGAGCCTCCCCCAACCCCACAAGGGTCAGTTTAGTGACCAATCAGGATTACAGATGTGACCACATGACATGGACTACATTTCCCAGGATACCTTAACTACATTTACCATGATGCATTCCCTTAAGGGGACAGCTCTCAATTCCTAACTACCTATCCCATTAACTCTAAACTGGCTGGACAGCACAACCTCCAGGTTTTGAGAAAGAAGGGGCTGCTTTCTTTCAGAGGGCAAAGAGGTAGAAAAGCTTGAAAAGTTTGGTTGGCGAGAAGAGGGTTAAAATGAGGATTAGCAATTCCAAGAATATATCCAGCGGGATTCTACATAGACTCTATTCAACCCATTCAGAAATAACTGTTATTGGGTTCTTGGGGCCTGACAACTGAAGACAACTCCATAGAACAGAGGTTCCCAAGCTTGGCAACTTTAAGACTTGTGGACTTCAACTCCCAGAATTCTGGGAGTTGAAGTCCACAAGTCTTAAAGTTGCCAAGCTTGGGGACCCCTGCCATAGAAAGTGGAGCTGTCTGCTGTCATGGAAAGAGGAACCAGTGAATGGATCACCTCCTTGGAGTTCCTTTTTGGGTCAACAAGAGAACCAAGATTGCCCACAAGAGCTAATTGATTAAGATTTTGTTGATTATGATGTTGTTTCTATGTCTACTCTTATGACATTGGAAACCACCAGGAAATTACTTTGGGCAGCGAAATGGATGGCATATAAATTTAATAGATTCATTTAATAAGTAAATAAATAATGTATGAAGAAGACTTTTGACCTCCACTTAATTTAAAAATTGATTTTATTAATATTCCTAGTCTCTTTATGTTCTTCTCATGTTTAGTAAAGGTGCAAACCTCCTTGAGGCCTGCAAGATCAGGAACAGGAATAATTGGTTATATCATGGAGTGGAAGTTGGAAGTCATATGTATAAAGAAACCCCACCCTGTTTTCAGTTTTTAAGTTGAAAAAGTGAATCTATCTATATAGATAATAGATTGATATCAAAGAAATATTAAATTAATTACATTACCAGATTCAAACAAGTTGTGCTTGAAAATATACACTGGTACTTGGGATGAATATTCATGCAAATTGGATGTCACATTGGAATTATGACTACTATAGCCATATGACAATGTACAATGCCCAGCCAACATGATACTCTAGTGCCACAAAAGTATTTCTATGAATTTTATTGTCAGCATTCCAAGTAAACCCTCATTCAAATTCAAAACTTCAAGACCAAGTCCATTAAAAGTAAGAATTTATTATCATTTTAATGGGACTTCACTGGGCTGCCTTTTATTAAAGACTAGTCACTATTTTGGAAATTAAAGCAGAAATGAAAGGTTAAAATAATATCTCAAGGATTAAGACTTATTTATTTAGCATTTATTATTAGGGATAGAAGTCTTTCAAAAGATGATATAATAGAAGAACATTAAATGAAAGATATAATTGACCTTATATATTTCATCCTTTGAACACCTGTTAGGACAGCCATTTGCTTCATTTTTCAGGAGCTACAACAGTGACCTGGATGTGAAAAAAAATCAAGACAGAGCAGAGAAGTTTTTTCCAGTCCACATATCACAGGCTTAATACAATTTATCCAAAAAAGAAAATTAAATTTTCTAATTCCTGATATGCTTATTCATGAGTAGCATAAGAAATAATAAAAATACGGCAGGTAAACTATTTAAATAACAGAATCTGTGATGTAACCTATTTATTTATTTATTTATTTATTTATTTATTTATTTATTTATTAATTGACATATGCGCTCCCTCTCCGAAGACTCAAGGCTTACAATTAAAATACAACAGTAAATAAATTAAATTAATTAAAAAGATATTAAACATTTAAGCCAAATTAACGTTTAAAACCCCAATTAAATAACCCCAACCCAGAAGAATCAGCACAACCCAGACTGTAAAAAGAGCCAAGTTTTCAAATCATGGCGAAGGTGCGAAGATCGGAGCCAAATGGAGCTCAAGCGAAGAAGATTCCACAAAGTGGGAGCTGCCACAGAATAGGCCCTCTCCGGGTCGTAAGCGACATTGTGTCGCAGATGGCACTCCGAGGAGACCCTGCCTGTCGCCCGACAGGGCTTGGCATTAGATGCTGGGAGAAGACGTTCCCGTAAATAACCTGGACCCATGCCCTGTTGGACTTTAAATGTTAATACCAAGACCTTGAATCTCACCCGAGGGCAACGAAGCCAATGCAGGCAGCGCAGGAGGGTGTAACATGGGAGTATCGGGAAGCTCCCATCACAACCAGCGCGCATTCTGCACCAGCTGAAGCCTCCGAGTGGTATGCAAGGGCAGTCCAAGGTAGAGAGCATTACAGTAGTCGAGGCGGGAAATAACAAGAGCCTGAGTGACTGTGCAGGGCATCCTGGTCCAGGAATGGCGTGCTGGCAACCAGCTGGATCTGGGCAAAGGCACCCCTGGCCACGGCCCCCACCTGCTCCTCCAATTTGAGCCGTGAGTCCAGGAGGACCCCCAGATTCCGTGCCCTGTCCACAGGGGGCAACAACTCCTCCCCATGAGCAAAGATGGTACCTCAAAACTGGACCGGATGTCGGTATGCACAGCCACTCTGTCTTGGCCAGGGTTGAGTCAAGCATGTTCCTGTCCATCCAGATCCGCACTGCCAGACAACGGGACATCACAGAGAGAGCATCACTGATGTGGCCTGGGGTGGAAATGTATGAGTATCATCAGCATACTGATGATAACTCACCCCAAAGCCACGATGATCTCAGCGCTTCATATAAATGTTGAAGAGGAGGGGTGAGAGGACCAACCCTGGCACCCCACAAGTGAGGTGCTTTGGAGTCACCTCTGCCCCCTGCCAACACTGTTTGGCGCCCGAGAGGTAGGAGGAGAACCACTGTAAAACAGTGCCTCCCACTCCCAACCCCTGGAGACGCCGCAATAGGATACCATGGTTGATGGTATTGAAAGCCGCTGAGAGATCTAACAGGACCAGGACAGAGGACAAGCCCCTGTCCCGTGCCCTAGTGAGATCATCAATCAGCGCGACCAATGCTGTCTCTGTGCTGTACCCGGGCCGGAAGCCCGATTGGTACGGATCCAGGTAGTCCGCTTCCTCCAGGAAAAGTGGCAATTGCTGAGCCACCACACTCTCAACAACCTTCGCTAAAAAGCGAAGGTTGGAGACCGGACAAAAGTTGTTCAACACGGCTGGGTCAAGGGCAGGCTTCTTCAGGAGGGGCCTCACCACCGCCTCTTTTTTTATATGAGTTTTCTTCTTCAGTCAGAATGACTGGTTGATTCAGAACTTAATGATATTATAATGAGGAAACACTTACAGTTAAACTGACTCCTGCAAGTGGTTTTGTCTCTGGAGAATATTTTTTAATGTGCTGAACAATGATCTGCACTGAAAATGTGTATGGTCAAAATTACTTGCTTTTTCTTCAAAAGCAGAATTACAGTGGGAGCCTGAAACCAAATAAGCACGAATCTGGAAAGTTCAGTAGAATGAAAAATGATGTAAATCAACAACAAGCTGACAGATAAATCAAAATTACTAGAATTACACATTTAAAGTAGAAGAGCATACTATTCACTACTAGGGGCATAAAAAAAGAATGTGGCTGAAATGAAGACAGACAGGATTATATTTAGGATAAAATTTTGGTATGCAGCATTCAATTACCAAATAATATTAATTATAATTTATAGATAAGTGTTTGATATGACAATTATCCAAATTTATATTTCAACCACTGATGTAGAAGACAGCATGTGCAAGCAATATACGCTTATTGTAGTTGTCATTTAGAATGGCAAGTTGTAAAATATTAAGGAGGTGAATCTGCAAAACCAAAATGAAGCAGTAGAAGGTTTCTGTCAATCAAATGAATTCTTCATTGCTAACAGCTATATTGACCACTGGGAGGCACTAGTAACTGAAAAATACTGCACAGGATATGCCCTGTATGAAAAAGAACCTTCTTCCTCCTTCCAACAGGGGAAATTATGTAAAATCCTGTATGTGGAAACATGACACACAATATAATATTTGTATCTCTCTGCTATGAGAAGTTAAAGCAAGATGGCCTGCCTGAGAGCTTCTTTACCAACACAATCTCCAAAGACCAGCAGTTCTATGGAGAGATTCAGTTACAGAGGCAATGGGTGGACTTTAGACGATCTGAGGGACCAGCTGGGGACAGAATATTCTGGAAAAAAAATCTATATAGCCAAGGCTGATCACCAACTTTATGGCATACAATCCAATCACTCAGTTAAGGTGGAGCTCTTGACTCACAATCAGGAAGCTGTCAGTTCGATGCTAGGTAGAGACTACTATTTGGAATAGACTCTCCTGCTCAAGCACAGACATACACAAACACTCAAGACAGCTGTATAAATAATTAAGGTAAATTTGAATCATTGCAACCAATGTACTTTCACTTATTTATAGCATGCTGATGAAATTACAGTATATATCCCTTCAGCTAATTTGATCAAACCACTATACAGATGAAACAAAATAAAGCAAACCTCTTTTGTGTGTGATATCTGGGCTACCTGTGGTTTCAGATTATCACAACACTATAGTAACAGGATATTCTGTTTATATTTTGAACAGTAAAAGGAAAGGATTCGAAAAGTAATAGATTGCAATCTTGTATTAAATTGGAAAAAAAAGCTTACCAGAGACATCTTCTTTTAGTATAACCTGTTTCCTTACATTTCTCTGAGAATATAAATAAATTTGCATACATAATGCCTAAGAGAGATTGAATTCAATATTGACTTTTCAATTGAACTATAGCTTGGATGATTTACTGCTAAGATTCATATTTTTAAAAAATAAATGGATGAAATAATTTTGGGAAAAGCAGTTGATCAAGTATTACTATCATATGTTAAATGCACATATACCCAGCTATACTAAGGATAAACATTGCATAACTGTATTGCAAGTGTCGGACACATAATTTATTTCTTTTGTAAGCAGTATGGTAATGGAACAGCAATTCAAGAGACTTTTTCAGTAAACATCACAAAACAACAGTCATTTGAATCCCATGGTTTCCAATCCCATTATGGAAGGCACTGTATAGATTAACTATGTAATTACATCTTTTTTATTGGCCTAATTACGTAATATAACATAAAGCATTGATGCACCATCTTCTTCAAGCTACGAGTCAGCCTTGTCTTTTTTTAGAGAGAGGTAGTGGGAAGAATAACTTCAAATGAGTGATAGGACCATGGCAAGAATTAAATTTGATTTGAATTAAAGGCATATATAATGAGATATTAAACTTATGTAATGTAATTGAACCATATCAGCTTATCTGACATATTTAGGACCCGAGGTGGCACAGTGATTAGATTGCAGTACTACTTTTGCTGACTAATGGCTGTCTGAAATTTGGCAGTTTGAATCTCACCAGGTTCAAGGCTGACTTAGCCTTCCATCCTTCCGAGGTAGTAAACTGAGGACCCAGATTGTTGGGGGCAATATGCTGACTCTGTACACCACTTAGAGAGGCTGTCAAGCTCTGTAAAGTGGTATATAAGTCTAAGTGCTATTGCTATTGCTGTATTTGAGGATATCAAGAATTCCCAGGAAATCAGAATTTTGAATCATTGTCTCAGATGTTACACCATGTATATTGAGACTTTAAGCTTCAAGGCTGAGTCCTACCTTAGAACAGGAAAATAATTGGTAGATTGGTAGATTCAGTAGCATGCTATGGAAAATCCAGCCAGTGGTCTAAAGTTGCATAAGCCAGGCCATTTTTTTTGAATCATACTAGACTTGTTTGTTTGCTTATTTGTTTCAGTATAGTGCAAATGTGTTTTATTAAGATTGTGGTATGTGAACCCAAGTACTGTGTATGAATATGGTTTGTAAGTGGTGGGAGAGGGTTATATACAAGCTGACGATTTTTAATTATTTGTTTTTTTTTTTTGATGTACTGCATGGATTGAGTGCGTACATAGCTCAGTGCTTATTTTTCTGTACAAGAATGAGGCTAAGAGGCTGAGTGGCCTAAAGCCATAGCTTCTGTGAGCATGAACTTGAGTACCCATCTCCCAGTTCAATAGCTTAACCACTGTATCAACTGTTGACCTTCTACTGAAATGAATGGGGGAAAAATATGATAGGTGATTTGATTGTGTTCTTATTAACATCAGCTGATAATTGATTATTAGCAATTTTTGTACAAACTATTCATCATTTTTCCCAGGTGCAATATATACAAAAAACAAATTGATTTGAAGTAGATATGGGAATGTTTTGAAATGCTGACAATATAATATATATTTTCAGAAAAATATACATCTAGGTGTGGAAAAATAACTTTCAACTTTATTTGCTTTCCAGTTTACCCTAAGTTTCTTGGTTTAAAATGAAGCAAAATGTTTTTGTATTGTAGTTTGCACTTAAAACTAATTCAAATTTTCTAGTTAATTAATGACAACATCTAACTTTACAGAGTTTTACATTCTTTAAAAGGAAGACATGGGGGAAATAGAACAAGCCATGATTTCACCATGCATAGTGGATCATATATTCTCTGGAAAACAAAATCTGAAGATTGCCTTACTTGAGACGCCGGCTAGAATATTTTGCAAAATGCTACCATTTTTATGCATATGAACAAAGTGGAGAATTTTGGCTGCAGTTGAAGCCATATTCATAATTTCATTTCACAAAGGATCTCACATGAGAACATTAAAGTCTTAGATAATTTAGGCATTTTCTGTGAGGTTTACTGAAATCCAGTAAAATTGTTATTCTTGTGTAAGATATATATATATATATATATATATATATATGTAATGATTGGGTCTTGTCCGTGTAAGGTTGAGAATACCTTTTGACGAAAATCTCATCCGTCATCTTCAGGCTCTTCAGCTTAGTTCTCCTGGGAGAAGTGTGTGATCGTGGCTGTTTTCCCTTTTAAACTCTAGAGTTGGATGTGTTGTTACTTTTGATTGGTTTGTGGAGTTGATGTATGCAGATTGGATGGCTTTTCCTGAGACCCTGTGTGGCTGAGGTGCTGGAGGTGTGTCTCTCAGCCTTTTGTGTTATAAGACCTGGGTAATGGGCTGTGTGATGACCTTCTGAGTTCTATTGTTGTGATGTCCTGGGTGGGTGCTGTAATCTCCTGGGTCTTGTCTGTGCTGCAACCTCCTGATGTTTTGTGTTGTGATCTCCTGAGTTCTGTGATGTAGTATCCTGGGTGGAAGGCTGTGATGTGGCATTCTGGGCCTTGGTTTGGCTCGAGTTTGAGGTCTCTAATGTGTTTATAGCGTGTGTCTTTCTTGATTTGTATTTGGGGGTTGGATGTGATGGTGTTGCAGCCATGGTCTTTTCTGGATGGTGGTTGCCTTTCATCTGTCGTGGGCTTGGGTTTGAGTCTATATTGGTAACATCATGATTCTGTTAACCTTATGCTTGTCATGAACTTAACACTGGATTTTAAGCATTGCCAAAAGAAGAAATAACTTCCATAAAAGCAAATTGTGTCTGGAATCCTTGGAGATCAATCAAATATTTTCAACAGCAGTAAATATCATTTTATTTATTTATTTATTTATTTTATTTTGTCAGCGATTATAAGATAACAGGTATCGAGCTGTTAGAAGTAATAGAATTGTGTTATATTGTTTCCTCAATAAACCTTCAGTTTTATACGCAATACACCAAATATATATGCTGACATTTATGCCTATGATAAGTGCACTGGTAAATAGATAATTCTCCACATGATTACTCAGGAAATACTCAATAGGACACATTTCTAGGATAAACATAGTAATTTATCTGCATTTCCACATATCTTGATTATGATGCAGTAAACTGCTCTATGCCAAACAATGTCACATTTGACTTATATCATTTTAAAAGTAAGTTAATATAACACTTAACTATTTACTTCTCATCAAAATTAATTATATAAATTTAACTATTAGATTTATGTGTATAGATTCAGCAGTGGATTGTTTACTATTACATTTGCTGTTACACATGTGTATGCTACAGGTTGTAAAGTTGCCACTTCTTTCACAATGCAATCAACCCAATAAAAAACCCTCACTAATCCAGCTTTAAAAATTTGACATGCATATTTCAGTTCAGTTCAGATTTACATTGATATCTGCCAGTGAGTATGAAGGTCAAACATAAGTTACTCAAGTGCAGGGAGGCTTATAAGTGGTGTTTAAGTAGAGTTAATGTGCATGGAGTATTGGAGATAAGATTGATGTTCATCTCTATTTCCTCCCATTTTAAGCCCATTGACATTCTCCTGTATTTTTATTACCATCCTGAAAACTACCATTTAACAGCCAAAAAGGTGACAGTCAGACATCCCATTACAGGATTATTCTAGATACCTCTGCACAGGAGATGTTGCATTAGAAATTTGGATATTATATCAACTGTAGCAGATGTTATTTTTGCATTGTAGTTTCGATATTTGTATTTGATGATCACAGCCTAGTTTTCAAAGTATGTTGGATGATTAATATGTACCATGAATAATTAATTTTGTTATGTCTTTTGAGACATAATGGAAAACATATTTCTAAAGCAGGACTGGATATGTGCCATGATTAAGAGCCAGTTATCTCCAAGACAATATATGATTTCTGTAGAAGAGCCCTCCTCTCTTTACTTGGCTAAAGATATGAGGTTTTTTGCAGGCAAACACAGATCAAAAGACAAACATGTGGACATCAGACCTAGAAAGCCAAAGCTTCAGGGAGAGACAGCAATCATATCTGAGCACATGGAATTCAGCTTAAAAATCATTCTGAATAATTATATTTTCAGTGAATTAATATTGGTTCTCATCACATATGCCTTATTATTTATTCAGATGTATAACCTCTAGCTCACCAAGATAAATGAATAGAAAGAACTCCATTGGTTGCAAAATAGTTTTCTTCAAGTAAGAGTTTTTCCCGTGTTGTATCTATTTTTATACGGGCTCAGTAGCAATATTGAGAAAACCAGATCTATAGTTATCTTTCTACTTCATTCAGTGGAGTATTCCTACTGATTCTTATCAACAGTTAAGAATATTTATGAAATTATGTGTCCTATTTTGATGTCTTTCAAAATAAATAACACCTGGTAGTAAGGAGTAAGCCTGAAAAACTGGACTTTGTATCAGGAGCTCACCATCAAGTCACATGTGCCTTGCCTCAAGCAAAAGATTACTATAAAAGCTATATCACAATTAATCAAATAGATGGGACATCTCATAATTCTTGAGGAATTGGGTACATAGTTCTTTAGACATAGGAACAAATGCCCGTGATTACATATATACCAAAGGGTACATAGCTTTATTCATTACTAGACAGGTTGAATACATAGGCCATAATCCCAAATGTAGAATCATTGTATAAGACAATAGAAGTTCAAAGTAGCATCATCAATTATTTAAGAATGCCAAAAGTATAGGGGAAATATTGAGACAAAAAGTTTATTCGCTGCAGTCCTTTTTTAGCAGCACTTATGTGTATAAATTGAAATTGAATCTCTAGTCAGTATTTTATGTGCCTCTAGAGTCACTTTTTCTGAAGGATGTGTCTCTTTTTACCTTTAGGTTAAAAAAAACCCCACATCCACACACACAAAAATCCATAAAACAAAACAGCTTTCTAAACTGCCAGGGCAGGAAAAGAAGAAAGAATGAAGTCACCTATTCCTGTAAAAAAGCCATCTAAAAGAAGGAAAAAAAAACTTGTAACTCAACAAATTTTGGAAAATCAAAATCAAAACCTGTCACTGTCATTTTTGTTTTCAGGAAATTCCTATTTTTAACAGGTCTCATAAAAATGAGTTTATATGGTGTAAAATATGAACTAGACGACCTGATAAGGCCCAATTGAGATGTTGGGAGCATTGGTAGGTGGGATGTTTTGGGCTATGCATCCATTCTTCCATCCATCCATCCATCCATCCATCCATCCATCCATCCATCCATCCTATTTATGGTTATGAGCTACATAGAGCTCTGTTTCCTAAGATGGACAATCTTTTTAATCTTTTTAATATTTAAAAGCGATGTCACAAACATTTTGATGTTACTGTAAAATTGATTTAATTTGCATTGTTTGCACCATAACATGCCTGCCATAATTCTGGCTTGTGTTCAGTGTCTATACAGGGAATTCTTGCTGAGCAGTGATGTAAATTTGATCACAAAATGAATGGTTGTAAGTTGAGGACTACCTGGAAAAATGGCAATATGGGCCTGCTGCAAGATGCCTGGACGTTCTCATATCTGTTGTTGTGTATTTTCTCATATCTGGAGGCTTTTAAGATGAGACTGGACAACCATTTGTCTGGAATGGTATAGGGTCGCCTGCTTCAGCAGGTGGTTAGAGTAGAGGCCTACAACCGTGATGGCAAACCTACGATGCAGCGTGCTGGAAGTGGCACACAGAGGAAGTGGCATCACTCTGGGCACGCCAGCCATCACCCATTACTCTTCCGGTTTCCAGTGCACGCATGCTGGCCAGCTGATGTTAGTGCATGTGGGAGCGCCTGCTGGAACTGGAAGAGCAGCTCCCGGCGCGCATGTGCATGCCAGCCAGCTGATCTTCATTACATGCATAATACAAACTGGAAGACCAGGTGGCCAGCACGCCTGCATGTGCGGGAGCTGCTCTTCCTGTTTCCAGTATGTGTGTATCAGCACTGGTGCCTTTTCGGCGCGCGCACGCTCCCGTTTCGCACTCGGTGCTGAAAAGGTTAACCACCACTGATCTACAAGGTTCTTTCCAGAATTGAAATTTGTCAATTCTGTATTCTATTCTTATGAATACACACATATTTCTATTTTATTTACTAAATTATTAGGGAAAGGACTATATTTAGCTCCTTATTAGTTTCCTCATCTTACCTTTCTGAATGTCCTAACTGCTTTTTGTACTAATTTGGCTTTATTCTTTCCACATTATTTTCCTTTGATATAATAATAAAATGCTAAACATTTCTATTATATGCCCTTCATGCCTAATCCTGATTCATATTTAATTTCTTTCAATGTTTGACAACCTTTTTTAAAACTTTGGCTAAGTTTCTTTTAATGTCACATTCTTTGAATTATATCTGGAGAGGTTTTTTCTGGTGGGCTATACTTAAAATAAATTCCATGAAAGTGGTGGATTGAAGTGACAGAAAAATCCAGTTTAGACGTAATAATTGATGATACATCCATCTTCTGAAATGCTTGTCATCTTTATTAATACTGAATAAAGTATTATTTTCTCTTTGTTCAATTATGCAGAAATTCTTGTTATGTGTAATTTTAACATTAAGATAGTACTTATGTCTGCTCAGAGGCTTTCTCCTTTTTTCTAAAGAAAAAAAAATCTACCTGTAATCTTTTCAGGAAAAACAAGTTTTTAGAATCCTTGAAGTGGTAGAAAATATTTCTCAGAAAGCTGCATTGAATTACAGTTATTGGAAATTGTTCAGCTACGTTGTTTCTCCCACTCCTAGTTGCCTTAATACAAACTGAATTTGCTAAGTGCATTTTTATAATGGATGTGTCTTCTATAACAGATGTGTTAAGTTTGCATGAAGAGTCAGGCGAAGAGCTTCAGTGAAGAGTTTATTTAATGACTACAGCTCGAATGGACCCGACTTGGCTGGGCTACGGCTGCTACTTATAGCCAGCAGCCGTAGTTGCCAGCCAATCAGAGTGCAGGGTTTTCCTGCACTTTTTAAACCAATCATTTCTGACATTTTACAAGAACAATTCAAACTAAACCAATAACATTCAAACCTACATACATAACACCCCTCCCCACTAGGTTCAGTCCATACCAAACCCCAACCTATCTAATGTATTCTTTTAAATAGGTGGGGCTCTTGCAATGCTTGAGACCTTCGTGGTTCAGAAGTTTTAACATTCTCACCCAGTGAGAGAGGAAATGTGTCTACTGACATTTCCCTTCTGGGACTCCTGTGAAAGAAGACCCTGTTTGATTGTTAGAATCTGGTCTCTCCTCCCAACCCATCTCCAGCCCAATGTCAGCACCCAAGTCAGGTAGTGATGTACAATCTTCCACTTCTAAGGATGGAATCTGGCATTGTGACAGGTTTTGGGATGATTCCTGTCGTAATGGCTCATTACACATGGGGTGGATTCTTGCTTGCTGATTTTCCTCCTGTTCCTCCCCTTCCCCTAGAATTGACATTAGGTGAGGGAACTAGAGAGGAACAAGTCGATGTTCCTGAGAGAACCTGGATCTAAGTTGATCAATGTGCCTGCTCCAGAGGAGTCCATCCTCTGTTTGCACCCTGTAAGAACGAGGGCCTGTGATTTGAGTTATCTCAGCAGGAATCCACAAAGGTTCACCCATAAGGTTCTTAGCATAAACAGAATCACCCACACCGAATGTGCAAATTTGGAAGTGGAATCTAGTGGTGCTTGGGGCGTAAGTGGGATGAAGGCGGTCAAGGGAAGACCTAAGTTTCCTACCCATCAACAACTCTGCTGGGGATAAGTTATTAGATGGGTTAGGAGTGATGTGCTGAACACTAAGAAGTTTTTCAACTTTCTCAGTGATGTCCCCAGGACCCAGTTGCTGAAGCTTCCTTGGTAAAATGTACCATGCTTCAGCCCAGCCATTAGCTCATGTAACATTTCCAAAACCTCTCTTTGCAGTTTTGCAGGAATAACCACCCTGTTACCCCACAAAATACATCCTCTTAATACAGATAATTCAGTTTGCCTGGACTTAAAAGGTTGAGCCAGGTGAGGTAGATCTTGAAGAGGCCAACCTTTCTTAATCCAGCCTATAACAGGAGCCAATAAAGTGTCTTTGGCTCTCTGGCAATTTCAGCAGCATGCACTGGAAGCTTGGCAACAGTTTCTAGGAAAAAGGTGTGTGTTTCAGGTTCAAAGTCCTCCTTGTGGCAAGGAAGTGGGCAACGACTCAGTGCATCACCATGTCCAATGTCCTTGCCAGGCTTGTGGATAAGTTTGTAAGAATAAGCAGCAAGAAATTCAGTCCACCATTCTTAGTGACAGGATAGTAGGTGTAGGTTTATCTCCTGCCACAATGCCTAACAAAGGTTTGTGATGTGTAACAATGGTAAATGTTCTCCCATACAAATATTCATGAAATTTCTTGACAGCTGCAACAATTGCCAATGCTTCCTTGTCAATTGGCTGTAATTCCTCTCTGCTTTGGTCAAAGTGCGAGAGTAAAATGTAATAAGGGCTTCTCTCCCACTGGGAAGCCTGTGGCTCACCCTCCCTGCACTCCAAAGGAGATGCATCACAAGTCAGTACAACCGGCAAATTCTCAGAGAACTGTATCAGTACAGCATCAGACGTGATTAGTTTTTTAATACTGTTAAATGCTGATTGTTCCTTCCTACCCCAGATCCAAACAGATTTTTATCAAGTAATCTGTGCAATGGTTCAGCAATGGTTGCCTTCTGAGGTAGGAACATGTGATAAAAGTTAATGAGTCCAAGGAAGGCTTGCAAATCTGTTTTGCATTTAGGTCTAGGAGCTTCTTTGATTGCTTTAACCTTGGCATCAGTAGGGTGGATGCCATGCTTGTCAATCATATAGCCCAGGAACTCAACCTTGTCAGTTCTAAGAGTGCATTTTTCTTCCTTGACTTTTAACCCTGCTTCCTTGAATCTGGTAAGGACTTCTCTGAGTCTTTCTTGTAACTGAGTGTCATTTTCAGCAGAGATTAACACATCATCAAAGTAAGGCACTACCCCTGGCAGTCCTTGCAGCATCCTTTCCATAAGGCTTTGAAAGATGCCTGGTGCCACGCTTACTCCAAATTGTATCCTTTTACATTTGAAGGCACCTCTATGAGTCACAATGGTTTGGGCCTCTGCAGTGGCATCATCAACTGTTAGTTGTTGATATGCCTGGGCCAAGTCCAATTTGGCAAAGACTGTACCCCTGCCAAGTGAATGTAACAGATGATGCACAACTGGAACTGGTATGCTCTGCTGCAGCGCATGGTTCAGTGTCCCCTTATAGTCTCCACAAATTCTTACTGACCCATCAGCCTTGACTGGTGTGACTATGGGTGTTTCCCATCTGGAGTGATCAGTGGGCTCTAAAACCCCTTGAGCAATTAATTTGTCTAATTGTGCATCAATTTTTTCCTTTAAAGCAAATGGAACCCTTCTGGGCTTTAAACGAATTGGGGGCACCCTGGGATCTAGGTTGAAAGTGATAGGGATCCCCATATACTTGCCCAATCCTTCGCTGAAGACCTCTGGAAACTCAGACTTCAAGGCCTCCTCCCATTCAGAGTTGCTCACGTGATTGATGCCAGTCACCTTAATGCCTAGTGGATTGAACCACTCAAGTCCCAGCAAGCTTGGGCGATCCTTATCCACGATGGTCAGGGGCAAACGTTTGGTGTGGCCTTTGAACTTCACATTGAATTCTCTTGTTCCAACTACTGGAATCTTGTTCCCTTGGTAGTCTTTAAGAGTCAGTGCTTGCTTCTGGAAATGTTTCTTCTGAATGTTGGGAAGTAGCCTGTGAATAGTGTCCCATGACACTATAGATAAATAGGAGACTGAGTCCAATTCCATTTGGCAAGGCCTTCCTTCAATGAGTACCTTCACATGTACTTTTCTGCTTCTCAAGGGTGAAGAATGACCAATGGTGACTGTTTGATGAGTTTCATTCTTCCCATTTGCTTCTGAGTTGTGCCCCATTTTCTCACTGAAGTTGTTGGGCTTGAATTCTTTCTCAGGAAATTTCTTCCTACTAGGTGGAGTTCTGGATGATTTGCAGACTCTTGCTAGGTGACCTCCTTTCTCACAACGTAGGCAGATGGTGTCTAAAACTTGCATTCAGTGCGGGGTGCCCCCCCACAGCCTCTGCAATAAAAGTCTTGCCCTTTCTTCCAAGGTCTTTCCTTTTCTTCTCCATTCTGAGTCTATAAATTCCTTCCTCCACCTCACTACAGTCTGAATCAGGATCTATTTGCTCGCAATGGGTTGTTGTGGACTTTTCCACATCAGAATGGCTTGAGGCCTTGTTAATTTTCTTCATGGCTGCCGCTGAGGACTTAGTGGCTTCTGCTGAGGAGGCCTCTTCTATGGCCTCCTTCAACGTGATCTTAGGTTTTAATAATAATTTGCTCTGAAGCACCTTGCCTTTGAGGCCTAGGACAAAACGTTCGCGCATGGCCTCCTCCAAGTTGTTAAACTCGCATGCACCCCCAATGTCTCTTAAACTTTCCACGAAGTTGTTAACATTTTCACTTTCCCCTTGATCCCGACGGTAAAACTCATGTCTCTTAATGAGGCACGATACGGGCGTAATGGGCTCTTAAAAGCTTTTCTAAATCAGGCCATTCCATTACCTTCACGTCTGCAGCTCCCGCCAATGCCTTCACCATCTTGAAGACTGCCGGACCGCAGTGCGTAGGAAAGACCGCCCTCTTCCGCTTCTCGAAGATGTCAGCAGGTCGTTTCCTTCCAAATACATTTGAAGCGATCCGCATACGATTCCCAGTCTTCTGCTGACGGATCGAACAGGGCGGGGGTGTTCAGCGCAGCCATCTCGCTCTTCTGCTTGTCTTCCGCGTCGTCTTCTCTTCAGGGGAATCCCATCCTCGCGCCAGTGTTAAGTTTGCATGAAGAGTCAGACGCGAAGAGCTTCAGTGAAGAGTTTATTTAGTGACTACAACTCGAATGGACCCGACTTGGCTGGGCTATGGCTGCTACTTATAGCCAGAAGCTGTAGTTGCAAGCCAATCAGAGTGCAGGGTTTTCCGCACTTTTAAACCAATCATATTTGACATTTTACAAGAACAATTCAAACTAAACCAATAACATTCAAACCTACATACATAACAAGATGGTTTAGGGCAGTGATGGGATTCAAATTTTTTTTACTACTGGTTCTGTGGGCATGGCTTGGTGGGTGTGGCAGAAGAAGGTTAGTGTAAAATCTCCAGTCAGAGGTCAGATTTGCCAGTTCTCTGAACTACTCAAAATTTCCGCTACCAGTTCTCCAGAATTGGTCAGAACCTGCTGAATACCACCTCTGGTTCACGGTCTTTAACCTAAAATATCTCAGAGCTTTTATTATGTCATTTCTTTGATAGATTTTTGTTGTAATATTTCTTTTCTTCGTTTTCTATTGTCTTTATTTATACTATTATCATTCACATTTTCCATCTTCAGTATAGCATCCCAGAATTAAATCTCTCTCTTCCATAACAAATTGCAAATAGTCCAAAAACATTTTGTTTTAAAGAGAAAAAAATGAAAGTATTATATTTCTCAAGTCACTTGCATAAATAAATGTTTGGATGCATGACTGCATCAACCATATTTTTCAAATTTCCACTAAGAAAATGTAGGCAATCTAGGCATTCATTTACTTAAAGTTGTGATTATAGTGCTGATCACCATATTTTTTTAAAAGAAGTATTGGTTAGCTTTAGTTTTAAAAGAACACATTCTTAATATATTATTCTTTAATGTAGAAGAAGAAGGTAGAATATATACTTGTCTTCATTGTGTATTGAATCATTACTAATTTGGATCAAATGTACTGTTGCCATGGTGCCCATGAATCCCAAAGTCATCTCTGACCATTGGTTCAAAGAAGACAGCTGTGTGCAGCAGCTGCCAAAAAAGCCAACACAGTTCTAGGCTGCATAAACAGAGGGGTAGAATCAAGATCACGTGAAGTGTTAATATACCACTTTATAAGGCCTTGGTAAGGCCACACTTGGAATACTGCATCCAGTTTTGGTCACCACGATGTAAAAAAGATGTTGAGAAAGAGTGCAGAGAAGAACAACAAAGATGATTAGGGGACTGGAGGCTAAAACAGTTGCAGGAATTGGGTATGTCTAGTCTAATGAAAAGAAGGACTAGGGGAGACATGATAGTAGTGTTCCAATATCTCAGAGGCAACCACAAGAAGAGGGAGTCAAGCTATTCTCCAAAGCACCTGAGGGCAGGACAAGAAGCAATGGATGAAAACCAATCAAGGAGAGAAGCAACTTAGAACTAAGGAGAAAGTTCCTGACAGAACAATTCATCAATGGAACAAATTGCCTTCAGAAATTGTGAATGCTCCAACATTGGAAGTTTGTAAAAAGATGTTGAAAAACCATTTGTCTGAAGTGGTGTAGGGTTTCCTGCCTAGACAGGGGCTGGACGAGAAAACCTCCCAGGTCCCTTCCATTTCATTCCATTCTATTCTATTTATAAACTGTCATTTACTCTCAAAACATGTTCCCACTTTATATAGGCAATCCCATAGAGAGCAGTGTTCATGCTTGTCTGCATGCCCATCCCTTAATTTTTTTTTGGGCCCCTTCAATCCCTGCAATATTCTCTAACCAAAAGCATTCTTTTAAACCATTCTCAAAATGAAGAATACTCATTCAGAACAATTGACAGATAAGCAAGTAGTAAAAAGAAAGCTGATGGATTATTGAGAGCATGGGGACAGTATAAGGGGGAGGTTAAAGGGATGGAAAAAACACAGAAAAACTGGACACAAAGACTTTTAGGGGTGATGTTTCACAATTAGAGGTAAAAGTTAAAGAGGCATGGGACAATAAAAAAGATTATGGAACAAAGAACAAACAAGATCAGAAAAGAATAGCAGAATGAATCAGTCTTTTACTCTCATTTTTTGTTCAATTGATTGCACTTAAACATATTTGAACTGCAGAATAAGATACTAACATTTACCATGCACTCATATGGAGGGCTTTTTCAGAGAGCAGAAAACAGTTTTGCTAACATGTACATTTATTTCAAAGAAATCACAACGCTAAACTATTATTAGTTTTTGTCCTTATATGAAATAAAAATGGCAGAAACGTTTGAGAAGCTGCAAAGCCAGAAAAATCAATTAATCAATATCTTCAAAACAATTCAAAGGCATCAGATTGGATTCAACATCTCAGGTGATTTAAAGACTCAATTTAAAGGCACTATTCAATCAAATGTCCTAGTGCATGTGATTCAAAAATGATATATAATATTAAAAGATTGTAACCAAAACTAGTAAAAAAATAGATGGATTTTTTTCATGGCTTTCTTTAAATTATATTGATAATATATTGAAGAAAACTCAGGAATGGAGATAAATGGTGCACCTACATTAGGAACACAATCTTTCCCAAAAATATTAATTAGCCTATTTTTTTAAAAAGAAGAGAATTAGTATAATTGTGTAAAATTATTTGATGAAAGCTGTTGAGAATAACAGATACATTTTAAAGTGAGCACCAGGGGCTGAAAGGAATTCTTTCCAGAGGAATTAAAAAAAATTAATTGGAAGCATTAAAAAGAAATTGATAAATGATTGAAAATTGATAAATGATTAAAGATGCATTGATTCTTTGAGCAAGTATTTATTTTAGTATATATAAGTTCATTATAAACTCCAGAATTTTCATTGATGGGTACTTTCCATTTCTAGCATAGGTTAATGTAATCCATGGCTGGTGTAAAATTCTCAGCTCCCTTTTGGATTCCTCAAATAAAACCAGCATGATTGAAACTTGGTGGCCATATACTGAAATTCTGCAGAAAGGTTTTTGTAGCTTTTTTTTAAACAAAATTAAAAGAATAGATGTCTTAACCCTCCCAGGGACTTAACATAGCTCCATTGTTAAAGGGAGCAAAAATTCAGCCCCACCCATTCCAGATACCTCACATTCTTTGGTCATCCCTTTGGAGACCCAAAGACCTGTGGAGGGAAAAAAAGAGAACAACTCCAAACACCCAAAGCAGAGGTGGTATTCAGCAAGTTCTAACCAGTTCTGGAGAACTGGTAGCAGAAATGTTGAGTAATTCAGAGAATCAGCAAATCCCACCTCTGACTGGCCCCGCCCCCATCTATTCTCTGCCTCCCATGTCCCAGCTGATCAGCTAGGTCTTCTTTTGTTGCCCTGCACAAGAAAATGGAGCTGGAAAGCAGGTTAGTGGGGGTGGGGAGGGAATGGGATTTTGCAGTAACCTTTCTCCAAGAGTGGGGAACAGGATTTTGCAGTAACCTTCCCCTGCCACACCCACCAAGCCACACCCACTAAGCCACACCACGCCCACTAAACCATGCCCACAAAACTTGTAGTAAAATTTTTTGAATCCCACCACTGACCCAAAGGATGTCTATCTTTGTTCTAATCTAGAGAAACACAGGTGGCTATCATATAGTCATTTGGAATGAATCTAGACTTAAACTATGTTTCTCTGGAAACAGCTGTGCTTCTATACAATCATTCTATACTTGGAAAAAATCCAAAGAATTTTTTTTAATTTCTGCTGAATTTCAGTCAGTTTATGAAAACTGGCTTCACTTTTCTGAATTTAGAAACCAAAAAATGTTGCATGAAAGAGAAGAAGATTTGGAAAAGACAAGAGATAAGTGCAGAGCATTTTCAAGTCAACCTTATTACAATAATTTCTTCCAATTTAACCTCACATGAGTACCCAGGATTGAAAAAGATCCTCTTACCAAAAACAGTAGAAATTTAGAAAAGTTGTTATCTGGGGATTCCTTTTTTCTTTTCAACTTATGCAAGTTTTTCTTCAGAGTTTGGAAGAGGGGACAAAGTATGCTACGTGTCCATCTTGCAGAACTGATTGTTATTAGTTAAGAAGGCAAAATATGTGATGGATGTTCTCTTTAGACTGTCGGTAAAAATTGTAATTACAGCTACTAAATGCACTTTTACGTTTGCATACATAAACTATTTTAAAATTGTTATTTTACTTCTGCTGAATAAATGATTTGGTTTCCAAAATCTATATTGTATGTATTATTTTTCAAACTATAACTAATGCAGGCTTTGGAATTTTATACTTTGTGGTGGAGTCTCCTTTCCAATGAAAGATAGAGAAGGATTCACTTTATGTATTGATTTTCCTTATCAGACAAGTGTGATGAAACTATTCCTTCCAGGTACAAGCTTATCTATGCTATTTTCTTTTTCTTTTTACATTCATATTTGTCTGAATAACAGTAAGAATTTAAGAGCTATTGACTTCCACCCCTTTCAAGCAGTACATTTAACTCAGAAATGTTTGCTGCCTCTTTTTATAATCTGGTAGCAAACTGTGCATCCTTATTATGGGAATTAAATCAATTAGCTATTTCTTGGACCCATGTTGCATCCCCAGCTGTTATCTAAAATTCATAGCGAATCAAGATTTTTTTCTGCATAGGGCATTCAAGTAAGAAAATTCCTTATGAATCAATAGAAACAGGTTTAACATCTTGCTACATTGCATTTTGCTGATATCCTTATGTTCTTGTAAGTACAGAAATTAAGGTCAGCATAATATAATAAGAAAAAAATGTTCTGCATTTTCTTGTTCTCCCTCTTAAGCTGGAATAGAAAACCTTTAATTCACATCCATGAATTGTACAAGCTTTCTACTATAATAGCTGTTTAGTTGGGGTCATGCAGACTGTGAGATCTAAACAACAACTATTACATCTGTTTTGGAAGGGGAAAAATGCTTTGTGTCTACTGGAGTATTTACTGCTTCCATAATGTTAAGTCTGTGAAGATCTTCCCTCCCCAAATAAGTGTCCTTCAAATGTATTGCTTTACAACTCTGATCCATACTGGCTAATAAGAGGAATACATACCTGTTGGCCAATTAATCTGGAAGCTATTAACTAATTTAAAATCCATACCAGGAAAATATTTTAAATTAAAACTAACAAGGAGAAAATGGTGGGATACACCAAAGTCTTCCATTTGTTGAAAGACCAGCAATTATTGGAATCCATATCGAAACTCATTTTTAAAATATACGTGTTATATCATTAACAGGAAATAGTATAAAGGTATGTACAGTACTTGTGTATTTGATTGCAGCCTTAACATAAATGAAGATGATTGCCCTGCACCCTTTTCCTGACTGCAGAATAACCACTATATAAAGTGTGATGATCTATCCTTTAAGGCAGGGGTTGCCAACCTTTTGGACCTCAAGGATCACCACACTCATAATTTTAAATCCCAAGGACCACTAACCAGTTCTGTGGGCATGGCCTAATTTGTGGGTGTGGCTTGATGGTCATGTGACTGGCTGGGCATGGCTTGTATGTAAATATTATAAATATTTATATAAATATTGATTTTTTTTCATAAAAAAAGAGCAACTTTTACCCAAAATCAGGCAAAGCAGGCAGGCAGATTGAGTTGCTCACAGAATCACAGATTCATTCAGAAATCTATCTATCTGCCATTGGGTAGCTCAGTCTGTCACATAAAATTTGCTTGCAAGCAAACTCACAAAATTAACTCACAACACACCATGTATGTAAATATTGAATTTTTTTTATAAAAAGAGCAATTTTATCCAAAATCAGGCAAAGCAGGCAGACTGAGTTGCTCACAGAACCATTCAGTGATCTATCTATCTTCCATCAGCTAGCTCAGTCTCTCAAATTTGCTTGCCCTGAGTCTGCACTGAATTTGCTTGCAAGAAAACCTTCAGTCCTAAGGGAGGTTCAGAGCCGAGGATCTAAAGACTAGCCAGAAAGCAAGAAATCCAACCATTTCCTGCTTCCTAGCTGATCTAAATCTCCTGGCACAGCAGAACAGATGATGGTCGGTGTTAAGTTTGCATGAAGAGTCAGGCAAAGAGCTTCAGTGAAGAGTTTATTAAGTGACTACAGCTCGAATGGACCCGACTTGGCTGGGCTACGGCTGCTTCTTATAGCCAGCAGCCGTAGTTGCCAGCCAATGGGAGTGCAGGGTTTCTTCCTGCACTATTTAAACCAATACCATTTGACATTTTACAAGAACAGTTCAAATAAACCAATAATATTCAAACCTACATACATAACAGTCGGAAAAAGGAAAAATAGCAATTTAGCAGCCAAGTTTGTCAGGTAAGGAGTGAGTGGGTGGGGAGGGTTCCTGCGGGCCATGTGGGTGGCGCAGCCTTGTGTTTGGCAGCCTGGATTAATTGCTTTGGAGGGGTGCTCTGGGGATGAGATTTCTCTGCGGCCCACCAGTTGGCAACCGCTGCTTTAAGGCAGGAGAGCTGGAGGAAGTAGCAAGTATAACAAATGATGGCTTCCATTAATTTTTAGTTAAATCCTGCAAGTCTGCCAATAGTGGATAAAACTGAGTTTTAATTATCCTATTATCTGTAAGATGTCTCCGTACCCTCAATCTTTCTGCTTACACTAGGAAAGACAGCAGAAATTACAGCTCGTATACCTCAATATCTTCCTAGACCCAGTATTATATGGTCTAAGATTTTAAAAAGATATGAAAATTGAAGATTATTGTTCAGAATATTGTTCAGACAGTGAAGCCAAAAAAAAAAAAACAACCTAGGTGAAAAATTGCATAATTCACTAAGCAGCTGCAAGTATTAGGAACTGCTTTACAGTTCTTATTACTTTATATTCTGCACCAGCACATTGTGAACACATAATATGCTGTGACTGGTGTTCCAGAATGAAAGCAGGAGGTTTTGTTAACATGCGATTTCCTCCCAGATGAGGCTGAATGAATCACTGAATTAATTCTTTAGTTTCTTTGGAGGCGAACCCATTAGAAATGTCATTCTTTAGATCTAAATGGAAAAATATTATGTCAATTCATTATTCAGAATTATTCTCAGTGGCTGATTTGATCAACTGAAGCTGATAACACATCTTACTGCATCAGCTAAAAGGCTTGCCTGGTGTGTCAAATGAAATGCATTCAATAAACAAGATGTAAGTGATTGTGCTATAACAAAATAATAATACAGTATCTTTTAGGATATAAACGTGGCTTTGGTTTTTCAAAACCATCCTGTAGTAACTGAATTACTATGAAAATCTTTTAAAGAGATTAAAACGAGTTAATTGTTTTAATATTTTGACCAAATCGATTGCTTCAAGGGAAAATTTATTTAGAAAGGTAAAACAGTTAGAATATCTAAATTTTCTAAATTACTTTTGTCTGACAGATCCCCTTCCCACTCCAGCCCTCATTGTGGTGTGGAGTATTCCTGGGATGAGAGGGTAAAGAATGTTGAGAGCAGGGATGGGATTCTACCAGTTCACACCTATTCACTAGAACCGGTTGTTAACATTCTAAGCAGTTCGGAGAACCGGTTGTTAGAAGAAATTACTGGCCTAATCCTGTAAGGAAGGCAGGAAGGAAACATTCTGGTGTTGCTTACAGAAACTGCCTCCTTAACCCTTATTACATTCTTGGCAGGACTAGACTTCCTGTCTCAGGAACGTCTCTGGAGTTTTTTTCCTCTCCTTTGCTGGTACTTTGCTTGTGTGGAGTGACCATTCAAAGTTACAATGGCACTGAAAAAAGTGACTTATGACCATTTTTCACACTTACGACTGTTGCAGCATCCCCACAGTCATGGGAGGCCAGGCGAGGAGATGCGTGCCTTGATGTGAGTGATATTGAGTTGGCCACGCCCAGCCAATAACATGACTACCAAGCCATGCCCACCAACTAAGCCACGCCCACAGAACCAATTGTTAAAAAATTTGAATCCCACCCCTGGTTGAGAATATTTGTTAAGAGTAAATATATAAATTAACTATGTTTGCAGAAGGTTCACTCAAAGCATTAAGGTTATTCCAGCTTCCAGCTTCCCTGTATTGGACAGCAGTGATGTAAGAAAAGGACAAAGATCAAATAACAGGATAGAGTTGGAAGGTACCTTTGAAGTCTTCTAATCCAATCCCCTGTTCAAGCAGAAGACCCTATACCATTCCAAATAAGTTGCTGTCCAGTCCCATCTTAAAAGCCTTCAGTGATAAAATATCCATAACTTCTGAAGGCAAGCCATTCTTAAAAAAAATTTAAAAACAAAAAACAACTCTATTCATATTAACAGTCTTCATGTCATTATTAATACATACAATTCCTTTTATACTTCAACATCAGCTCTTATTTCTATCTTCCACCCATTTGTACCACCTATCCCAAACCGCATAATAGTTGGAATCATCCTTGCCTCTTAATTCCATTGTGAATTTATCCAGTTCCGCACAATCCATTATTTTTTGTGTCAGGTCTTCAGATGGTATTTTTTCTTTCTTCCATCTCTGTGTGAAGGCTATTCTCGCTGCCATTATGATATGTTTAATGATGTATTGGATGACCTTGCTCAATTTTCCCTTAATTATTCCTAATAAAAATATTTCTGGTGCAAGTTCTAATTTGTGTTCTGTAATTTCTAATAACCATCTTTGTACCCTCATCCAATATTTTTAACCTCTGGACATTGCCACCACATATGGAAGAACATTTCTTCTTTATATTTACACTTCCAACATTCTGCTTTTGTGTTTGGATACATTTTGGTCAGTCTTGCTGGGACTGAAGGCAAGCCATTCTACTGGTTAATTATTCTCACAATTAGGAAATTTCTCCTTAATTCTAGATTGCTTCTTTTCTTAATTGGTTTCTATCCATTTTTTCTTGTCTTGCCTTCTTGCCAAAAACAATCCTCACAGCTGGTTTGAAAGAAGAGGAGCGTAATTTTAAATTGGAGGACCAATAACCTAACTATGCTGATTTTTATTTATTTATTTAGTGTATGGAAAATACATGGACTTACAATGGTTCAAATGTTAATGTCTAGCCCACCCAGCCATTCAAGGACAGGGTGGTCCATGTTGAAGAAATCAGACATTGGGCCGGTGTAAGCTCTTGATGGACATTCGGGCACAATGTGGTGGATATTTTGTCGAGGAGCACCACAGACACACTGAGGGGTAGAGACAAGACTCCATTTAAACACTGAGTCCTGGCAGACACCATGTTGGGTACGGATCCTGTTCAGAGTTGACCAATGCTGGTGAGGAAGGTCAAAACCTGGCACCTTTTGTGCAGGGTCAACTACGTAACTGCCTGTATCTGGAAGTTCATCAGCCCATTTGGCTTTCCACTGTGTGTTGATGTCAAAGTTGTTAGACAGCTGTTGAGCGAGTGCGAGAGAGGGCTTCCTGGATTTAAGCCTGCCAGTTGACAGATGAGGAAGATCAGCGGGCACAGGAAGAAATGGGTTTCTCATAAATTGTTGTACTCCCTTCACTAAGGCTTCCTGCCTTCATAGAGCTGGTGGTGCAATGTGGCTCAAGACGGGGAACCAGCAAGGAGGGATAGATTTTATGCAACCACTTATGAGTGTGTAATGCTAGTTCACCTCCTTGTGGCGCACCCTGGCTAGCACAGTAGTGTGAACCAAATGACTATCAACAATTGGCAGCCAGACTACATTGAAGAATTGGCAGTTAATGACAGTTGGCAGTCAGACATCTTTGTAGAACTCCTGGCTCACTAAATCCATGGCAGTGGATAAACTATGCTGATGAACTACTCTGATGCCAAAAATCAAAAGGATCTGCATGCTGTAGTAATAAAACTCATGGAGGAATGGATTGGTTCACATTGCAAGCTTACTTTTTTCCCTTTAAAGTCTTACAAAATCAGGTGAATTTGGGATATAGCTATAATTATCTTTTGTTGTTGTTCTTTTATATATTAACTTGTGTGATTTTTCCCCTTTTGTTTTTTGTGCAAGCTGTATCGTTTATTTATATTTTATGTATGTCCGTTTGTATGTCTATAATAGATTAATAATAATTATTTGCTGCCTGATAAATCAAAGGAGCATTGTCTTATTTTTTTTTACCAAGGAGCAGTTACTCAATAGAAAACAAACCCACCACCAGGTTTAAATAGGCACTCCATTTCCACCACTTCAGTATAATGACTTTGATATGCTGTATAATCTTAGGCACTGATAAATGACTCGCAAAATGAATGCCATTTCTGAGAGGTTGATGAAGGGCTTCTCCTCCTCCCTATGCCAAAGGGATGCCTTTTCATTTCATCTTCTATTCTTTGTTCATTGTTCATCTGTCACCACGCTGCACAGTTTACAAATGCTGTTATGGCAGGTGGTGGCAGTGGTGAATAAGAACCCCAATAATGTGAAATCTATCAGGTTTTTTTTTTGGTCAGGCAGCAGCTTGAAATCTCTATTGAAATACCTGACTGGGGCTGATCCTAAAGTTTAGGTAACATTTGAGTTAGAAAAGATCAGTTTCTTTCCCCCTGCTATTATTCTGAGAGGTTTATTCTTTGCATTTCTCATTTTTGTCTGCGGAAGGTGGCTGAACTTCGCAGGGCTCGTGACCAAATCAATTATACCTGGCTGCAAAAGTTGCTGAGAGAGAGAGAAAGAGAGAAAGGGAGAGGGAGAGGAGAGGGAGAGGGGGGAGAGAGGGGGGGGGAAGAAAGAAAGAAAGAAGAAAGAAAGGAAGAAGAAAAAAGAAAGAAAGAAAGAAAGAAAAAGAAAAAAGAAAAGAAAAGAAAGAAAGACTATGGGATGCATCATAGCAATATTTGGCATTTGGGTGACCTCATGCTAAATAGCACCCAGATCAGAAGGTAGGCAATGATTCTGCTTTGGAAAAGAAGCTCACAAAAAAGCAAAAGAGACCATTCTTTCCCTAATGAGAAATAAGTCTTAGCTTCCTTACTCTTTTCTGATATGAATGATAACTTCTCCAGTGTCATAATACTATCACTCCAGGCAGTGATGGGATTAAAAAAATTATACTACTGGTTCTGTGGGCATGGCTTCATGGGCGTGGCATGACTTGGTGGGCATGGCAGGGGAAGGGTACTGTAAAATCTCCATTCCCTCCCCACTCCTGGGGGAAGGTTACTGCAAGATCCCATTCCCTCCCCACCCTACTAACCTGCTTTCCAGCTCCGTTCTCCTGTGCAGGGCAACCAAAGAAGACTCAGCCGATCAGCTGGGACTCAGGAGGCAGAGAATAGATGGGGGCAGGGCCAGTCAAAGGTGGTATTTGCCGGTTCTCCGAACTACTCAAAATTTCCGCTACCGGTTCTCCAGAACTGGTCAGAACCTGCTGAATACCACCTCTGACTCCAGGTTTGGTGTTATTCTCTGTAACAAACATGTTAAGAAATAAGTAATTATTTATTTACTTACTTATTTAATTTACTTAAATTATTACTTCATCATCTAGCATTTTAGAACACCATACAATAAACAATACATTTGGATATTCAACAATATTGTTTCACCGATATTTCTATTTCAGATATAATCCATAACAATCTCTCATACTGTGCATAATATGGTTCCACTGCTCTGAAACAGATTCAATACAAATATAAACCTTCTGTAGTTTCATTGTTTAAGAAGGAAACAGAGCTACTTCCTAATGAAGATGAAAAGAGAAAGTGGTATGAGTTTATGATTGATTAGCGTCTATGATTCATCCAGAGCTCTCAAACTTTAATGTTTTGAAAGATGGATATTGAAGAATGTATACAATGACACTTTTAACATTTAAGATTTATGCAAGCAGTGGGATCCGGAATGGTGTAGCACTGCATGTTTTTCCTGAGAAATACTCAACTTTCTATCCAGCTACCATCCATTTCTATCCATTTCTTCTGCGTCCTTCCACATCTATTCATATACTACTCTGCTTTTTGTAAATGTTGAGTAACTGAATTTAAATCATGATTGGAAACACATCCCAAATGCTTTAAACTGTTTTTAACTCATTATGATTATCTTACCCTCTGCATTTCTCTTGGAATATACATGTGAATTTTTCTTTTTGTTGTTAATTTAAAGAGGGTAGATGACAAAACCAATTCTTCCCAAACTGAAGTCACACTTTACATACTATATAATATACAAACATTCCTTAAGATTTTTTCCTCCCCAAATTGTTTGGTGCTGTTTTTGACTTACCTGAGTGCTGGTGGCTGGGACTAACTATTTGCACTCAGCTGTTAGTTTCCTTCCTTAACATTTAACATTTTGTATCCTATAAATGTAGGTGGAGTTTACATCTATGTTTTTGTGGATGGTGATTTGTCAGAAAAACAAGCCATTTCCTAGAAATTTTGGATTTAACTTTGTCTAAAATGTCAAGAGTTTCTCGATTGAAATTGTGGTTGAATTAGTTTATCTGATAAAAGATTTAGAAATGTTAGCACTGCCTTTTGGCTGCCTGTTGATGTTGGTGGGTGTGTTCTGTCAAACTTCGATCTGTGTAGCCAAAATAATGCCTATTATAGTCTCCATTGTGTAATAATTCCCGGTTTGTTTGTTTGTTTGTTTGTTTTTGCTTATTGGGTCTTTTGGTTGGCTTAAGAAGTTTGGAAGGATTTTTTGGTTTGATTATTACACTGATGCCAAGTGGTTGTAATAGTCTGTTGGTTGTCTCAGAGTGTTACCCTTTATATAGTTTGTGATGGTTGTGTTGCAATAAATTGCGTAGCCAAGTATTTTTAGATAAAGTTTAATGAGTATCCATTGCATTAGAGATTGTATAGATCAGAGGTCTCCAAACTTGGCAACTTTAAGACTTGTGGACTTCAACTCCCAGAATTCTCCAGCCAGCATAGCTTAAAGTTGCCGAGTTTGAGGACCCCTGGTATAAATAGTTTGTTTCAATTCTAGATTCCTGGACAAATGAAAATAGTTTTTTAAAAGGAACAAAAAGCACTTAACTCAAGCCTTTTGCCTGATTGCAAAAGTATTGCAGCTAATTTGCTGTTCTTATTCTTGAAAGGCAGCGTGTGATTTTGCCTGAAAGGGATCAGTATACCACCTTCTTGCTATTCTTCTCTCTTCCTGTATTTTCTGTTCTGAAAAATCAAGCTTCACAATACAAATTCACAACTTTTATGAAGCAGCTAATTTGGAACTGGATGCTGTTGTATGCAAAAGACAAGTAATTGCTTTGTAAGGATTTTTATAAATAGCATCTTCATCAAAGCTCTGCACAAAATAACCGTTTGCATATGCAAAAACAAAATTCTAGTTCCTGGAATAATTTGTCAAACTTTTAAATATCCTCCCCTCTAGCTTCCTTTCTCCCCACACCTTAGTGCTTAATTATTCAGAGGCAAATTCTTATTTGGAGAAATGTGTGAGTTCTGTAGCAGTCAGATTTAGCTGGTAAAGATATGGAAAGTGGTAGAATAAGAACTGGGGAAATTGTTCATTATTGCAACTAGAAAGCATGTATTTCATAAATGTAAATGCATTGAGTCACATCATGAACTAATGAGAAAATTGGGAAGAAAAATCATATTGTTGCACCTGGATTTTACTTTTACAAGGATAACCTCTATCCTGCGCAAAAAATCTTGGGGGAAAACAAAATCATTAGAGGTTCATTAGAAGGAGAAACTAAAAATTAAAGGCCTTAATACAATACTTCAATGAACCTCTAATGATTTTGTTTGACAGAAAAGAAAAAGTAAATGAACCCAATCATTCAGTATAGTTGGTATGATCATTCTGAAATTAGTACACTAATAATGACTTTAATTTTAGTAAATGTGAGCGCGGTAGCTTGTCTCCTGGCCTTACCTACTTTTCTGGAATGTCACTATTACAACACAATCATATCACTCAAATGTATTCTTAGCTTTCAGCTGATAAAAATAACGTGTGCCCCTGGACTCTTAAATTGATGAGAGGAAAAAGCATAATGAAACATAGCTATATGTTTGTATTTAAATGTTATGTATATTTTTGCTGATTTTATCAAGATTGTATCAGATCTAAAAACTAACCTGCTATTTTTGCATTTGTTTCCTTAAATGATGGGTTAACAGGGTTAATCTTAAAATAAAATAAATGGTTTTTGTTTATTTAGTCTCCAAAATGGCAGCGTTTATACAGGAAAATATCAGCAAACTTGGGAAAGCCTCAGTATCAGGAGAGACATCTGTTATAAACAATATTTATGAAAACTTAAAAAAAAACTTAGTGGTATAAAAATAAAAAAATGAGAATGAGAATGATACCTGCTTAGTTGGCACTATTATTTAGCTATAAAGAAAAACAAAGGCAGTAGTAATGAAAGGAAGCATATTGGCTAACCTAAGTTGGAATCCTGAACATTCGATATTACAATATTTCTTTATTGATCCCACTGTAACCTATACCTGGATATAATGCAAAACTAACTGAAAATTCCATATAATAAGTATACCAGAACAATTGAACACATATAACGTGTTTCCATCCTGGGGAAGATTATTATACTGTGCTTCTCTCCACATGCTGATACTTCATTATATGTACTTTGTTTGATTGCCTTCCCTGCTGCTACTGCCTGTGGAGAAAATGGAAAATAACATATACTTTCATACATATAGGTACTGTCTTTTGTATAATTCAATATGTATGCATAAAATATCTTTTTTCCAGTTTTTCTTCAACAGTACACTATGGAAATTAATTAGGGATGCAGTTTTGTATTTTATTCTAATGTTTTGATTTGTGGTGGTGATGAACCTGCTACAACATTGTTTAGGAAATGCATCGGGTTGCTGATCCTCTCTAGTTAACACATTAAATCTTCTTTTTTCAAGAAACCAATTAGCTGAGAGTATTTGAAACTACTCTGCTATTTTGTTGTGTTGTCCCTGAAGCATACAATACATGGAAAAAAAAATTTTTTTTAAAAAAAAGAAGAAGGAAGGTATGCTACTTTTGAGAACCAAGCTGCATAGTTGCTAAGCTTCAAAATAGAGACCAGCAATCCTTCATCTCAGATGTTTAGGTGTAACCTAAGGTCAGTATCTTTGGGATGCGGTGGCTCAGTGGCTAAGACACTGAGCTTGTCAATCAGAAAAGTTGGCAGTTCAGCAGTTCGAATCCCTAGTACCGTGTAACGGAGTGAGCTCCCGTTACTTGTTCCAGCTTCTGCCAACCGAGAAGTTCGAAAGCATGGGAAAATGCAAGTAGAAAAATAGGGACCACTTTGGTGGGAAGGTAATAGCGTTCCGTGTGCCTTCGGTGTTTAGTCATGCCAGCCATATGACCACAGAGACGTCTTCGTACAGCGCTGGCTCTTCGGCTTTGTAATGGAGATGAGCACTGCCCCCAGAGCTGGAAACGACTAGCACATATGTGTGAGGGAACTGTTATGTATGTAGGTTTGAAATCATTGGTTTAGTTTGAACTGTTCTTGTAAAATGTTGGAAATGATTGGTTTAAAAAGTGCGGGAAAACCCTGCACTCTGATTGGCTGGCAACTGCGGCTGCTGGCTATAAGTAGCAGCCACAGCCCAGCCAAATTGGGTCCGTTCTGAGCTGTAGTCACTAATAAACTAAGAGCTTGAAACACTCCGTGTCTGTCGCTTCATGCAAACTTAACACTGGCAACGAAGGTGGGATTCCCCTGAAGAAGACGGCAACGCGGAACAGAAGGAGAGTGAGATGGCTGCACTGAACACCCCCCCAGCCCCGTTCAATCTGACGGCAGAAGACTGGGAGTTGTATGCAGATCGTTTCCAAATGTATCTGGAGGGAAACGATCTTGCCGACATTTCCGAGAAGCGGAAGAGGGTGGTCTTTCTCACGCACTGCGGTCCGGCAGTTTTCAAGATGGCGAAGGCATTGGCGGGAGCTGCAGACGTGAAGGTAATGGACTGGCCTGACTTAGAAAAACTGTTAAGAGCCCATTACGCGCCACAAGTATCGTGCCTCATTAAGAGACACGAGTTTTACCGTCGTGATCAAGGGGAAAGCGAAAACGTAAACGACTTTGTGGCAAGTTTAAGAGACATTGGGGGTGCATGCGAATTTAACAATTTAGAAGAGGCCATGCGTGATCGATTTGTTTTGGGCCTTAAAGACAAGGTGCTACAGAGCAAGTTATTACTGAAACCTAAGATCACGCTGAAGGAAGCAATAGAAGAGGCCTCTTCAGCAGAAGCTACCAAGTCCTCAGCAGCAGCCATGAAGAAAATCAATAAGGCCACAAGCCATCCTGATGTGGAAAAGTCCACAACAACTCATTGTGAGCAAATAGATTCTGAGTCAGACTGTAGTGAGGTGGAGGAAGGAATTTACAGACTCAGAATGGAGCGGAAAAAGAAAGACCTGGGAAGAAAGAGGCAAAATTTCTACTGCAGAGGTTGTGGGGAAGCCACCCCGCACTGAATGCAAGTTTTAGACACCATTTGTCTCCGTTGTGATAAAAGAGGACACCTAGCAAGAGTCTGCAAATCATCCAGAACTCCACCCAACAGAAGAAAGTTTGCTACAAGCAAAGACAAAGAATTCAGGCCCAACAATCTCAGTGAGAAAATAGGGCGCAGCACAGAAGCAAATGGGAAGAATGGAACTCATCAAACAGTAACTATTGGTCATTCATCACCTTTAAGAAGCAGAAAAGTGCATGTCAAGGTACTTATTGAAGGAAGGCCTTGCCAAATGGAAGTGGACTCAGGCTCATACCTATCTATGGTGTCATGGGACACTATTCACAGACTTTTTCCCAACATCCAGAAGAAGCACTTCAAGAAGCAAGCATTGACTCTTAAAGACTACCAAGGGAACAAGATTCCAGTAGTTGGAACAAGAGAATTCAATGTGAAGTTCAAAGGCCACACCAAACGTTTGCCCCTGACCATCATGGACAAAGACCGCCCAAGCTTGCTGGAACTTGAGTGGTTCAATCCACTAGGCATCGAGGTGACTGGCATCAATCACGTGAGCAACAATGAATGGGAGGAGGCCTTGAAGTCTGAGTTTCCAGAGGTCTTCAGCGACGGATTGGGCAAGTATATGGGGACCCCTATCACTTTCAACCTAGATCCCAAGGTGCCCCCAATTCATTTAAAGCCCAGAAGGGTCCCATTTGCCTTAAAGGAAAAAATTGATGCACAATTAGATAAACTAATAGCCCAAGGGGTTTTAGAGCCCACTGATCACTCCAGGTGGGAGACACCCATAGTCACACCAGTCAAGGCTGATGGGTCTGTGAGAATCTGCGGAGACTACAAGGGGACATTGAACCATGCGCTACAACAGAGCGCATATCCAGTTCCAGTAGTGCATCATTTATTACATTCCCTTGGAGGGGGCACAGTTTTGCCAAGTTGGACCTGGCACAGGCATATCAACAATTAACAGTTGATGATGCCACTGCTGAAGCCCAAACCATTGTAACCCATAGAGGTGTTTCAAATGCAAAAGGTTGCAGTTTGGAGTAAGCGTGGCACCAGGCATCTTCCAAAGCCTTATGGAAAGAATGTTACAAGGGTTGCCATGGGTGGTGCCCTATTTTGATGACGTTTTAATTTCTGCTGAAAATGACACTCAGTTACACGAGAGACTCAGGGAAGTCTTAACCAGATTCAAAAAAGCGGGGTTAAAAGTCAAAGAAGAAAAATGCACACTTAGAACAGATAAAGTGGAATTTTTGGGGTACATGATTGATAAACATGGCATCCACCCCACAGAGGCAAAGGTTCAGGCAATCAAAGAAGCCCCCAGGCCAAAATGCAAAACAGATTTGCAAGCATTCTTGGGATCATTAACTTTTATCATATGTTTCTGCCTCAGAAGGCAACCATTGCTGAACCATTGCACAGATTACTTGACAGGAAGTCTGTTTGGGTCTGGGGGAGGAAGGAACAAGCTGCATTTAACAGTATCCAGAGACTAATCACCTCTGATGCTGTGCTGATACAGTTCTCTGAGAACTTTCCTGTTCTGACTTGTGATGCCTCCCCTTTTGAAGTGGGGGGGGGGTTGAGCCACATGCTTCCCAGTGGGAGGGAAGCTCCTATTGCATTTTACTCTCGCACCTTGACTAAAGCAGAGAGGAACTACAGCCAACTGGACAAGGAAGACTTGGCGATTATAGCAGCTGTCAAAAAATTCCATGAGTATTTATATGGGAGAACATTTACTGTTGTCACAGATCACAAACCTCTTTTAGGCATTGTGGCAGGGGACAAACCAACGCCCATGATCAGGAACCTTTACCTTACCTAAGGTCAGTGTTATCATGAAGTCATTCTTCTTAATTACCACTTCTAGAATTCCTAGCTTGAATGGTTACTCACATACTTGGGAAAAACAGAAGCTATAGTTCAATAATTTCTGGATGATTCAATGTACTAACTCTTACTCAGATGTTTTACAAGCAATCCTAGGTATCTATATATCCTCCAGCATCATGTGTGTGACAGTGCGAAACTGCCTGCCCCAGAGGTCTGTGGATCGGTGTGCATACATGCACAATTAATTAGTGTTACACTTACCCTGAAATGATCTAACTCTACTTTTCTCCTAAACTTGAGACAGAAAACCATTGTGAGGTTGACAGCTCGGCAGTTCAAAACCCGACAGCCTGAGTGCATGATGGAATGAACTCCCATCAATTTGTCCCACCTCCTGCCAATCTAGCATTTTGAAAGCAAGTAGATAAATAGGAATCACTGTGGTGGGAAAAACAATATGACCATGAAAGGGAGCTCCCTTGGATGTCCCATGGGCAATGATTATGTCACCAGCTAATCCTTTCAACTTGGAAGTGCCTTGGTAGGTGTTTCTAACACAAACCATAGCAGTAGGGAAGATTTTCTGATGCCACCCATCTTTTTTTTTCCAGAATTGGGATTGACCAAATAACACATATTGTATGTGTGTTGTAAAATCTAAGTTTTCATCTCAATAGGTATCCTATTATATAAGGTTTTTCCTGTATGGAAGTTCCCACAAATACTTCTTTATTAGTTCAGGATCCCCACCCCCACCCAGTTAAAAAATAAGATGAGCGTACATTGCACAAACCATTGCTCTAAAACTATTTTTGGAAGAGAACTAGAAACTGATTTAATCTAAATGGTAATCCTGCTTTGGAAACCGAATCTAGATGTGTACAAGACTTGCCTTTTTTCCCTAAGTTGTTGACAACTCTTTTGTTCTCGTATCTATCTACTTTATTTTCAGTCTGGTGGTTAGTTATGGTAAATCCTAACTGATACTTTGAATTGCTTTAATAAAGTATTGTCCAATAGAGGGTTTAGAATTTTTGAACTACTTGGGTTAATTATTCTGAACATAAACAGATTTTTTGTTTGTACCCTTTCTTATCATCATAAATTTGTTACTAAATAGAGCAATAGAAAATGCATTTTTCTGTTGCTCATGCTTGCCCAATTCTACCAAAAACAGCCAGAATTTTGGTAAAAATACAGAAAAATCTATGTGAAAAGGAAAGTTTAGTCAAAATGCTGAAAGCATCATCAAATAAACAGACAAAAGATAAAGAAGATTAAAATCTCACTACTCTGCTGAACATTTTCTGCTTCTTACGTTATGTTTTTTTTCTCGAGGCATTGAATCATCCCTAATAGCACAGTTGTGTTTAATTTTTAAATATTGCTTCTTTATTAATTTTTAATAAACCCATGCTCACTAGTTGGTGAAATCTTTCTACTAAAACCAAAGAGTATTTGGATGTGATGTAGGTGCATAGAGAACAGATACATTTTGATAATGTTTCTCTCTACCCACCCAAAAGAGCTAAATTTCTGATCAACATACTATGGACTATATTAATTCTTTGTGCATTTTGAATAATGAGATAAAACATTGTATTTTGGATATGTGAGATACACTATAGACACGTACAAACACAAACACCCACATATGCTGAATGGCATGAACATTATGTATAAAATATAACTTTTTTTATTTTACAAGGTGGTAAATAAATTGCTTCAATTTTTTTTATATACTTGACATTTCTAACAAATGAATGATGTTATAGGAATATCTTATAACCTTGATTTCTGAAATGGCTGCAAACATACAAGAGAAAATGTATTTTTGTGTTCTTCAGTGGCTAATCTCATAGTTCTCAGTGGCTAATGGAAAGCAGTTTTAACACAATGATGGCTTCTTGATTTTTATCATCCGTCTCTGTTGCCCACACACGTATGTGTATTGTAGCATCTGGTGCCTGTGCCTACAAGCTGCTCCTGATACTTTGTCAAATAAGGACTACAATGAATAGGAATTAGAAAACAGGATATTCCCATCTCAACACAGCAGGCTTTGCCTACTTAACAAGGTTGTCCATAGTAAGTATGGGAGAGCCATCCAAAGAAGAAGCAAAATTTTACGTGCTCTTTTTAGTGAAAAAATTGCTTTATGGATTGAACTGACCATGCAAATTATGAATGAATGTGTGTTATGATTCCTTTGAAATATATAGCAATACATTTATAAGATTAACAATGTGATACACTCTCTCAAAAAATACCATCAAGTGAGATAACCATTTTAAAGCAAAGGTGTAACAATTTTAAACAGTGCTGTAGATCAAAGTGATAGTTTGCTGTAAAAGAGTACTTAACCAGCTTTTGGTAGTGTACTATATGAGATCCTGGAATGTGAGCTATGTAATGTTATTTTCAAACAATAAAAATAACTATTTATTGCACAATATGCTTAATACTCAAAGAATCTCAAGACTCTCAAAGCAGGTAATAAAATATCTTAATAAGTAGCACAGTATACCATAACAAAATATAAATACTACAGAAGTATAATGGTCTCACTAAAAATAACATCTGGGTAATATATTTTTAAAAATGGCAGAAAAGGATTGTCTTAACTTTGAGTTGAAAAGTATTGATATGTTGTCCAGGTGACTGGTCACAATTTCGCCAGATTTACCTGACTAAAAATTATATCCAGCTTTTCAACTATATAGAAAGATATATGTCCAGCTTTCAAAATGATTATGTCATTACTATTTAGGATGCTCTTGATATCTACTTTTTCATGCTGACATATCATCGCTTGACATTATTTATAAGATTTAACAAGCTTGAAACATTGGTGATATTTGATCATTCAGACCCTTTACACAATATATCATAAATTCAGGACTGATGTGAGATTTTGATAAATGTCTATGGCAAAAAATATGCAAACATTTAAGTAATCAAAAAACTAACATCCCCATCCCCCACATAATTTTATGCATATGTTTGAGACAGTGAAGGGATTCAAAAAATTTTACTACCAGTTCTGTAGGCATGGCTTGGTGGGCATGGCTTGGTGGGCATGGCAGGGGAAGGATACTGTAAAATCTCCATTCCCTCCTCACCCCACTAACCTGCTTTCCAGTTCTGTTCTCCTGTGCAGGGCAACAAAAGAAGACCCAGCTGATCAGCTGAGACTCAGGAGGCAGAGAATAGATGGGGGCAGGGCTAATCAGAGGTGGTATTTGCTGGTTCTCCGAACTACTCAAAATTTCTGCTACCAATTCTCAAGAACTGGTCAGAACCTGCTGAATACCACCTCTGGTTTGAGACCCTGTTTGATGTAGTAGTATAAGGCACCAGGCTAAAAACTGGGAGATCAGGAATCACATCATAAATATCTGTCGTATAGTACACAAAATTATATATTGCAATGTCCTATCTGTCAAACTTTAACCTTAGACTGTCTACTATTGACCTCACCCCTTTCCTAAGAGTTCTCTATGGGGGCGTGAATAAGCGCACCAACGTGCCTACCGTCCCTGTCCTTTTGGTGTATTTTCTTATATGTATCCATTTCATGTATTCATAACTATGTTTATACTTATACCTGATATCTTATAATCTCTTGACAAAATAAAATAAATAAAATAAAAATATTATTTCAATAAATAGGCTTAGGCACTTCTTGTTTTCAATATTGTCAATGGAGGATTGCAGTTAATTCTCTCTTTTTAAAATATTAGCATTTTCCCCTCAAATTTGTTGTTGCTTCAACATATGTTGAAGTGCTGCTGGGTTCCTCCCAGATAAATAGGCATACAATTGAACTTTGGTATGTTAATTTTGCCATAATCTTGACATCACTGTATGTAGAATTGTTAACCTTCTTTGTTCAGCACTTTCTTTCCCAGCCATGTAGAACTCGTCAACCAAATATACTAGAACTCTCTACGAATACTTTAGATTCAGTTCCAAAAAAGTCCTCGGAGTCTATGGGAGCAGACTAAGAGCCACGGTGGTACAGTGGTTAGAGTGCAGTACTGCAGGCTACTTCTGCTGACTGCCGGCTTCCTGCAAATTTCACCAGGCCCAAGGTTGACTCAGCCTTCCATCCTTCCGAGGTGTGTAAAATATGTTGACTCTGTAAACTGCTTACAGAGGGCTGTAAAGCACTGTGAAGTGGTAAATAAGGAGCGGTATATCTAAGTGCTATTGCAGCTTTCTGCAACAATTTAAAATGTTTACATGTTTTTGGGAAAAGATTTAGTTGCTTTAAAGAGTTGTAGAGAGATTACATTTTTGCATCCCACTTCCTCCAAGATTCCTTTTTGAAATCAAATTTGTAACCCTGTACACATTTAAAATATAGTGTTCTATCATTTTCCAAACTTCTACCAAAAATGCACAGCTAGCTAGCATATTACAGCCTTGTTGCCTGCTTCCTTTTGCTGGACTTTAGATGAAATTTATTCTCTAAATATCTTGGAAACATTTATTTATTCCTCGCAAGATATCACTTCTCTTCCTGAAAATTCTTTTTGAAGGTTGATTTATTATAAGAAAGGATACAATTATCCTTGCTTCACCATGCTAAATCTCATAAATCATATAGGATGAGTGACAGAATTTACTTGCTAGTAATAAATGGCACGGTGCAGAGTGATATTATGTTAGAAAAAGGTGATAATCAATCAAAACATAGTTCATTGAAATCCAGTAAAAAAGATCAGTAACTCAGCAGGGGAAAAGTATCTGTTTTCTACAATGATTGAGATAATGAATGGTTGTCTGAAAATGCTCTTCATCTATATTCTCCTTTGATAAAGGTCTTTTTTTCACCACCTAAGGGTCCTTCAGAGTTTATTCTTTCCCCTGCTGGTTTGTCAGTTCTATAAAGCAATTGCTAACTGACATTAATGTCAGGGAAGAGACCATTCTACATAGTCATGACATGTTGATCAAGTAAAGTTTTATAAAAACATGAGCTTGGAATACACACCATCTTCTAACTCCAACATATCTGAATAATGACAGAAAATTTACTGTATGGCTAGTTTAGGACTGCTTCCTTATACTGACTGTACCTCCCAATATTTAATAGCAATTTAGTGCATTTGAAGGAGGCTATATATTTTCACCTAACAAATTGCCTTGGAAAGTGATGTAATCAGTATCATTGGGTTAATTTAAAATATATTAAGGAAGGACTGTGCAAAGACTCAAAGTTTAACTAAGTTTAATTGCAATCGCATCATCAAACCAGATTTGTAAATTAAAATAGAAACTTGTTTTGAAGGGGCAAACCAAATCAAAGGCCTTTGGCATGTTCTATTGCTGTTGGATGCATTTTGCAGATTGGATGGATTTTCTCCTACTTCTTGGATTATCACACATTGTATAAAGTTGAAACTTCTGTAGAACAGCAGGCCCCAACTAAGGGCCTTGGTGGTGCAGGCTGTTAATAGTCTAGCACTTAGTTCCAGCTGTCTGTAATTATTGCAGGTTCGAATCCCACCAGTGTTAAGTTTGCATGAAGAGTCAGACGCGAGGAGTTCCAGCAAAGAGTTTATTAAGTGACTACAGCTCGAATGGACCCGTCCTGGCTTGGCTACGGCTGCCTCTTATAGCCTGCAGCCATAGCTGCCAGCCAATGGGAGTGCAGGGTTTCTTCCCGCACTATTTAAACCAATACCATTTGACATTTTACAAGAACAGTTCAAATAAACCAATAACATTCAAACCTACATACATAACACCCCTCCCCACTAGGTTCAGTCCATACCAAATCCCAACCTATCTAATGTATTCCTTTAAATAGGTGGGGCTCTTACGTGTACGTTGAGACCTTCGTGGTTCAGAAGTTTTAACGTTCTCACCCAGTGAGAGGGGAAATGTGTCTGCTGACATTTCCCTGTTGGGACTTCCTGTGAAAGGAGACCCTGTTAGACTGTCAGAATCTGGTCTCTCCTCCCAACCCATCTCCATTCCAATGTCAGCACCCAAGTCAGGTAGTGATGTGCAATCTTCCACTTCTAAGGATGGATCTTGGCATTGTGACAGGGTTCGGGATGGTTCCTGTCGCAATGGCTCGTTACACATGGGGTTGATTCTTGTTTGCTGATTTTCCTCCTGTTCCCCCCCTTCCCCCCTAGAAGAGACATCAGGTGAGGGACCCAGAGAGAGACAGGGGCGATGTTCCTGAGGGAACCTGGATCTAAGTTGGTCATTGTGCCTGCTCCAGAGGAGGCCATCCTCTGTTTGTACCCTGTAAGAGTGAGGGCCAGTGATGTGAGTTATTTCAGCAGGAATCCACAAAGGTTCACCTATAAGGTTCCTAGCATATACAGAATCTCCCACACTAAAAGAACGAACTTTGGAAGTGGAATCCAGTGGTGCGGTGGGTGCGTAAGTGGGATGAAGGCGGTCAAGGGAAGACCTAAGTTTCCTACCCATCAACAACTCTGCTGGGGACAAGTTATTTGATGGGCTAGGAGTGATGTGCTGAACACTAAGAAGTTTTTCAAGCTTCTCAGTGATATCCCCAGGACCCAGCTGCTGAAGCTTCTCTTTGGTAAAGCGTACCATGCGTTCAGCCCGGCCATTAGCCGAAGGGTGCCCAGGGGCAGTGAGGGCATGTCTGATACCCTGTTGAGCTAGAAAGGATTCAAAAATGTTAGATGTGAATTGAGGGCCATTGTCAGAAACAAGGACATCTGGTAACCCATGGGTTACAAACAATTTTCTGAGCTGCTTGATGACAGCCTCAGTTGTAGTGGATGTCATGGGAATTACCTCTAGCCATTTGGAATATGCATCTACTATAACTAGAAAAGTGTGCCCTCTCGTAGGGCCTGCAAAATTAATGTGGATTCTAGATCATGGGCCCCTAGGACATTCCCATTCCTGTGTGGGGGAGTGAGGTGGAGCAGGCCTGACTACCTGGCAATTGGGACAAGATGTTACCCAGTTTTCAACCATTTTGTCAATACCTGGCCACCATACATAACTCCTGGCCAAACCTTTCATCCTTACAATCCCAGGATGACCCTCATGTAACATTTCCAAAACCTCCCTTTGCAATTTTGCAGGAATAACCAATCTGTTACCCCACAAAATACATCCTCTTAATACAGATAATTCAGTTTGCCTGGACTTAAAAGGTTGGGCAAGGTGAGGTAGATCTTGAAGAGGCCAACCTTTCTTAATCCAGCCTATAACAGGTGCCAACATAGCATCTTTGGCAGTCTCTCTGGCAATCTCAGCAGCATGGACTGGAAGCTTAGCAACAGTCTCTAGGAAAAAGGTGTGAGTTTTAAGTTCAAAGTCCTCCTTGTGGCAAGGTAGTGGGCAACGACTCAGTGCATCAGCATGTCCAATGTCCTTGCCAGGTCTGTGAATCAGTTTGTATGAATAGGCTGCAAGAAATTCAGTCCATCTCAGCATTCTTGGTGACAGGATATTAGGTGTAGGTTTGTCTCCTGCCACAATGCCTAATAAAGGTTTGTGATCTGTAACAATGGTGAATGACCTGCCATACAGATATTCATGAAATTTCTTAACAGCTGCAACGACTGCTAATGCCTCTAGTCCAGTTAGCTATAATTCCTCTCTGCTTTGGACAAAGTGCGAGAGTAAAATGCAATTGGGGCTTCCCTTCCACTGGGAAGCCTGTGACTCAAACCCCCCCCCCAAAAGGGGATGCATCACAAGTCAGAACAACAGGCAAATTCTCAGAGAACTGTATCAACACAGCATCAGACGTGATTAGTCTCTTAATACTGTTAAATGCTGACTGTTCCTTCCGCCCCCAGATCCAAACAGCCTTCTTATCAAGCAGGTGATGTAAAGGCTCAGCAATAGATGCTTTGTGAGGTAGAAACATGTGATAAAAGTTAATAAGTCCAAGGAAGGCTTGCAAATCTGTCTTGCATCTAGGTTTAGGGGCTTCCTTGATTGCTTTAACTTTGGCATCAGTAGGGTGGATGCCATGTTTGTCAATCATGTACCCCAGGAACTCAACTCTGTCTGTTTTGAGAGTACATTTGTCTTCCTTGACTTTTAAACCCGCTTTTCTGAATCTGGTAAGGACTTCTCTGAGTCTCTCTTGAAGCTGAGTGTCATTTTCAGCAGAGATTAACACATCATCAAAATAAGGCACTACCCTGGCAGTCCTTGCAACATTCTTTCCATAAGGCTTTGAAAATGCCAGGTGCCACGCTTACTCCAAATTGTAGTCTTTTACATTTGAAGGCACCTCTATGAGTCACAATTGTTTGTGCCTCTGCAGTGGCATCATCAACCGTTAATTGTTGATATGCCTGAGCTAAGTCCACTTTGGCAAATACTGTACCCCTGCCAAGGGAATGGAGCAGATGATGCACAACTGGTACTGGGTATGCGCTCTGCTGCAGTGCATGGTTAAGTGTCCCCTTATAGTCACCACAGATTCTCACTGACCCATCAGCCTTGACTGGTGTGACTATGGGTGTTTCCCATCTGGAGTGATCAGTAGGCTCTAAAACCCCTTGAGCAATGAGCTTATCTAATTGTGCATCAATTTTTTCCTTTAAAGCAAATGGAACCCTCCTGGGCTTTAAACGAATTGGGGGCACCTTGGGGTCTAGGCTGAAAGCAATAGGGGTCCCCATATACTTGCCCAGTCCTTCGCTGAAGACCTCTGGAAACTCAGACTTCAAGGACTCCTCCCATTCAGAGCTGCTCACATGATTGATGCCAGTCACCTCGATGCCTAGTGGCTTGAACCACTCAAGTCCCAGCAAACTTGGGCGATCCTTGTCCACGATGGTCAGGGGCAAACGTTTGGTGTGGCCTTTAAACTGCATGTTGAAATCTCTTGCTCCAACTACTGGAATCTTGTTCCCTTGGTAGTCTTTGAGAGTCAGTGCTTGCTTCTGGAAATGCTTCTTCTGAATTTTGGGAAAGAGTCTGTGGATAGTGTCCCATGACACCATAGATAAATAAGAGCCTGAGTCCACTTCCATTTGGCAAGGCCTTCCTTCAATAAACACCTTCACGTGTACTTTTCTGCTTTTTAAGGGTGAAGAATGACCAATAGTGATTGTTTGGTGAGTTTCATTCTTGCCATTTGCTTTTGAATTTCGCCCCATCTTTTCAAGGAAATTATTGGGCTTAAAGTCTTTATCAGGAAATTTTTTCCTAAATGGTGGAGTTCTGGATGATTTGCAGACTCTGGCTATGTGACCCCGTTTCTCACAACATAGGCAAATGGAGTCAAAGAACTTGCATTCAGTGCGGGGGTGGCCCCCCCCACAGCCTCTGTAATAGAATCCTTGCCTATTTTTCCCAGAGTCTTTTCTCTCTTCTCTCCATTCTGAGTCTAAAAATCCCCTCCTCTGCCTCACTGCCATCAGAATCAGAGTCTATTTGTTCGCAATGGGCTGTTGTGGATTTTTCCCCATCAGAATGGCTTGAGGCCTGGCTTGAGGCCTTGTTAATCTTTTTCATGGCCGCTGCTGAGGACTTGGTGGCTTCCGCTGAAACAGCTTCTTCAATGGCCTCTTTAAACGTGATCTTAGGTTTCATTCATAGTTTGCTTTGTAAGACCTTATCTTTGAGGCCTAAAACAAACCAATCACGCATGGCCTCTTCTAAGTTGGTAAAGTCACAAGCACCCCAATGTCCTTAAACTTGCCACGAAGTCATTAACATTCTCGCTATCCCCTTGATCCCGACGGTGTCTCTTAATGAGGCACGATACTTGTGGGGCGTAATGGGCTCTTAAAAGTTTCTCTAAATCGGGCCATTCCATTACCTTCAGCTCTGCAGCTCCCGCTAACGCCTTCGCCATTTTGAAGACTGCCGGACCGCAGTGCGTGAGAAAGACCTCCCTCTTCCGTCTCTCGGGGATGCCGGCGAGGTCGTTCCCTTCCAGATACATCTGGAAGTGATCCACATACGATTCCCAGTCTTCCGCCGCTGGATCGAACGGTGCTGGGGGGGTGTTCAGCGCAGCCATCTCGCTCTGTTGCTTGTTCTTCGCGTCATCTTCTCTTCAGGGAAATCCCACCTTCATCGCCAGTGTTAAGTTTGCATGAAGAGTCAGACGCGAGGAGTTCCAGCAAAGAGTTTATTAAGTGACTACAGCTCGAATGGACCCATCCTGGCTTGGCTACGGCTGCCTCTTATAGCCTGCAGCCGTAGCTGCCAGCCAATGGGAGTGCAGGGTTTCTTCCTGCACTATTTAAACCAATACCATTTGACATTTTACAAGAACAGTTCAAATAAACCAATAACATTCAAACCTACATACATAACAACCAGGCTCAAGGTTGACTCAGCCTTCCATCCTCTCGGGGTAGGTAAACTGAGGACCCAAGATTGTTGGGGGCAATAAGCTGACTTTGTAAAAATGCCGCTTAGTAATAAGCAGGCATATACAATGGAAGGAAGGCTATTGCTGAGCGTATTGGGTTGTATCCCAAAAATTATAAGTCGCCCTGAGTCTCCGGAGAAGGGCGGGATATAAATATGAATTAAAAAAAAACTTTTCAGCTCTGAGGACCACCATCAGCATGGGGGCGGAGGAGGGACCAGATGGTTTCATGCTGGTGCCTTCTCCACCACTTGTACAAATGCAACTTCATGCATTTCCCCACCTATTTGCTGCTTGTATGGCCCAGTACAGGGCAGAAGACCAGGGTTTAGGGACTCCTGATGTATAAAAGTGTGATGGCTTTCTAATACTAATGCATAGGTGGGAAGCAGGAAGATTTATTCTTTCATTAAATTCTATGCATATCTATGTTACACTATTTATATAGCAGGGTATTCATAAATTATACTTCTGTGTTGGTTCAAGGAAGCTTTTATCACTCAGAATATAGATTTAGAATCAACCAATCTAATTGAGTTAAACTAGTTAGTTTTTAGGTCAAACATTTATTTTTACAATCTGTATTGTTAAGGCAGTATTAATCTTTATAAATGAGTTAACAGGTGACAGACTAACATGGGTAAAACTGTTAAAACTATTTTACAAAAATGCTTAAATGGAAAGAGCTATGTGGACCTCTGTGGAAAATAAATTCCAGGAGGAGCAATCTGAAAAAAAAAACTTGCCACATAGACCACATCCCACATATTTCTCATGTGGGACCTCTCAGTAAAACTTTTCAAGATATTTGTGTGAAATAAAGCCTATTCCATCTGGGCAAGATGATGCCTGATATACCTTAATGCTATGCTCAATAGGGTTTGTGGACGAAAAGCAATATTATTAACTGGAAACTTACTGATAGTCAATGTAATGATTTTCCAAGGAATATTATTCTGCAATGGTGGTGTTGAACAAGAAGAAATTTAGATGCTAACACAGTACCAGTTGTAGCTTCTGGATTGTTTCTAAAGGCTGCCCAGTATAAAATGTGTTACAGCAATGCAAGCAGATGTTGATCATGGTATGAGGTAATGTCACCAGAGCATTTTGGATCATGTAAGGTTGTGATGGATACAGTAGCCAGTGGTAGACAAAGATCTCCACTGGCCACAATCTCCACCTTCATTTTTTGTTTAAATACTAGTCAGCAGTCCAGAAGGAACTCCACATCACAAATTAATTCCTTTAGGAGGGCTAAGACTCCATCAAGAGTATCTAGCAGGATTGTTTCCATGAATCAGTCAAGTGTTTATTGCTGTAGAATACCCTGAACTTGGTAAAATTAATCTGATTTTGAGGGTGAAGGTTCATTCTCTAAGGTTGTGGGTTGGTTTCCGAACATTTCACTATCAGGCTGGGTAACATCAACCTCATTCTACACTTGAGCTACAGATATTCACCACAATTGCTAATCTGATTTTGTTTCCTCCAGACCTATCCCTCAGTATTTTTTTTTCATTTTCCTTAAGAGACAACAAAATATTTGCTTTCCTTCTCAATGCTATTGAAAACTCTATGCCAGAGTATTTTTTCCATTTTGTCATAGTGGTAAAGGCTGCAACTGAAAAATGTTTCATTTTCTTTCTCTGTGGGAAAATCACAGTGGGGTTATTATGACTGATATAAGCAGAGAAGAATTTAGAAAAGAAAAGACGACATGAGAAAACTAGTGGCTTTGATTTATATTGTATACACAATAGAGAATTTGTAAAATATCTATTTTTCTCATTGTGATGCATTGGAACAACATTATCTGGAAATATAAAAAAAACCTTCATTAATCCCCTGATACAATTAAAATGTAATTTAATTTAAAAACCATTTATATTTAATGAATATTGAAGCTGCAGGTTCTAAAGAAATTTGAAACTGTACAATGGAACTTGTAGTTTAGTACAAAAGATAAATACTATTCCGATGATGGAGACTTTTTGGAGGTTCAATGACTACAAGATACAGTAGCAGCAAAAGAATATAGCTTGTTCAAAAGGAAAAGAAACAATAGAAAACCAAAAGGAAATGCACTGTTTGTTAAAATTACTTATTCATTCTTAGAAAGTGAATGAACTTTGCAGTGCTAAAAAGCAAATTCAAATTAGTAAGAAATAAAATTAGAATAGAATAGAATAGAATAGAATAGAATAGAATAGAATAGAATAGAATTCTTTATTGGCCAAGTGTGATTGGACACACAAGGAATTTGTTTTGGTGCAAATGCTCTCAATAAAAAGAAAAAATACATTTGTTAAGAATCATAGGTATAACACTTGATAGTAGTCAAAGGGTATTCTTGATTATATTTAATAATAGCCCCACCCCGCCCCAAGAAATGCTGTCATTTATGCACTACAAAAATAAATTGAAGATTTTTCAAGAAGAAATGAAGCTTGGTGATGGGATATTTTAATTACCTTGAGATGTGTTTGGGGGGGGAATCAGCCAAATATGGTTCCTCTAGTGAATTCCTGATAACTTCCTCTACAAAAAGTTTAGCATTCTTGACTTGATATTGATTAGAAAGTAAGAAAATAATAGATATATCAGAAAATGGAAGCAACAGGAACTTTGAGGTAAAGTGACAAATGAATGTTGACATTCTTTATTTGAAGGGTATTTGAAACTGAGTGTAGTTAAATACCTATCTTGGTCTTCAAAAGAGCAGATTTTAATCAAAATTATGATAAATAGGATCCCGTGGCAAGGAAATAAGGAAAAAAGAAGATCAAGAGGAAAAGGTTTCCTATAGAAGGAATGATATTGAAAGCATAATTGCAGACAAGTTCACTGAAGGAAAAATTGGAGGAAAGCAGAAAAAGCCAATACAGCTACACAAAAAGCTTAGTGAAGATCTGATAACAAAAAAGAAAAAGAAAATTGAAGAGGGTCAGGTCACAAAAGAATATGGACATTTAGCTCCCAGCTATAGAGCTTAAGTCAGGAAAGTGAAAGCTCAGAATGAGCTGAATTCAGTGTGGGATGTTAACAAAAATGATTTCTTCAGATATGTTCAAAATAATATGAAAAGACAAGAATCAGTAAATAATCTGCTCAGTGAAGAAGGCTTGGTGGCTCAGACTGTAAATGCCTGTTCTTAAGATCCAGCTGTCTACAATTACTGTAGGCTCGAATCCCACCAGGCTCAAGGTTGACTCAGCCTTCCATCCTCTCGGGGTAGGTAAATTGAGGACCCAAGATTGTTGGGGGCAATAAGCTGACTTTGTAAAAATGCCGCTTAGTAATAAGCAGGCATATACAATAGAATGAAGGCTATTGCTGAGCACACTGGGTTGTATCCCAAAAAATTGTAAGCCGCCCTGAGTCTTCGGAGAAGGGCGGCATATAAATGTAATTAAAAAAAAATGTTAACAGGTAACGAAGAAATATGGAGGCTATTCAACTCTTATTTTTGTTCAGTTCTCTCCAACAAAAGTACGTGTTCTACCAGGCAATTGTGAAAAATAAGATGAAGGAGCAGGTTTTAAGCTTTGGTTTGATAAAAAATGTGGTAGCCACTGAGATCCTCTGGATGGCCCTAGATGCTAGCAGCAAACTGCAGCCTAGCTAAGGGGGCCTCTTTTGCTACTTCATGATCTCATCCTCTATCTGTTGGGTTGGAAAGTCCCTGATTTTCCAGGTCTATAGGTGATCTCATTTACTAACATCACTACTAACCTTAAGGATTGGTTGAGGGGTTATACCAATGTGGTTGAGGGGTTTCACCCATGTGGGATCTATTCTCCAATCCAAATGCTGTATCTATGGTACTCTTTCTTGCTTGTAAAAATGGTATAAAAATAATAAACACCACATATGTGGTCAGACATCTTTGGACACTGAAATGACTGGTTATTGAATTCCCACAAAAGAATACAAACAGAAAATCATTATTTGCTTTGAATGAATTTAATACTCAGGGCCAGATGCATCCTAGCATATTAAAAAAAGTCTGCTGAAATCTTTACATACTACCCTTAAGCAACCCTAAAGAATGGTGAACTAGAAGATAGCAGACCTTCTCTCTCTTCAACAGTGGAGCGAGTGGGGATATTTTGAAGACTACAAATTAGTTCATGTATCATTAATACATAAGAAGATTCAAAAGCAGATTATAAAAAGATTGATCTTTAAGTACTTTACTTTGAAAGCAATTACAGAAGACATTGTGGAATTGGCAAGAACAAATATTTCTGGATCAGCTTTTCTTTTTTTAATCACATAACTTTTTAATGACTTGTAGAAATGCTGCAGACATATTTTTTATTTCAGCAGAACATTTTATAAAATTTCCATCACATCCTGGTTAGCAGGCTAAGTAAGTGTGGGCTGGGTAGTCTATTAAGTAGACACACAGCTTGCTGAAAAAGCCACATTTAAAGAATGCTCACCAGTGGATCCTCATCAAATGTATAGATAAAAATTGATGCAGTAGCCTAAAACAGGGGTCTCCAACCTTGGTCACTTTAAGACTGGTGGACTTCAACTCCCAGAATTCCCCAGCCAGCCATGCTGGTTAGGGAATTCTGGAAGTTGAAGTCCACCAGTCTTAAAGTGGCCAAGGTTGGAAACCCCTGGAAAAGACAAATAAATTCAAAACAATGTTTGAATTTGGAGGTATCAGAAGTTTAGAAGTAACAGAAGGAAAATTAATTATTTTCATGAGTACCCCTAAGTTTGCTGAGATTAGACCACTTTTCCCCCACAGCTTTAACTGACAGAAAGATTTCATGGGAGCACCGTCTGTTTTTATTCCTGGCCAGAGGAAGTAAAGATTAAAAACAAATGGGATAGATAGCATCACCGCCAGATGGATTCATAACTGGCTGACAAACTGTACTCAGTGAATAGTCCTTAATAAGTCTACATCTACATGGAGGGAAGTAAGCAGTGGGGTACTACAAAGTTCTACCTTAGGCCCAGTACCCTTCAATATCTTCATAAATGACTTAGATGAGGGAGTAGAAGAGAAACTTACCAAATTTGTGGATGATACTAAGCTGGCAGGAATAGCTAACACCCTAGATGATAGGCTCAAGATCCAGATAGATCTTGACAGACTTGAACACTGGGACCTATCTAACAAAATGAAATTCAATGTAGAGAAAAGTACAGTCTTACACTTAGGCAAGAAAAACCAAAAGTACACATATAGACTGGGTGAAATCAGGGTTAATAGCAGTAACTGTGAGAGGGATCTTGGAATCTTAGTGGACAACCACTTAAATATGAGCCAACAATGTGCAGCGGCAGCCAAGAAAGCTAATGCAATCCTAAATTGCATTAACAGAGGGATACAATCGAGATCAAGTGAGGTACTAATACCACTCTATAAAGCCTTAGTAAGACCACACCTAGAGTACTGCATCCAGTTTGGGTCGCTACACTATAAAAAAGATGTTCAGATCCTAGAAAGAATGCAGAGAAGAGCAACCAGGATGATTAAGGAACTAGAGGCTAAAATATACGATGAATGGTTGCAGCAACTGGGCATGGCTAGTCTAGTGAAGAGAAGGACCAGGGGAGACATGAAACAGTGTTCCAATATTTGAGGGGCTGCCACAGAGAGGAGGGGGTCAAGCTATTTTGCAAAGCACTTGAAGATCAGACAAGGAATAATGGATGGAAACTGAACAAGGAGAGATTCAACCTGGAAATAGGGAGAAATTTTTTGACAGTGAGAGCAATCCACCAATGGAACAACTTGCCATCGGAAGTTGTGGGAGCTTCATTACTGGAAGCTTTCAAGAAGAGACTGGACTGCCGTCTGTCAGAAATAGTGTAGGGTCTCCTGCTTGGGCAGGGGTTGGACTAGATGACCTACAAGGTCCCTTCCAACTCTGTTAATCTATTTATGATTAACTTGACTGACCATTTTCCTTGCATCTATGTTTTCAAAATGTGTACTTCTTATTTGCTGTCATTTTTCATTATGTTTGTCCCAAAATTTAAATCTTGCTGCTTGTTTTAGTCACCTATATTTGAAAGTGATATACTGTAAATCTGAATAAAGGCCAGAAGCTGATGCATAATGATTGCAGTTTGGTTTCTGTAAGCAGTATCCCAGAAATTTTGTTCAAGCGATACTGTGCTAATCTAAAAGTTATTTAGGAATTTACAGCATTAACCCCTGGGGAACACTGAAAATTTTGTTCAAGACTAAACATTTTCTGCTAAACTAGCTGCTAGCTAATAATGCCTGCCTTCAACATGAGTTCAGCCATTTGACTTCTGCAAAGTTGTGTAGCTCAGATTCCAACTCCCCAACTCCCCAATCCATTTATCCCTTTCCTCTGTGGCAATTTTAATCTCTTGATTTCTAAATTGTGTATCTGCTTTTCTAAGTAGCTGTTTCAGACTTGAAGACCGGAATTACATTTTTAGTGTCTTTCCCTTTCCCTTTACTATCTGTATTTAGGCTATAATCTCTTAGTACTGTGTCTCTTCCCTTTAGCTGGAGATGGCTGTCTTCAGCAGCAGTGGTTCCCAATCTCTTTTATAGCAACAACTTCTTGTGAAACCATGGTTTTTGTGACCCTCCCCCATTTCTTAAAACTCTGAACATGAATTCTGATGAGTAACTCATGCCTCATTGTGCAACATAAATAAAACAGGAACCTTCACATTATTAGATTTTTTAAAAAGTAATTACAAGGCAGTAACAATTAGAAGGGATGCTGTGCCTCAGTGGCTAAGATGCTGAGCTTGTCAGTGAGAAAGGTCTGCAGTTGGGTGGTTTGAGTCCTAGTGCCATGTAATGGAGTGAGCTCCCATTACTTGTTCAGCTTCTGCCAACCTAGCAGTTTGAAAGCATGTAAAACTGCAAGTAGAAAAATAACAACCACTTTGGTGGGAAGCTAACAGTGTTCCATGTGTCTTCGGCATTTAATCATGCCGGTCACATGACCACGGAGACATCTTTGGACAGCTCTGGCTCTTTGGCTTTGAGATGAGCACCGCCCCCTAGAGCCAGAAATGACTAGCACATATGTGTGAGGGGAACCTTTACCTAAAAATTAACACATACATTTGTTTTATTCCAAGACCTATCAGCAGACAAATAAAGTGATCCCAATCTTATTTTATCTTTAATACAAATATTACAAGCATGTATTATTGTAGCAATATCTTATAATCTTCAAAATCTCTACAGTCTTAATGAAATTATTTGGAAGTTCCAATGTATAAACTGAATACATCTCTGTTTATAGTTGTGAGGGGGGAAGGAGCTTGAAATTCTGGGAACGAAAACTTGAAAAATCCAGATAGCAATAACCTTCTCTAGTAATAGCTGTCCTCATTGGGAAATACAAATCTGCAGCACTATATGAGCTTGCTGTTCACTAACATTTCTTCCTTTTAAGATTAACAACCTTTATAATATAATTTAATAAGATTAGAATGTGGCCAAAGAAACATTAGTGCTATGTAACCATATTTCATCCTATTCACATATGGAACTTGTTTTTACTTTATTCCGTATCATATATGTTTTGGCAGATGAGCAAACATAGTAAAACTATATTAATACTACAATTGAAATTTGTCATCTAAAGTTCTTATCCTATGAAAGAGGGAACACTTGTTTTGTTACATTCTTGTGCTTGAGTTCATTTTTTGGGAAAGATGCTGTGATTAGGACAACTAAGAATGGTCTAATATTAGTTTTTAAGTTTAATCAATGAACCTAAAATTCTTCCTTCTCAGTTCTTACTTACTACTGTGTTTTATGAACCACGCCCTTTCAATTTTGCCAGGGTATTGCAATGCCCAAGAACCATCATCAAAGTAGTGATTTGAAGCAGCAAACCAAGATGTGTGATGAATTGGACTTCTTAGAATGATATGTAAAGGCTGCCTGACTAGATGCTTAACAGTGGTATTGTTGTTAGGGTTTAATATGGGAACATGAGAATAATAAGTCTTGCAACTCAGAACTTTTTGGGTCACTCTTGGTAGCAACCTGGACCTCCAGTAAAAGACATCAGGAGGAGAACTTCATGGATGCCCAGACTTAGAATAGAATAGAACTGAGACCCATTTCTTTCTAAACACATAAAACATTGTTTTGTAAAAAAAAAACTTAGTTGAATCTGATCCATCTTCTTATTTTATACCCTTATAATTTCCAGTAATATTTCCAATTAAAATATGTTTTATTTCTTAGGATTTCAAATTCAGTTCACATTGTTGGTGCATGCTTTACAAATATATGCCTTCCTTTTCTGAAGTCAATTTGTATTTGCAGAGGCCTTCTGTGCAATCACTGAATTCAGGAATGTGATCTATTTCTGTGATTACTTTTAGAACAGCAAGTGATAGAATGATTTTTTAAAAAAAGAATTAAGATTTTCAGAAATGCAGATTGGTAATTAGAATTATAGAATGTCACACACTGCTTCAATTCCCAAGTATTTTAGTGTCGCCTTAATATCTTTAGCCACAGCATATATAATCTCGCTCTTAAAACTGCATATATTAGATTAAGTCTTGTACTATGCGATATAATCAGTTACTACCAGATGTATCTTACTGTTAAGAAGAAGAAATTATGAAACACTTTGGCTTGATAATTTAAGAGCCTGCGCAAAAAGAAACATAATAATTCATTTATATTTTCTCTGGGAAGAGTCACATAAGAAGAAAAATCAGACCAGGGGGAGGGATGATTTTTTCCTTCCAGAGAATTCAGTTTGCTCATCAAGCATTCAGTTTATATATTACTAAATTTAAATGTAATGTTACAGTGTTATTAAATATTCCTTTTCTGCCTTTCCTGCAATTAACTAATAAGGAATATAACAATGAATTTAGCTTTCTTTCTTTAATGATATAATTGGTATAAATATTTACTTTCAAATGCAATGTCAGAAGAAATATACAGGAAAAGGAAATAATTTTTGAATATTTAATTATGGAATAATAAGAAAAAGATACATATTCAAGTTGTATTTAAACTAATCACTATTCTTCTAAGGCAGGGGTGTCAAATTCACATCGTCATGGCATTGTCACATGATATATCGTGATTTTTTCCCCTTCACTAACCTGGCCATGGGCGTGGCCAGCGCGTGATGCATCCAGCCTGCAGGCCGCGAGTTTGACATCCCTGTTCTATGGCATTATTATTGTGCATTGTATTCATACTAAATAAGTTTCATATATTAAGACAGTTTACACATAGCCCTCCTTCCTCTAATTTTATCCTCACAAACAACTATCTTTAATAGAAAGAGCTGAAAATGAGTATCTTACCCTGTCATCTGGAGTAATCATATCATAAAATGAATGTTGGTTTTCTCAGTTACCCTCACATCTACTTGTCCATCATCTTATTGAACATCTTTAAGGAAGTGCACTCACTACTTTTCTCAGTAATTCATTCCATGTTCATGATTAAAATTAGGCATTCCATTGTTGTTAATTATAGAAAGCTTTTTCTCAATATTTAGTTGAAATTTGTCTTTCTGAAAATTAAGAAATATATGCAATTGGAATGACATTACTTTCTGTATGTCATGTCTTCAGGGTTTTTTTAAATAGTATCATATGTTATTAAATTTTCTTTTTTTCAAAGTTATATATAGCCATTTATAACCATTTACCTTAGTCATGTATCCTCATCTGACTCTGTTTCCTGTCTAGTGATCATCCTAGTTGCCCTTCTCTTGAAATAATGTGTTATCTAAAATTATATATATAACTAAGTATATAAGAGACCAAATTTCAGGATAGAAACTGCAAGAACATCCAGTTGGCTTGTCCTTGGGTCAATCTCTCTTTTTATCTCAGCCTCGGGAAATAGATAATGGCAAACGATTTCTGAAATCTTACTAAGAAAGCTGCAGGGATCTGTCTAGGCAGTAACCAGGAGTCAGCACTAACTCAAAGTCATAGATACCCAACAAAAACAACAAGCATAGTATTCAAACGGGGATATATGTGTTTGAAAATAGGTATCTATTCCAAATCTCAGCAAATAAAAACTTAATCTATATTTTGCATTTGTTTCCATATTTCATTTTGTGATTTTGAGCAATTTTCACATCACATAACAGAGAGAACATTCAGCCTAGTATCTATCAGAATATAATCTGATATAAAATTGATATAATCAAGTGAAGATGAACTACACAAAGCCTGCAGTATTTTCACAATTTGCCAATGGTTACCTGTTTTTTTTTACAAAAGTAAAATGAGATGATGTTAAGTTTTCAAGTTTCTTGCCCTTAAGAAATCCATGCTGACAATTAGTAATGATATCCTTATTTTAAAGCTTCTTACAGAGTACGCATTAATTCACTCTAGATTCTTCCCTGCTACTAGTACTAGAATAATTGTTCTGTACTTCTGTCATTTCCTAGGTTTTTCTTTTCCCTTTATGAAGAGAATGTTTGTTTTCCCCAGTATGTCTCTTAGCATAGCTCTTCCTATAAAGTCATTTAAGAACAAGACTATAACAAATGACAGAATTTAGCCTGATAGGGATTTATATAGTTGAATATTTAGCAGACTAGGCCACTAGGCCATTAGTCACTCTTTCCAAAAAAGATATGTAAACAAAGAAAAAACAGTAATATATTCCTACATGCATCTAATGCAGATAACTCTCCCCAACACAGAAGTGTAGATAATATTATAGTCTTAATAATCAGTGGTGGGATTCAACTTTTTTTACTACCAGTTCTATGGGTGTGGCTTGGTGGGCATGGCATGGCACTGTAAAATCTCCAGTCAGAGGTGGGATTTGCTGGTTCCTTGAACTACTCAAAATTTCCACTACTGGTTCTCCAGAACTGGTCAGAACTTGATGAATACTACCTCTGTTAATAATATTAAAATAGCACAGAGTTCTGCCTAGGCAGAGAAAGTTCATGTGAGAAGAGGAAGATGGGCCATCTGTACTGAAAAGAAATGTAGAACGCCTGCTTTTTGGTTCTCTGATGTTAGGAAAGAGTAAGGTCAGTGCTAAAAAAGCAGAAGTGTTTCTATGGCAGCATGTCTTGATATATCATCAAATGAAAATGTGATAATTATGTATGTAGCTTTTCTCAAGGTCAGTTGTGCTTTTCAACTTTCTTATATAAGATAACACGAACTTTCTTGCCATGGTGATTGGTCTTAGTGATTCCATATTCAGAGCATCTAGTGAAGCCTGGCTTATTGAGGCCAGAAGAAGCCTGGGGAAAATGCTGTGCACTCAATGAAGCCTTAATTCTTCTAAAATATCCGGAGGTTTGTTCCTGAAAAGGGAAGCAAAAAGGATCATGGAATCGGAAGCAATTTCCCTGTGAGAAAAGGACAAATAAGGAACTGATATTATAGAAGTAGAAATATTATTTGCATTGTAAATAATTGTCAGAAAGTAGAACTTTCTGGTGTTGCTATGCAGTTTACAACTTTGTGGGTTTTGATGGGGTGATCAAATCCACCAATAATAAGGTGACACTGAGCACCCTACTCTGATACTCTAAGACATGCCCCTGAGTATAAAAGGGGCTGTCGACTGTCATTTTGTCTGAGGAGATCCAAGATCTGATAGACTGAGGTCTATAACTGAGCAGATATAACAGGAGATCAAAGGGAAGATCCACAACCTATAGAGAAAGAGACTTTCTACATGAGGTTGGTTATATCTAGAGAGAGGATATGAGAGAAAGGACTTTAAATCTCTCATAAAGGTTTCTAGTTCCTTGAGGAACCATTCAGAAGGAACAGAAGAAGGAAGACTCTGTAAATAATTAATAATAATATATTTATTAATTGTTCTGCTTTTGTTACAAATAAATCTGTTTAATTTAATATAACTTGGGCTCTGTAATTATTGAATGACTTTGTGGGATAGATAAAGGTTCAACGATCCAGGACTAGCATAAATCAATCAAATAATTAACAATAATGCAATTATTTACAATATAATTTATTGTAAATAATACAATTATTGTTTCTTTTATTTTTCTTATACGTATTCATTTCATGTATTCATAACCAGGGGTGGGATTCAAATTTTTTAACAACTGGTTCTGTGGGCGTGGCTTAGGTGGTAGGTGTGGCTTGGTGGTCATGTGACTGGGTGGACATGGCTTGGTGGTCATGTTATTGGTTGGGCGTGGCCAACCACTCACATCGAGGCATGCATCTCCTCGCCTGGCCTCTGATGACTGTGGGGATGCTGCAACAGTTGTAAGTGTGAAAAATGGTCATAAGTCACTTTTTTCAGTGCCATTGTAACTTTGAATGGTCACTCCACACAAGCAAAGGAGGAAAAAAAAACTCCAGAGACGTTCCTGAGACAGGAAGTCTAGTCCTGCCAAGAATGTAATAAGGGTGAATGGAGAGGCAGTTTCTGTAGGCAACACCAGAACGTTTCCTTCCTACCTTCCTTATAGGATTAGGCCAGTAATTTCTTCTAACAACCGGTTCTCCAAACTGCTTACAATGTTAACAACCGGTTCTAGCCAATAGATGCGAACCTGTAGAATCCCACCACTGTTCATAACTATGTTTACCCTTATATTTATTATCTTGTAAGCGATTGACAAATCAAATAAATAAATAAAATAAATAAATATTATATTGCAGTGTTTCAATATTTGAGGGGTTGCCTCAAACAAAAGGGGGTCAACATATTTTCTAAAGCACCAGAAGACAAGACAAAAAACAATGCATGGAAAATAATCCAGGAGAGAAGCAACATAGAACGAAGGACAAAGTTCTTAACAGTGAGAGCAATTAACCAGTGCAACAGCTTGTCTTCAGAAGTGTTCCATCACTGGAGGTTTTTCGGACTGGAAAGCGTTTGTCTGAAATGGTATAGGTCTCCTGCTTCAGCAGGGGATTGGACTAGAAGACCTCCAAGGTTCTTTCCAACTTTGTTATTTTACATTCTATATAAATTAAATGAAAAGAATAAACAAAGCACCTGGAGGCCAGACAAGGAATAATGGGTGGAAACTGATCAAGCAGAGATTCAACCTAGAAATAAGGAGAAATTTTCTGACAGTGAGAACACTCAACCAATGGAACAGAAGTTGCCTTCAGAAGTTGTGGGAGCACCATCACTGGAGGCTTTCAAGAAGAGATTAAACTGCCATTTATCAGAAATGGTGTAGGGTCTCCTGCTTGGGCGGGAAGTTGGACTAGATGACCGACAAGGTCCCTTCCAACTCTGTTTCTCTGTTTAAAGAAAAACTTTTCTCTGCTTCAATAATATTAGAAGCCAAAACAAAAACCAAAATCATTCACTGAAGCCAAACAGAAGAAATAAAGAACCTCTAAAAGGAAATACTTTACATATTACACTAGTGTCATTGCATTTACCATAAGGTATGGTCATATTGGATATTGCTGATCTCTTCCTCCCCTCCCCCTCCCTCCCTCCCCCCCTCTCTTTTACAATGCTTTGACTTTGATCCCAAAATTGTGTTTAAGAATACACTTAATGACAAACATAGCACTTGTTTGTAAGTCTTCACAGCAGCTGGGTCTTTCACAGGATAGCAGAGTTGGAACTTCTTCTTCTACCAGTAATACACAAGTAATATGCTATATGAATTCTAGCATTGTCAAGTCACCACTATCTTATCACTGAAAGATCCTTTTAGTGCAAGAATTCTACGTCAACATAGAATATGTTGTTTGGTCCAGGTTAATATAAGCGATCTGTTCATATTGGACCAATACATGCCAACTATTATTATTATTATTATTATTATTATTATTATTATTATTATTATTATTTATTTAGATTGTATGCCCTACTCCCGAAGGACTCAGGGCGAACATACAAAAGATATACAACAATACAAATAAAAACAAGTCCAAATTACCAAAAGTTAAAACAATAAAATCACTAAAACAACAAATTAAAACTACCCACCCCCAGGTCAATCCAGGCCGCCTGCTGAAACAGCCAGGTCTTCAAGTCTCGAAGGAGCGGAGATCAGGGGCCAAACGCAGATCCGCAGGAAGCTGATTCCACAGGGCGCTCCCACAGAAAGGCCCTAGTTGGGAGCCGCCAGCCGACAATGCCTGACCGACGGTATTCCCAGAAGGCCCTCCTATGGGAGCCACGGGCGATTGGACTGTGATGCAGGCAGGAGGCGATCCCGCAAGTACCCTGCACCCATGCCATTAAGGGCTTTGTAGGTTGTTACTAACACCTTGAAGAAACCCGAAGGCAACCGTAGCCAATGCAGGTCGCAGGAGGGTGTAACATGGGATCGGGATACCCCATCACAGCCCGCAGCCATTCTGCACCAGCTGCAACCTCCGGTAATCCGCAAGGGAAGCCCCATGTAGAGAGCATTGCAGTAGTCGATCCTGGGCGGACGGCATGAGTGACCGCTCAAGAGCATCTCGTCCAGATAGGGGCGAAGCTGGAGACCAGCGAACCTGGGCAAAGCCCCCTGGCCACAGCTCCCACCTGCTCCTCCAACTGAGCTGTGCATCCAGGAAGATTCTCGCTTCTATCCATCCTCCCCCATGGCCAAAGATGGCACATCAACTGAAACCGAGATGCTGGTAAGAACAGCCACTCAGTCTTGGCGGGTTGAGTCTGAGCCTGTTCACCCCATCCAAGCCTGCACCGCCTCCAGGCACCATCACCGAGAGCATCATTGATCTGGTCTGGGGTGAATACACTTATCATCTGCATATTGATGATACTCACCAGCCACGGATGATCTGCCCAGCAGTTTCATGTAGATATTAAACAGAGAGGTGAGAGAACCACCCCTGAGGCACTCCACAACAAGAGGCCTCGGTGACCTCTGCTCTCCCGTCAACACCGACTAACTAAAGGTAAGAGGAGAACCACCGTAACACGGTGCCCCCCACATGAGGCCAGAAGGATACATGGTGATGGTATCATTGCCATACATGCCAACTAACATTGGTTCTAATTCTACTAATGACATACAGTAGTAGAACATATTATGTTGTGTGGCTTATTATATTACAGTTTCTTAAAATGGTTATGAAATTATGAGCGGATCTTCCTCAACCTTGTCCAGACTTTTATAGCTGGACTCAAATCCAGAAAAATGTAAGTGGTAATAGATGAAATCATTTGCTGATGGGCAGAACATTTAAAATGATTAGTTTTTTATGAAGAATATCTGATCCGTGAGTAGAACTTCTCTCTTTGTAGTTGATAGGCTGCTAACCCAAAGGTGCTTTATCAAGAGACAATTGGACTTTCTGGTTTTCATTGAGAAGTTGGAGCTGTGCTTTCTCCAGGATGTTTTCTGCCCTGTGTTCCTTTGCTGTTTGAGCACAGGTGCAGGCTGTTGGGGATGAGTCTGTCCAGTCTACATCTCAAACTGAAGCGCAAATGGTTCCTGCAGTCTATATTTTTTGGGAAATCAGAAAGTCCAGTTGCCTTTTGAAAAAGCACCTTTGGGACAACCATGACTTGAGTGACTGAGAATCTTCATAGACACCGATAGACTGCTATTTTCTGAATATTGTTATTTTTGTCAATATTCAACATTCAATGTTTTGTCAATATTGAGAAAAACAACAGCTGGCTAATGCAAAGAATAAATATTTTATCCATTTTTAAGTCATGTTGTTACTGTATAACATAGTCTTTTGATACTCTGAAGAAAGATTGTATGTTTGGTCTTTATTTGGATTAAATATTTAATATCGGGCAGTTTTCATTCATTCCTGAAGAACTTTGTTTCATCTTCAGCAAACAACAAAGCAGCATTTGTGCTGAAGACAAATCCCAGTTATGACTCCAGGTGGAGAGACAGATGGTCTCTCTGAAGGTAAAATGATCTGATCCTTTTTTCCTTCCTCTTTTCCTTCTTTATATAATATTATGACTTGACCCATGTAATAAAACCTGGATCTTTAAAGCAGAAAAGAGAATGAAAGCCACCTTGATATAAAATATAGGATGTAGCAACAATAATAGCTTACAATGCTATAATTCTGGACATGCCTATCCATTATTTAGATCACAACACATTTCTTGCTTTATCTATCTGAATATCTGTTCTTTAATGCTCAAATGTAACAAATACTCATCAGCAAAACACTGGCTTTCAGATCCACTATTTATAGTAACTGTTTAGAAATGTTTAAAGGTAAAGGTAAAGGTAAAGGTTCCCCTTGCACATACATGTTAGTCATTTCTGGCTCTAGGAGGTAGTACTCATCTCTGTTACAAAGCCGAAGAGCCAGTGCTGTCCGAAGATGTCTCTGTGGTCATGTGGCCAGCACGACTAAACACCGAAGGTGCTGTTACCTTCCCACCAAAGATGGTCCCTATTTGTCTACTTGCATTTTTACATGCTTTTGAACTGCTAGGTTGGCAGAAGCTGGGACAAGTAATGGAAGACTCACTCCATTACACAGTGCTAGGGATTCGAACTGCCAAACTGCCAACCTTTCTGATCGACAAGCTCAGCATCTTAGCCACTGAGCCACCGCGTCCCTTATAAATTTGTATATATGTATTATAGATTATAGATATTCAACACATTATAGATAAGGCTATTGTTTTAGTGAAATGTATTATAAAGTTCAATATGCAGAATTTGACATTGGACTATATGGGTCCACTTTCTACTTGAAGAAACACAAAGCTCAGACTTCCAGGTGAAGTATGATGAACTAAAGGCAGCTCTGCAATAGTGGGGATAATGACTGTGTCAAAGACCAAACAAACAGCAAGTTGACTGGTTCCTTGGAACCTCTTGAGATAATGAATAGACAGGAGATTGTCTACAAGTTCTCTGGATGGCTGCTCCTTGCAAGGAGACTGCTGGACAATGGTTCCCACTGGTTTCAGCACCAAGCAATGATGGAATCTACTATCTTGCTTGCAAGCCTTTAAAGAGAAATACCAATTTTCATACTTGATCTGCAAAACAGGCTTCCCCATCCTGTGGAAAAATAAAAAGACAGAAGAAAAAGAAAAGAAAAAAATATAATAAGGAAGAAAAAAGAAATATATAAAGAAGTGACTTTGAACCTTCATCACAAGTATAAAAAAATGTAAAACTCTACATCTCCTATAAGGTTAAATAGGTATCTATTTATTCCCTATCCCATCTCTTATCAATAAGCAAATGCATAAAACATTCTCATTCTATAAGTTTGCTTTACCTTACTTTTTACTACTGTAATTAAAATTCTTAATAAAAATAAAAACCCAGAAGAATACAGCATACTTCACTTAATTCTCCTGGGAAAGATTGAAGGCAAATGAGGTTCAGGCAGAAGAAAAACATCTTGGCTTCAAAATCTAAGGGACTGGTTTGGAAAAAAACTCAGCAGCACTTTTTCGTGTGGCTGTTGATAAAAATAGGATTGTGAAGAAGAAGAAGGAGGAGGAGGAGGAGGAGGAGGAGAGGAAGAAGGGGAAGAGGAAGAAGAAGAAGAAGAAGTAGAAGAAAAATTGCATTAAAAGGAAGGAATATAAAGTTCTAGATCATTAGTACATCCAGAAAAGTCTCAAACATGCAGTCTTTCAGACTTGGTTCCTAGTTTTGTAATTGCCTTCTTATTAAATGCATGTAGCATATATAAATAATATTGAAGTCTTTGTGTTCAGTTGCAGAATACCTACTTTGGGTATAGATATTTTAAAATTCAGTGCTAGGTATCTATTCAAAAACAGTTGTCTTGTATACAGTAGCTAAGATCCTGAGTAGTTGGCATTAATCAAGGCAGACATGTAAATAACAAGTCTAACATGAAATATTTCCTACTGTTTTAATTTCCATTTCATCTTTTGGTCACTAAATAGGAATACATGAAAAATTTGTATTTCATAAACTATTTTTAATTCCTTTATAAGGTTCTGTCTGCACCTATTTCACTAGCTCTTTAATTCCAGAAGCTTACAAAGAGAAGGAAAGTCTACCTCTGTGCCCTCCTAAATGGTTATTCTAAGCCTGCCATCCTATCTGTGTACCTTGGCAATCTACAAAATAATAAAATAAAATATGGTTCTAAGGTAAAGGTAAAGGTTCCCCTCGTACATACATGCTAGTCATTTCCAGCTCTGTTACAAAGCTGAAGAGCCAGCGCTGTCTGAAGACATCTCTGTGGTCATGTGGCCGGCATGACTAGATGCTGAAGGTCCATGGAATGCTGTAACCTTCCCACCAAAGGTGGTCCCTATTTTTCTACTTGCATTTTTACATGCTTTCGAACTGCTAGGTTAGCAGGTACTTGCGGGAACGTCTCCTGCCAGCATCGAATACCAATCGCCCGGTGAGTGCCCACAGACAGGGCCTCCTTGGAGTACTGTCGGCTAGACAATGTCGACTGGTGGTCCCTAGGGGGAGGGCCTTCTCTGTGGGGGCACCCACTTTGTGGAACCAGCTTCCCCTGGAGCTGCGACTAGCCCCCGACCTTCGCTCCTTTCGCTGCAGCCTAAAGACTTGGTTATTCGAACAGGCTGGCTTGGACTGGGGGGGGGGTTGCTTTAATATTTTAAATGTTTGTTAGTGGGTTTTAATGATTATTTGGTCGAATTTGGTTTAATTCTTTTTAACTTTTGTAATTTGTATGGTTGTTTTTATGTGAGCCGCCTGAGTCCCTCGGGAGAGAGGGCAGCATATAAGACCAAATAAAGAAAGAAAGAAGAAGAGAAGTTGAGACAAGTAATGGGAGCTCACTCTGTTACGCAGTGCTAGGGATGAAAACCGCTGAACTGCTGACCTTTCTGATCGACAAGCTCAGCATCTTAGCCACTGAGCCACCACCATACAAAAGTTGCCATTTTTTACTTACAATCTCATTGATTGGTTTCACCAACATATTGAATCTTGAACGAACCAAATGGGATAGATCCGTAAGTCATATTAAGCCACAAATGCCAGCTAAAATTGAAACTAAACCACCATACTAGGTTGTACAGACCTAATTGCTACATCCTTTAATTGTTCTTATTAAGCATATTATACAATTTAAACTGTCCTCATCCACTGGCACTTCCTTTCAAGAAAAGCCCCACATGGATCCGATGAGGTCAGTCAAATAATGTCATGATAATTTTTGAAATGATGACCGATATTTTGTTTAAAAATGTGAATTTAACTGAACCTTATCAGTTTGTTAAATTCTAATCTCTCTCTGTCTCTCTGTCTCTGTCTCTGTCTCTCTCTGTCTCTCTCTGTCTCTCTCTGTCTCTCTCTCTGTCTCTCTCTCTGTCTCTCTCTCTATATATATATATAATCTATCTATCTATCTATCTATCTATCTATCTATCTATCTATCTATCTATCTATTGCAGTGGTGTGCTAAGTATCAGTAAAATGAAAAGCAGATTATGTGACAGTTGGACACACAATCTATCAAGCTGATACAGAAATCAGACTTTGCTGCAGAAAAAAAATACATACAACATTCTAAAAAGTAGTTCATAGATTTGAACACATGCATGCTAGCAAAATCTTTTGTATCTAAAAGAAAAGGATTTTCCTCTGTAACATTTTTACTTTTTTCTTCTCTTAAGAAAATTAACTCCTTTGGAATGCTGCCATTTTTCACATCAGGTCGAGAACAAACCACCCATGGTGTTATTCTTCACTTGTTGCATAGCTTGACCTTTTTTTGTCATAACACAGCATAAAAATTCAAAGAGCTTTTTCCAAGAACTTTCTGAAGCAGTAATATCTAGACTTGCGTATAGTCCATGAATACATTTTTTCCTTGAAAATACATCAAGGTCTCTGGAAGAACAGCACAAATATCTCACTGACCAGATCCTGAAAATTGACAAATCCATTAAAACAGTGAGAGGGCTATGTTTTCTTCCTTATTTTCTGATGCTGGAGTGATAATCAGAATAATTATTTTATGCAGCATGGAAGAAATCTATCAAATCATCTTGAGAGGATGAAATATACATATAGCAGCCGATATGGAGCGGGATGGCAGTAGTGGTGCTAAGGATATAAATCAAGATGATGGTTGCAACAGAACAATCAAAGCTCCACAATTTTTCTTTGTGCATTCATGTTGCATGTATATACAAAGGGGCGTGGTTTAGGTTCTGCTGACTATCATTTTTACTTTATGACCTCCACTGTAGATGCATGATAACTTTGGTATAAATCTGTGCAATTTTAAAAAGACATGGGCTTTTGATCACAGAAATATCTTTCCATGATCTCAGAGCTCCTATTAATCCTTAGCAATAGCAATAGCACTTAGACTTATATACCACTTCACAGTGCTTTACAACCTTCTCCAAGCAGTTTACAGAGTCAGCATATGGCCCCCAAGATAGGTAAAAGGTTGGTTCTCCTTTTACCCACCTCAGGAGAATGGAAGGCTGAATCAACCTTGAACCTGATGAGATTCGAACTGCCAAATTGCAGTCAGCCAGCAGTCAGCAGAAAATAGCCTGCAGTACTGCATTCTAACCACTGCGCCACCACGGCTCTTTACTTAACTAATAAAATTGTACTGAGTATTATCTTCATCCTCAGTTTCTGCTACATAGCAGTAGTATCAGAATGGGCTGAGGGAAGAAAGTTCAGCTTATAAGAACAAAGGACTACAAGAAGAAATTTAACATACATGTAATAGTTAAAATTTAGCAGAATAAAAAAGAGAAAATAATCAAGGAATGAATTGTGGGAGGGATGAATTAATGGATGCCAACTAATTAAAACTATTGTAAATAAAAAATATTGTCTTAAAATAAAATGAAGATTTGGAATATATACATAGAAGCAGAAGTAAGCCTGGAAGACATAAGGTGGCAAAAATGGAACGGCAACTTAGATGAATGAATTAACTGAAGGAGATCAAATGAAAATGGGAGTGAACATATGAACTGAAAAGATAAGTTGTTGTTCACATGACAGCATTGTAAGAAAATCACCTAGAAAGAGAATACAGATAAGAATGATATATGACTGAAATTATATTAGACATGTATTGTACACACATAGGCACATCTTTCACATTTTTCCACATATCCAAAAGTCTGTAATTTGGACTCAGTTATGATCTCAGAGCCTCTACAGGGGATTCTGATCAGGACATGGCAAATTAGATACTCTTGTTCCTCACTGTGTTGGCTAAAATTAACCCCAATTACCACATTCCTTGCTGAATTTAAATTTCATGCCATTTTCATGCCAAAAATGAAAAATGTAGGGTTTTTTTCATGCACCCAACTTGTAACAACAGATATCTATCTCCATCTTTCTTTCTCTGTCTCACACTAGAGTGGTATTCAGCAGGTTCTGACCAGTTCTGGAGAACCAGTAGTGGAAATTTTGAGTAGTTCAGAGAACCGGCAAATCCCACCTCTGACTGGAGATTTTACAGTATCCTTCCCCTGCCACGCCCACCAAGCCACGCCCACAGAACCGGTAGCAAAAAAATTTGAATCCCACCACTGTCACACACATAAACATACAAGGTATTCCAGAGTGACATGACATGCACAACATTTTGAGCCATGGTGGTGCAGTGGTTAGAACGCAGTATTGCAGGCTAATTCTGAACACAGTCTGCAGTTCAATCTTGATTGGCTAAAAGTGGACTCAGTCTTCCATCTTCCTGAGGTCAGTAAAATGAAGACCCAAATTTTGGGGGGGCAATATGTTGGTTCTGTATACTGCCTAGGGAGGACTGTAAAGCACTATGAAGCAGTATGTAAATCTAAATGCTATTGCCATTTTGGCAAATCCAAATGCAGAGCATGTAACATTGAAATGGATATGCAGCAATAGCACTTAGACTCATATACCACTTCATAGTGCTTTACAGCCCTCTCAAAGTGGTTTACAGAATCAGCATATTGCCCCTAACAATCTAGGTCCTCATTTTACCCACCTCGGGAGGATGGAAGGCTGAGTCAACCATGAGTCTGGTGGGATTTGAACAAACAAATTGTAGGTATCCCACAGTCAGCAGAAGTAGCCTATAGTACTACCTTCTAATCACTGCACCACCGTGGCTCATGTATTTAGCTTTTGGGAGGGGGTTGTAACTTTGAACATTCATTAAGTGGCCTGTCGTACCTTGAGGATTATCTCTACTCAATACATTTCAAATGTGAATGGAACATATATGATAAATGTTAAACATGGAAGAGGAGGTGGTCAAAGAGACAATGGTGGTATGGGTGAAAAACGTTGGCCATAATATAGATCTGGAAAACTGGGAGAGAATGTGGGGATCAAATTACAAATTGATTACATCTGCAGCATACAGGGAAAATCAATATAAAATGTTTTACAGATGGTACCTTCCCCCTGCTAAATTGGCAAAAATGTTTAACTCAGACCCAAAATGTTGGAAGTGTGGAAAAGAAAAAGGCACCTATTTCCATGTCTGGTGGACATGTCAAGAGGTAAAAAAAATTGGAATTTAATTAGACAATGGCTAGAAGAAATTATGAATCAGAAAATTGAACTTAATCTGGAAATGTTTTTATTAGGCACAATAACACAAACATGCAATAAAACAAATAGATATGTCATGTTACATATATTAACAGCTTCAAGGATCTCGTATGCACAACTCTGGAAGGAAAAAAGGGTTCCAACGGAAGGCATGGTTATAAAAAAATAATAAATTGTATAGAGATGGACAGGCTAACGATGAAAATAAAAGACAGAGAAGATTCAATTTATTACAGGGCCTGGTATGAGTGGTTTAGAAATAAAAATAAAATAAAATGGCAATTAGGAAAAGAATGAGGGAATATGTAAATATGTAAATACATTATAGAGAAGATTGATGTGTAAGTATAAAAGATATTGATTTATAGCAAGAGTAAGATGTAATGGTAAAGGAATAAGTAAAAATATATACCGAAGAATGCAAAGAGATATAAAAGATGTGTTGATGTTGATTATAATGTATAAAGTTTTTATTTTATGTTTTTAAATTTTCAAAACTTAATAAAATTTATTTTAAAAAAAAGATAAATGTTAAATATCTGAAATAGTAATTATATGCAAAAAAACACCACATCTAGAAAAAGATAAAGGAACTGTATAAGCAGAGCAGAGGGCACCTATCTATCATACCTAAGAGACCTTTAAGAAGAACAAAATGGAAATAGGTACAATTTAATAAAGTAAAAAGGAATATATCAATGTATATTGCATCCAAAATAACAATAAGACAAAATAAGTTTTAGCATTGAATGAAAGAATGATGAACAAATATGGGCCAGAGAAACCAAACATAAATTAAATATGCAGGGAGTGCAAAAGAAAAAACATAACATATGATTTACATGCAGTTATGAAGAGTAGTTGAAAAATGACAAAGAAAAGAATGTCAATTACATAGAGATAGTGAAAGCATTTCATACTTTATTTATTTATTTTATTTATTTATTTGATTTGTCAATCGCTTACAAGATAACAGGTATAAGTATAAACATAGTTATGAATACATGGAATGGATACATATAAAAAACAGAAAAAGAAAAAGAATCAACAGGACAGGGACAGTAGGCACATTGGTGTGCTTATGCATGCCCCCTACAGACCTCTTAGGAAAGGGGTGAGGTCAATAGTAGACAGTCTAAGGTTAAAGTTTTTGGGGTTTGGGGATACTTGTGCATGCAGCATTTAAAGCAGAAATACTCATGCTTTAATGCCAATCAGACACCACTTGCTCCCTGTAAATATTGCCCCATGCTGCATTAATATCTGCCTACCACTTTAGAGAACAGGAATAATGAATTATATGTTTAAAAAATAAAATAATTTAAGCAGTAGGAAGGCACTACAGCTATCTTCTAGTCAAATGGATGGAAAAACAGAAACACTTCAAAAGAATTATCCATAATTTCTTTCTTGAGAGATATAAATAGTGAAGCAATAGCAGCAAGAGTGACAGAGAGAGAGAAAAACACATTTTTAATAGGAATTTCTGCTTCTTAAAAAAGTCCTAATGAATTTCTCTTCCCCTAAGAAATCATACAAAGTATGTGTCAACCCTGAAGTGAACATGGCTGAGGCTATCTTGGAGGCTTCAGCGTTGCCACACAACAGAGGGAGGGGGGAAATAGCTAGATGGGGTTTTGTAGCCAAAACAATAGTGTTTTCCTGTGGGGACCAAGGACATTCTCACAGGGGCCTGGCCAGAGGAGGAGTGAAGTAACCAAGCAACCGGCCAGAAACTTGATTGGACAGTGTGACTAGTGACTTGGGGGAAATCCTGTTTTCTGTGACTTCAAAAAACTTTAAACTCAAATATTCTAACTTAGGATTTCTTTATTTTTACCAACTGGCCAACATCAAAAGCTCTTCCTACTATATTCCAATTCATATTTGTTTTAGAACTTTCGGTTACTGCTGTTAAAAAAAGGACAGTTTCTTGTTCCTGTGCAATCTGCCAAATTATTACCCCATTACCACTATTCTGTCCACTGCTGCTGACCGTGGGTAGTTTACCTGACAATTTTTTGCAGACTAGACATCTGTTTCCAAGACTACAGAAAGACCAGAAGAAAACAGCATGAGGGCAAGTTTGAAAAGCACAACAGCTTGATTTGTCAGTTTCCTGAAAGCTCCTACAATATTTAGATGACAGCAGTAAGCTGGAAACTGCAGATGGCTCTTAAAATAATAGTGAAATCTGGAAAGAAAACAATGCTGTTCTGAATCTACCATAAGACATTTCCTCTGTGTTTGAGTATGGTTACCTTTTATCTTAAAAAAAAGAAAATACCAACAAGGCAGCATAGAGTAGCAAAAATTTTTCATAGTCTCCTCTGATAGAACACGGAAAAAGAGACCTGATTGATTTATCTTGTAGAATCCAGTCATTTGTAGAATATAAATTCTATGTAACATTCCAGGGCATTATGAAATGCAACATAGAAAACTGTTAGAATAAGGAGGATAATACGCTGAAAGTCTTCTCCCACCAACTCACATTGTGTGTGTGTGTGTGTGTGTGAGAGAGAGAGAGAGAGAGAGAGAGGGAGGGAGGGAGAGGGAAGGAGGGAGAGAGAGAGAAAGAGAGAGGGAGGGAGGGAAGAGAGAGAGAAAGAGAGGAAAATACTATTTGACATGCTGTAATCCAGAAAATGTGTCATTTCTACTTATTTGTCTTGTTTATCAAAATCAGTATTTATTCAATTTGATTTGCATGCCATTTTTATCTTTTCTATTTTCTCCATAACAATACACCTGTCAGATAGGTTGGGTAGAGTGACAATCACTGGCCCAAAGTCACCCAGTTTGCCTCTGTGCTTAAGGAAGAAAGATAACTCACAGTTTCCCCTAAATATATAATTAGAAAAAATAGATGTGTAGTTAACAGAATAATTTTTGAACATTATTTAAATTATTTGAAAGATCAAAGCCTTGAGGATCATCATAGTACTTGCATTAATTAGCAGGATTACATATGGCTTGAAAAAATCCAGATGATTACTAGATGGAAGCAAGAATTTATCTACTCTGCTATAAGAATTCATACACATAGACTTGTCTGATGATAATATTAAACAGAAAGGTACTAAATTTGAGTAGTTACATTTTCATTAATCCCCAGTGCTGCATAAAACCATTTTTTCTTAATTCTTGGCTCACATACAGAGGTGGTGTTCAGCAGGTTCTGACCAGTTCTGGAGAACCAGTAGTGGAAAATTTGAGTAGTTCGGAGAACTGGCAAATACCATCTCTGACTGGAGATTTTGCAGTATCCTTCCCCTGCCACATCCACCAAGCCACTGCCACGTCCACCAAGCCACAGAACTGGTAGTAAAAAAATTTGAATCCCACCACTGCTCACATACTTCTGTTGATTTTCATAATCTATTAGGTTATGAAACCCCAGCAGATTTATGAACTCAGTTAGTTTATTTACACGATAAAAAATGGAACCTAACAGGTTTGAAATGCCAAAGGAGATCTTTAAAATTATTGTTTGGCGATCAAGATATGTTTGATTTTGTGGAACCATCTGTCAATTATTTGACAGCTCCTCTATGGATTTACTTAACTCAGTTGCTATTTAGTTGTTTGTTAGAATCATTTAGTATATTTTCTTGCCATATATGCAGCATACTGTTATGGGGAATCCAAAGTTACAACGGCACTGAAAAAAGTGACCTATTACCATTTTTCACAGTTATGACCTTTGCATCATCCCCATGATCAGGTTATCAAGATTCAGATGATTGCCAACTGGTTCATATTTATGACTGTTGCTGTGTCCCAAGGTCATCTGATCATCTTCTGACAGGCAAAGTCAATGGGAAGTCAGATTCACTTAACAACTGGGTTACTAACTTATCAACGGCAGTGATTCACTTAAGAACTGAGTTCGTAAAATGGGGCAAAAACTCACTTAACAAATGTCTCACTTAACTCAAGAAATGTTGGGCTCAATTGTTGCCATAAGTTAAGAACTACCTGTATTTCCATTTGCTTGTTATATAGGGCTGAGAGAGACTGACTGGCTCAGGTTACCCCAGTAGGCTTTGTGCCAAAGGCAGGACTTGAACTCATAATTTCTTGGTTTCTATCCTTAATCACTTTTTTATCCTTAACCACTATGCCAGACTTGCTCTCAATATAATTTAGCATAGAAAATGTACATATTGTAGTGGGACATTCCAAAGAAAATGTCAGGAATAATTATGATGGATCCATTCAGGGGTAACTACAACTGTCTGTTTATACGAGTGACACACCTCATGTTGTGGTTTGCCAGTAGCAGGTTTGGACGGCTGAGGGCTTGGAGAGCAAGAACTCAGATGAGGGGCCTGCGTGCGATGCAGGGATGGGGCCAGGACCATCAGGGAGTGGAATGCTGCCTTCAGAGATTGTGGAGGCTGGCAGCAGTGATGAAGGAGGGGCCCATGCCCAGTGCGCATGCATGCAGGGCTGCTCGAAGGAAAGAGCAGCTGCAGCAGCATGGGCGACTCGGGAGTAAGGCTGCAAGGTAATGGCCCCCTCCCTTAAGAGATAAAAGCCAGCTGAGAAACTGGAAGGAACCACTGGAAGCAAAGAAGTTTTTGCACTCAAGCCTTGTGGATGTTCGAATATATTGGTTGGTGTTTGGAGACTCTTTATGTTTGAAATATTTCTTAGTAACTTTATCTAGTGTTCTTGGCAGCCTTGCACAACCTTGGCAAGGCTCGTTCTTATCAGAGACAATTAGTTTGAGACAGCCTTTTAACCGTCAAGGAACGGAATTAGTAAAGAATCATTAAAATGTTTTGCTGTTACCTCTGTATCATCTTGTCTCTTTTGATAGTACTACATTGCTACTAGCATTCAATATATTGCTATTAGCATTGGCAAAGAAAGAATGTTTTAAAACAATAAAGAAAAAATATTACTGTAATATATTAAATCTACACAATGAAAACAAATTCAATATCAAAAACGTATTTCTTGAACTCTCTTAATGCTTTCCGCAATTTAGTCAAACAAAAAAAGTTCCTCTGTTTGTCCTCTATATATTTTCCACAAAAATAAATGCTTATAATGTTGCATTTTTGCAATGTTCCCTCCGCATCTTGAAATGTTATTTTAATGGGTAGAATCAACTCTAATGTTCAAAGGTTCACAAGCCACTGGGGCAGTGCATTTCAGGAAACCCCCGGGTCTCTTTTATAAAATTATTCCAATATATCATTCAAAAAAGACTAGCACCATTCCCTAATATTGTAATATGTATTACAGAGCCGTACATGGACTATTCTATTACAAAGTGTATGCCATTTTTCTAATGCAGAATGCCAAATTATCTTCAATTCTGAAAAGGCATTAAATGTAGGGGTGTCAAAGCGGCGGCCCATGGGTGGGATGTGTCACACACAGGCACGCCACCCAAACTCGTAATGGGAAAAACGTCATGAAATGTCACATGACTTTGACACCTGTGCATTAGAGGATTCTAAAGTGAATTAAAGTGGGGGTAATAATGATTTAGAAGATTTTGGAACAGATCATCTGACATTTGAAAGAAACACAGATTTTCACTGCAAAAAGTATACTAATGAACGTGACAAAATTACTGCCTGGTGTGTTACTGTGTATGTATGCATCTATATATGTAAGATTTATTTATATCCCACCTGTATTAATTTTATAAATAACACTATTTCTCCTCCTCCTATTTTTACCATCACAACAACCCTGTGAGGTAGTTTGGGTTAGGGTTAGGGTTAGGGTAGTTTGGTCTGAGAGAGATTTACAATTACTGTAAATGGATCCCTTCTCCAATAAAGAGATCAGGTGTGCGGTCATCTACTTACAACAATCAGCAATTGAAAGAAGTAACTATTTAATCAGCAGCAGTATCTTCAGCATTACTTTCTTACTTGTGCAGATCCCATTTGTCAACACAAACATATTCAGGGAAATCTGTCTAGTGATAAAACTAACAAATTCTTGACATATGTCCTATATTCTTGACATCTATCCAAGTGATAAAGGTAATGAGATGATTTTGATCATTCCATATCTGGCATATCCATTTACCCGTCAAATCCTGGTCTTGTTTCTTGAAAATAAATTAAGTTCAATTTGTGTTGTTTTTCTCCATTGAGCCATTTTGAAACAAACTAAACAATGACAAAATTAAGCTAGTGTTTGGACAGGAAGGAAAGAAAGAGATTAAAGCTAATTACATTTATTTAGGAAAGCAACGTCTGTTTTTGTATGTTATGGGACTTACGTGTGTCTTTAGCAAGGTTTTGTTGTCATGTTTTTGACAATACATTTCTAAGTGCTGACATAAAAGGGCAGAAGAATTTGCAATTTCTTGAATAAAGAACTTCAGGAAACCACTGGTGAAGTGAAAAGATAAAGTCTTTGCACGTTAAATGAGAATAGTTTCCAAAGTGTTTTAAATTCACTCACCAAGTAATTATTGAAAAAAATAGTTTAAATGGAATTAGCATTTTCTTTTAATGGATAAAAGTAAAATTGCTGCATAGTTCATGAATCCATTGTTAAGATTTTATCCCTTTCTCTATCCAGTCTATTTCAGAGCTAACATCAGTAAAGAGACCTTGGCTTGCAGGAGATAATGACTATTGTTAATAAAACAAACCATAGCTGCTTGGTTCAGTTATAATAGGAAACTCTAGCTAAAGTTGTCATCTGTAGCCAATAATGAAAGTAGGCAAGAGAGAAAACAGCCATCCAAGGTTTCATGAATGGTGGTTTATGAGGTAAAGACCAAAAACCATTCTTCCTTTCTTCCTTCCTATCCTTCCTTCCTTGGTTCTTTCCTCCCTTCCCTTCCCTTCCCTTCCCTTCC
>CM019151.1:74703457-74748975 GCA_009733165.1 Naja naja
AGGAGGATCTTTGGAACTCCAGTCACATAGGTGACTGCCACAAGAAGAAAGGAAAAGATTTCCAAGAAGGAAACAAATAGACATTGATATACCTTTTAACTATCTTTTATTGTTTTGACTGTTTACAACAATAAATAACTTTGGATTGGATCCACTGGGCTCAGACTTTTTCCTGATAACTCACACAGTAGAGAAAGGTAACGAACCACCCACCTCTAACTTTAAAAAAACCCCAACAACTGGTAGCAGAGGATGGTTTGTACTTCTCTACGTAGGAGTTACCTGGATGCCCAGTTTGAAACCAACGAGGAGGACCACCGGAAGTGTGACCAGAGCCAGAACCAGGCAGATGGGCTCTCCAGCATCGATCCCAAGAAGCCAGAGCCGAGCAACATCAGCTGAAGGTCTCAGGCTTGGGGGAGCAAGAAGCAGGTAGCACAATGGACCCTGCATTCTCTACCCCACCCCACAGACATCCCTCGCGACTGCGAGTGGGCAACCACCAGCCTTAACGCCGAGGAGCCAGAGGACAGAAGCAAGGACACTTCACACCTCATCGCTCAACCCGGAGGAGACAAGGAAGAGATGAGATCGGCAATTCTCCAGATTTTCGGCTTGGAAAACCGCAAGCGGAGAACCAGGTTCTATCTCATCCACCTCCTACAAAGAATGGCAACAGTGCAACGGCCAGGGACAGGACGAGGACCCAGGAAGGCACCAAAGCAGTGGAGCCATCCAGTCCTGCCCCGGGAACCCTTATGCCACGCAGCACGCGGGTGAAAGCCATCAGCCCCCAACCGAATTTCCCGGCGAAAAATGGCGCCCGGTCAGCGGAAAATTCAAACTGACCGAGTTAAAATGGCGCGCCCATCCCACGCTGTTTCCCTATGGCCTGCCAGAGCAAGCAAGCCCTAGCACTGAAGTCACCCACCTGGCAGCAGCTGACGCTGCGGTGACTGGGGGATTGGCACCACCTACCTTCCCACTGGCTACCTACTGCCCGAGAAGCCCATCGGGGGAAGAAGCAGGGATCACCAACCTGGCAGTGCCTACCACTACGGTGATCCAAAGCGGCCTGCCAACCTGGAGGTTGGCCCCACTGGCAGCAGTGGCGCTGCTGAGCCCAGCCACGCCGAGCATGCCCCCAGTCCAGGCCATGCAGGCCCTCACCCAGGCGACCGACCCGGTCACGGAGGCCCGACAAGCACCAAGCCCGATCTCGCCCACCAATGCCGAGATCAAAAGTGCCATCAGGATGCTAACAGCAGTCCTGGAAGCAAGACACCAGCCTCCCCCTAGCCTCCCGACGAGAGCGGCCCTCCCAGATGGCTCCCCGACGATCGCGGCCCCATACTCACCGTTTCCGGCGATTCCAGCGACGTTCGCGTCTTCTTCGGCCTTCCCAGGCCTTACAGCAGCTCAACGCGCCAGAGCCGGAGCTGCTGGGGCAGGCCCGAGGCCTACCTCTGGAGACAGGCGGAGAGATCCTTCCCCGGCAACGTTCAACACGAATGAGCTTCAGCATGCTCAGATCGATCTTCAACCCTCCCACCGGGGAGGGGCGACTTCCAATAAGGGAACCTTCGGTTTCGCACTGACTATACCACTCCCGTACTGTCAGTTTCCTAACATTCAGCACCCTGGACAGCGGCCACAAGCTTTCTCAATGCAGGCAAATACCAGCCTTCTACCGCTTGATTTAAAAAAGCTGTCAGCTACAGGAAGGAACCTTTAGAGTGGTCCAAAGCGGTTCAAGTACTGTTCATGAAGGAGAACGCTTTGCATCTGTTGGTGGATCCCCCCACTAAGCCTTGGCAACTGGAAACTGACCTGCTACACCATAAGGTTTATTGTTTATTATTATTAAGTATAGATCCTGTGCTATATCCAAATATTCCTCATAATCTGACTGTCTTTGAAATTTGGAAAAAAATATTTAACCTATTTTATTCCAGGAATTCCAATACCACAGCCAGGATCTCCAGGGAGTTCCACTCTGCCAAATTGAGGGCAGGGATGGACATGAGTGAGCATCTCTGTGAACTCAGTAAAATGAGAGAAGAATTAATATTAAGGGGGGAGCAAGTGCCAGAGCACAGTTTAATTAGTATAATCATAAATTCATTGGACCCTAGCTGGAATAATTTTGTGTCCCAACTAGATAATTTCAGTTATGATGGGATGTCTCTGGAAGTCTTGTCAGGTAAACTGATTGCTGAGGACAATCTAAGAAAAGACAGAGCAAGCTTCCACAGGGAGAGAAGAGTCACCAGGAGGCCCAACAACTCAGATGGTGTAAATGCTGTTGGGGAATGTTTCAGTTGTGGCTCAAGGGGACACTACAAGAGAGACTGCCCACGCAGCAATGGTATGGGGGGAAGGCAAAGAATGCCCTCTGGCAATAGGAGCAATAGGAGGTCACCCACACCTCATAGGGGCCTCAACACAGCTCCTCAAATCAGAAAAAGGGAAGGGGGACCAGAAATGAGAACAGGTTTAAAAGGGACAGATTTAACCTGGAAGATAACTTTGCCAACATGGTAGAAACCAATTACCCCAGGCTCACCAAAAGGCAACGTGAGCAGCTATGGCTATTAGATAGTGGGGCAAGCAAGCACATGGTGAAGGACAAGAGCTTGTTCACAGAGCTCCAGAGACATGATTGTTGTGTCAAGGTGGCCAATGGTATAAAACCAAGGTTGTGGGTATAGGTAATGTGTGTATCCCCGGGCTTGGGGAGATCAGTGGTATTTTTTATGTCCCTGCCTTAGAACATAACCTTCTTAGTACCCTGAAACTCAGTGAGGACTCTGACATAGAGGTGTTATTTACCAAAGGGAAGCCATAGTGACCAATAATGGTCACACTGTTGGGAAGGTGTTGAAAATAAATAACCTGCCATATTATTCTCCTGTCACAAGGACTGAAGGTTCAGGGCCAGCAACACAATTGATACAGATGACTCAGATGATGAGTCTCAACCAGAACCAGGAGTCAAGACCAGGGGTTACAGAGGAAAGAAGGGGGACAATGGCAGCTACACAGGTAACCAAGAAAAGACAAAGAGCGTCAGATTTAACTTGAAACACAGTGATGAGCAAACCAGGGACGCCAACACTGTTTCCATTGGGAAACCACTCCATGATGAGTGCGCTCATCTCATGCACCTTAGACTTGGCCACATTAGTTTCCCTATTGTGCAGAAAATGTCTGAATATTCCAGGGGTTTAAACATCAAAGACTGTAATGTTTTTATGGACTGCTCCATCTGCAGGAGCTAAAGTCAAAAGTTAAACCAGCACCCAGAAAATCAGAAAGGCAATCTGAGTACAAATTCCAGCTGGTACATATGGACTTGGTGGGCCCTATGAAACCTTCACTTGGCAAGAACCAATATTTTCTAACCATCGTAGATGATTACAGCAGATATGGTTTTGTTTATCTACTCAAAACCAAGGACCAGGCCTTTTCCAAATTTAAAGAGTTCCACAGTCTGATAGAGAATCAGCACAAGGTCAGGATACAAAGAATATTAACTGACAGGGGAACTGAATTCAACTCTACTCAGTTCTCTAACTGGTTGAAGGAAAAGGGCATAATCCACATGAAAACAGCCCTTTTTCTGCCTTTCAGAACGGGTGGCAGAACGGAGGAATGGTGTATTACAGGCCATGATGAGATGTGTCCTAGAGGACGCTAATCTCAAATTTGTTTACTGGGCAGAGGCCGTTCTCTATGCTAACTATACACTAAATAGAATATGGTCTAGCGTAGTACACAAAACCCCATATGAGATGGTGTACGGATATAAGCCAAGCTTAAAGCACCTCCACGTTTTTGGGGTGATGGCAGACGTACATGTACCTAAGGAACTCAGGAGAAAGGGGGAAAAGGTGTCAGTCAGACTAAGGTTTGTTGGGTACAAACCAGGCTCTAAAGCACACAGGTTCATTGACACCAACAACAGAGTTGTAATTTCCAGGTCAGCCGCTTTTCACGAAAGCACAGATTGGAGCAGAATTCACGCTAATGAAATTCTGACTCACACACCTTCTCAGGATCTGACCAGTCAAGAGACAGATGACTCAGAGGACAAGGGAGAGCAAGTGCCCTCCAAGCCCCTAAAGGGGATCCTCAAGGAAAGAAAGGGGGTACCCTGGAAGGAGGGACACTCCAAACTTAAAAGATATGATAATAGTAATGAGGAGGATAACACATCAGACAGTTCTGATACTCATGAGGAACCAACCAGTAGGCCAGTCAGATCCACCAGGAATACAAAACCAAAAAGGTATGAGGATTTCATTACCTATGTAAATCAAGTATCAGTTACACCTCAAAGGTATGAGGACATATTAGCTACCACAGAGGGAGCAAGACAATTGGTATAAGGCAATGGATTCAGAGATGGATAGCCTCAGGAAGTTAGAAGTGTTTACACCCTCTAAGCTACCCAAGGACAAAAGGTGATTGGCACAAGGTGGGTGTACAAAAGAAACCGCTTGAGGACGGTAACTTCATATACAAGGCAAGGTTAGTTGCACAGGGATTCTCACAACGATTCCCTGATGACTATGTTGAAACTTTTTCACCAACTGTGCCCAGAGAGCGTTAAAGCTGCGCTTACCATAGCTGCCATACATGGGGAAAGTGTACATCAATTTGACATACAGACAGCATACCTACATGCCAAATTAGATAAAGAGTTATATGTTAGAGCTCCCCAGGGATTAGACCAAAGGGAAGGTGGAATTTGGTTACTGAATAAAAGCCTATATGGCTTGAAACAATCAGGAAGGAGATGGTACGAGTGTCTCACAAAATGTCTAAGACAGATGGATTTTTTGGCCTCATCAGCTGATGAGTGTGTGTTCATTAGAGAACAGAAGGGGATCAAGGAAACTGTTTTGATTTATGTAGATGACATACTATACATCTGCAAGTCAGAGAGTAAATACAAAATCTTCTCTGAGCAATTGGGCAAGGAGTTTACACTAAAACCCTTAGGCCGAATTGATAAATTTTTAGGGGTGCAATTCACAAAAACTGAGAAGGGGTTTGCACTTTCTCAGCAGGATAAGATAGTAGATCTACTCGAAAGATGTAGCATGGCAGAGGCTAAACCTTGTGAAACCCCCATGCAGACAGATTTCCTCAAGAATATGTATAATGAAAGCCCAGAATTCGAACAGAAGACACTTTACAAGTCTGTGCTAGGTTCACTATTATACATTGCCAGTTGGACAAGGCCAGACATTAGTTTGACTGTGAATGTCTTGTCCAGGCACTCAGAGAACCCCACTCAGTTTCACTGGAGTGGAATCAAAAGGGTTCTCAGGTATCTAAAGGGCACTATTGATTATTCACTGTTATTGGAACCTTATACATCTGAGAAGCCAGACCTCTATTGCTACTCAGACGCAGATTGGGCAGGAGACAGTAAGTCCAGGAAGAGTACCTCAGGGTATATTGTATTCTTGAATGGTAGCCCTATTCATTGGTATTCGGGTAAACAAAAACTAATAGCCACCTCTACAGCGGAAGCGGAATATGTGTGCCTGTCTAAGACCTCAAACAATTTGATATGGTTTGATGAATTATTAAAGAACCTGTGGGAAGAACCTGTATACCCTATTACTATCCATGAGGATAACAGGGCAGCCATTGACATATCAAAGGCTGAAGCTGTGGGACAAAGGTCACGCCACATTGACATTAAGTGTAAACATGTCAGGCAGTTATCAAAAATGGGATTTATTGAAACTGTTTTCACTGAAACAAGGGAACAAGTCGCAGATGTTTTCACTAAACCTTTGCCCCCGGGACCAGCACCAGTACCTGTTGGGAAAAATACCCATGGTTATATAATATGTACCTGTTGCTGTATTATGTATGCATATGTAAAGAATATAATGTTGTTGTGTTAGATTTTGATATGTGCCATTAGAAAGGCACAGAGAAGGGGATTGTGGAAAAGGAATTTTCCATGAGGTGGCTGTGCTCTTTCTCCTGGCCCCCTCCTCAGCTTAACAGAAGAATTGAATGGACCAATCACAGCACAGCTGTGATTGAGGTTTTTCCCAGGCTTTACCAAGCTCCACCTCTCCTGACTCTGGACTATTTAAGGAGCTAGCCTCGTGGCTTCTAGCTAGTTCCAGTTCCAGTTCCAGTTCCAGTCCCACCATTACACAGGTTCCAGCTGCCTGGGATCATGCAGCTGGAAGGATCCTGCCTCAAGCCACGAGGAGGATCTTTGGAACTCCAGTCACATAGGTGACTGCCACAAGAAGAAAGGAAAAGACTTCAAGAAGGAACAAATAGACATTGATATACCTTTTAACTATCTTTATTGTTTTGTACTTGTTTACAACAATAAATAACTTTGGATTGGATCCACTGGGCTCAGACTTTTTCCTGATAACTTCACAGTAGAGAAAGGTAATGAACCACTCACTTCTAACTTTAAAAAACCCCAACATTTCCAGTATTACAGGAAGTGACAAAACGGGCCTATAATTCAGCCTGAAAAGCCTTGCAGAGGCTTTCTCCAAGCCTCTGGGAGGCCGAAAAGGGCCTCAAACCAACCACAAAAAATCAGCTGTGAGATAAGTTTGCCTGTGGCTTGCGTGCCAGCACAAATGGATCTGCGTGCCACTTGTGGTTTGCCATCATGGCCCTATAGCATTCCAAACAAGTGGCTGTCCAGACTCTTCTTAAAACCCTCCAATGAGGGAGCACCCACAACTTCTGGAGTGCCTAAAATTCAATAAACTCTGTTCTACATTTTAATCTTCTATTTTAAAAAAAATGCAGCTGTAAAATTAAATCTAACCTATTGTACCAATTTCTGCTATTTTCTTAGTGAAGAAATAAAATTGCTGTGTTCCAGGGCAGAGTAATTTAAAAATTACTGTTAACTTGGATATGTATTAAATAATAATCTGCTACATAATTTAAGATAAATTAAATCAATTTATATTAAAGAAAATAATGATGATAAAATTCCTTAAATAAATGTAGTCAAGATACTTTTTATTCTGTGTAAGTGACTATTCATAGCCAAGCCTTAAATCAATGTAAGCTGATTTTTGTTGCTTTTTTCACCTAGTAACTACATAAAATAAGAACCAGTTTAATGTAGCAGTTAAGATACAAGACTTGAAACTGGGGGACTATGAGTTCTAGTCCTGCCTTAGGTATAAAACCAGCTGGATTATTTTAGGCCAGTCGCTTTCTCTCACCCACTGAAGGATGCTATAGCGAACCACTTCTGAAAATCTTGCCAAGAAAACTGCAATGACTTCTTTAAGTAGTCTCCAGAAATCAAAACTGACTTGAAGGCCTGACCTCCCTCCTCACAAACAACACTTGTATGTAAAGAAGATTTACTTGGTAGATGCCATTGTTTTACAGTGTTGTTCTAGTTCTTGTTTGATGATGATGATGATGACATCCATTTAATCATTTCTGATTTGCAGCAATTCTATATCTACTCTAACAAAGAGAAGGACTTGGGATGATGTGGTAGCAGTCTTCCAGTATTTGAGGAGCTGTCACAGAAAAAAAATGAGGTCAACTTATTCTTCATAGTACCTGAGGACATGACAAGAAGTAATGGGTGGAAGATGATTAAAGAGAGATCCAATCTAGGACTAAGGAGAAATTTCCAGACAATGGGAATAACTAATCAGTGAAACAATTTGCCTCCAGAAAGTGTGGGTGCTTCATCAATGGAGGTTTTCAATAAGACACTGGAGAGACATTTGTCCAAAATGGTATAAGATCTCCTGTCAGGGACTGACGGTTGGATTAAAAAAACCTCCATGATCCCTTAAAACCCTGAGATTCTATGTTCTATGGATCAGCTCTTTCCACATTTTTCTATCTTTTATAGCCATTGAGTTGTTCTGGCTGGTGTCAACTTTGATAGTGCCTTGCCAAGGTTTTTTTTTGTCAGCCTCATTTTCTGTTACTGCTGGCCATTCCTAGCATAACTGCTTTTTCCAGACATGGCTGAAAAAAATCGTTTTGTGAATGCATCATCCTGATCTCATGCTTTACAGAAGATGTACCCTTCAGCAAGCTTTCTGTGTTTACCTGTGTTAAGTTTGCATGAAGAGTCAGACGCGAAGAGCTTCAGTGAAGAGTTTATTTAGTGACTACAGCTCGAATGGACCCAACTTGGCTGGGCTATGGCTGCTACTTATAGCCAGCAGCCGTAGTTGCCAGCCAATCAGAGTGCAGGGTTTTCCCGCACTTTTTAAACCAATCCTATCTGACATTTTACAAGAACAATTCAAACTAAACCAATGACATTCAAACCTACATACATAAAACCCCTCCCCACTAGGTTCAGTCCATACCAAACCCCAACCTATCTAATGTATTCTTTTAAATAGGTGGGGCTCTTACGTGTACGTTGAGACCTTCGTGGTTCAGAAGTTTTAACATTCTCACCCAGTGAGAGAGGAAATGTGTCTGCTGACATTTCCCCACTGGAACTTCCTGTAAAAGAAGACCCTGTTTGATTGTTAGAATCTGGTCTCTCCTCCCAACCCATCTCCAGCCCAATGTCAGCACCCAAGTCAGGTAGTGATGTACAATCTTCCACTTCTAAGGATGGATTTTGGCATTGTGACAGGTTTTGGGATGGTTCCTGTCGTAATGGCTCGTTACACATGGGGTTGATTCTTGCTTGCTGATTATCCTCCTGTTCCTCCCTTCCCTAGAATTGACATCAAGTGAGGGAACTAGAGAGGAACAAGTGCGATGTTCCTGAGAGAACCTGGATCTAAGTTGATCAATGTGCCTGCTCCAGAGGAGTCCATCCTCTGTTTGCACCCTGTAAGAACGAGGGCCTGTGATTTGAGTTATCTCAGCAGGAATCCACAAAGGTTCACCCATAAGGTTCTTAGCATAAACAGAATCACCCACACTGAATGTGCGAAATTTGGAAGTGGAATCTAGTGGTGCATTGGGTGCGTAAGTGGGATGAAGGCGGTCAAGGGAAGACCTAAGTTTCCTACCCATCAACAACTTTGCTGGGGATAAGTTATTAGATGGGTTAGGAGTGATGTGCTGAACACTAAGAAGTTTTTCAACTTTCTCAGTGATGTCCCCAGGACCCAGTTGCTGAAGCTTCTCCTTGGTAAAATGTACCATGCGTTCAGCCTGGCCGTTAGTCGAAGGGTGCCCAGGGGCAGTAAGGGCATGTCTGATACCCTGTGTGCTAAATAGGATTCAAAAAGGTTGTATGTAAATTGAGGGCCATTATCAGAGACAAGAACATCAGGTAACCCGTGGGTTACAAAAAGTTTTTTGAGCTGCTTGATGACAGCATCAGTTGTGGTGGATGCCATAGGGATTAGCTCTAGCCATTGGGAATATGCATCTACTATAATAAGAAAGGTGTGCCCTCTGGTAGGGCCTGCAAAATCAATGTGAATCCTAGACCATGGGCCCCTAGGACATTCCCATTCCTGTTTGGGGGCGAGAGGTGGGCTAGGCCTGACTACCTGACAGTTGGGACAAGATGCAACCCAGTTTTCAACCATTTTGTCAATACCTGGCCACCATACATAACTCCTGGCCAATCCCTTCATCCTTACAATACCAGGATGACCCTCATGTAACATTTCCAAAACCTCTCTTTGTAGTTTTGCAGGAATAACCACTCTGTTACCCCACAAAATACATCCTCTTAATACAGATAATTCAGTTTGCCTGGACTTTAAAGGTTGAGCCAGGTGAGGTAGATCTTGAAAAGGCCAACCTTTCTTAATCCTGCCTATAACAGAAGCCAATAAAGTGTCTTTGGCAGTCTCTCTGGCAATTTCAGCAGCATGCACTGGAAGCTTGGCAACAGTTTCTAGGAAAAAGGTGTGTGTTTCAGGTTCAAAGTCCTCCTTGTGGCAAGGAAGTGGGCAACGACTCAGTGCATCAGCATGTCCAATGTCCTTGCCAGGCCTGTGGATAAGTTTGTATGAATAAGCAGCAAGAAATTCAGTCCACCTCAGCATTCTTGGTGACAGGATAGTAGGTGTAGGTTTATCTCCTGCCACAATGCCTAACAAAGGTTTGTGATCTGTAACAATGGTAAATGTTCTCCCATACAGATATTCATGAAATTTCTTAACAGCTGCAACAATTGCCAATGCTTCCTTGTCCAATTGGCTGTAATTCCTCTCTGCTTTAGTCAAAGTGCAAGAGTAAAATGCAATAGGGGCTTCTCCCACTGGGAAGCCTGTGGCTCAAACCCCCCTCCTGCATCACAAGTCAGTACAACAGGCAAATTCTCAGAGAACTGTATCAGTACAGCATCAGACGTGATTAGTCTTTTAATACTGTTAAATGCTGATTGTTCCTTCCTCCCCCAGACCCAAACAGACTTTTTGTCAAGTAATCTGTGCAATCGTTCTGCAATGGTTGCCTTCTGAGGTAGGAACATGTGATAAAAGTTAATGAGTCCAAGGAAGGCTTGCAAATCTGTTTTGCATTTAAGTCTAGGGGCTTCTTTGATTGCTTGAACCTTGGCATTGATAGGGTGGATGCCATGCTTGTCAATCATATAGCCCAGGAACTCAACCTTGTCAGTTTTAAGAGTGCATTTTTCTTCCTTGACTTTTAACCCCGCTTTCCTGAATCTGGTAAGGACTTCTCTGAGTCTTTCTTGTAACTGAGTGTCATTTTCAGCAGAGATTAACACATCATCAAAGTAAGGCACTACCCCTGGCAGTCCTTGGAGCATCCTTTCCATAAGACTTTGAAAGATGCCTGGTGCCACGCTTACTCCAAATTGTAATTTTACATTTGAAGGCACCTCTATGAGTCACAATGGTTTGGGCCTCTGCAGTGGCATCATCAACTGTTAGTTGTTGATATGCCTGGGCCAGATCCAATTTGGGAAAGACTATACCCCTGCCAAGTGAATGTAACAGATGATGCACCACTGGAACTGGGTATGCGCTCTGCTGCAGCGCATGGTTCAGTGTCCCCTTATAGTCTCCACAGATTCTTACTGACCCATCAGTCTTGACTGGTGTGACTATGGGTGTCTCCCATCTGGAGTGGTCAGTGGGCTCTAAAACCCCTTGAGCTGTTAATTTGTCTAATTGTGCATCAATTTTTTCCTTTAAAGCAAATGGGACCCTTCTGGGCTTTAAACGAATTGGGGGCACCCTGGGATCTAGGTTGAAAGTGATAGGGGTCCCCATATACTTGCCCAATCCGTCGCTGAAGACCTCTGGAAACTCAGACTTCAAGGCCTCCTCCCATTCAGAGTTGCTCATGTGATTGATGCCAGTCACCTCGATGCCTAGTGGATTGAACCACTCAAGTCCCAGCAAGCTTGGGCGATCCTTGTCCATGATGGTCAGGGGCAAACATTTGGTGTGGCCTTTAAACTTCACGTTGAATTCTCTTGTTCCAACTACTGGAATCTTGTTCCCTTGGTAGTCTTTAAGAGTCAGTGCTTGCTTCTGGAAATGTTTCTTCTGAATGTTGGGAAGTAGCCTGTGAATAGTGTCCCATGACACCATAGATAAATAGGAGCCTGAGTCCACTTCCATTTGGCAAGGCCTTCCTTCAATGAGTACCTTCACATGTACTTTTCTGCTTCTCAAGGGTGAAGAATGACCAATGGTGACTGTTTGATGAGTTTCATTCTTCCCATTTGCTTCTGAGTTGCACCCCATTTTCTCACTGAAGTTGTTGGGCTTGAAATCTTTGTCAGGAAACTTTCTTCTGTGTGGAGGAGTTCTGGATGATTTGCAGACTCTTGCTAGATGACCTCTTTTTTCACAACGAAGGCAGATGGTATCAAGAAACTTGCATTCAGTGCGGGGTGCCCCCACAACCTCTGCAATAAAAGTCTTGCCTTTTTCTTCCCAGGTCTTTCTTTTTCTTTTCCATTCTGAGTCTATAAATTCCTTCCTCCACCTCACTACAGTCTGATTCAGAATCTATCTGCTCGCAATGAGTTGTTGTGGACTTTTCCACATCAGGATGGCTTGAGGCCTTGTTAATTTTCTTCATGGCTGCTGCTGAGGACTTAGTGGCTTCTGCTGAGGAGGCCTCTTCTATGGCCTCTTTTAACGTGATCTTAGGTTTTAATAATAATTTGCTCTGAAGCACCTTGTCTTTGAGGCCTAGAACAAACCGATCGTGCATGGCCTCCTCCAAACTGTTAAACTCGCATGCACCCCCAATGTCCCTTAAGCTTGCCACAAAGTTGTTAACATTTTTGCTTTCCCCTTGATCCCGACGGTAAAACTCGTGTCTCTTAATGAGGCACAATACTTGTGGGGCGTAATGGGCTCTTAAAAGCTTTTCTAAATCAGGCCATTCCATTACCTTCACGTCTGCAGCTCCCGCCAATGCCTTCGCCATCTTGAAGACTGCCAGACTGCAGTGCGTAAGGAAGACCGCCCTCTTCCGCTTCTCAGAGATGTCGGCGAGGTCGTTTCCTTCCAAATACATTTGGAAGCGATCCGCATACGATTCCCAATCTTCTGCCACCGGATCGAATGGGGCTGGGGGGTGTTCAGCGCAGCCATCTCACTCTTCTGCTTGTCTTCCGGTCTTCTTCTTCAGGGAATCCCACCTTCGTCGCCAGTGTTAAGTTTGCGAAGAGCTTCAGTGAAGAGTTTATTTAGTGACTACAGCTCGAATGGACCTGAGTTGGCTGGGCTACAGCTGCTACTTATAGCCAGCAGCCATAGTTGCCAGCCAATCAGAGTGCAGGGTTTTCCCGCACTTTTTAAACCAATCCTATGTGACATTTTACAAGAACAATTCAAACTAAACCAATGACTTTCAAACCTACATACATAACAACCTGGATTGGTAAATATATCAAGAAAAGCCATTGATAAATATCAGGGTCACAGGATTCCAACTACTCAGTCCAGGCCAGTATCTTTTATCCAGATATAAACAGGGGTGGGCTTCAAAAATGTTAGCAACAGGTTCTCTGCCAGGTTGCTGGGTGGGCGTGGCCATGGTGGGCATGGACTAGTCTGCTCCCTGCATCATGGTGGGGATTTTTGCCCTCCTTGGCCTCTGGAGGCTTTCCTTGAGTCTGCAGAAGGACGAAAACAGCTTCTGTGGGCTCCGGAGCCTCTGCAAGCCAGAAACGGATGCATTTCCGGCCTTCCCGAACTTCTGGGAGGCCAGTTTTTCACCCTCCCCAAGCCTCTGCACATGCCCTGCACCTGTCAATGAACACTTCAGCTTCAACCATAACAATACAAGAGCACACATTAGATACAAACTCAAGTTTAACTTCACCAAACTTGATTGCAGAAAATACAACTTCAGGAACAGAGTGGTCAATGTCTGGAATACTCTACCTGACTCTGTGGTTTCTTCCCCAAACCCCAAAAACTTTAACCTTAGACTGTCTACTATTGACCTCACTCCTTTCCTAAGAGGTCTGTAGGGGGCATGCATAAGCGCACCAACGTGCCTACCATCCCTGTCCTATTGTTTCTTATTTTTCTTATATCCATTTCATGTATTCATAACTATGTTTATACTTATACCTGTTATCTTGTAAGCGATTGACAAATCAAATAAATAAATAAAATAAATACTTGCATCCAAAACGGGCCATGTGGGGACACCTGGGAGGGGCAGGATGGGATGGCGGGGCCAGCTAGGATTGGGATTTGGGGGTTCTCTGAACTGCACAGAATCTTAGCTAGTGGCTCTCCCGAACCCCTGCAAGCCCCCAGCAGCCCATCCCTGGATATAAATGATCAGGTTTTTAGTTTTAATTACTGCAGATTATTTGAAATGAGTTTTGGGTTTTAGGTGGAAAATGCAACTAATACATTTTTCCAAATATTTTACAGAGACCATTATTTTGTACGGCATCCTGCAGTATCTCTACTGACTTTTAAATGTAGCATGTCATTTACATGTTTTTAAAGCAAAAAGTCATGAAGGTGATTAGGAATGAATCACATCAGAAGTGCACAATTACGTTCAAAGGCTACAGGAAGAGGATCTTCCCTCAGTGATTCTACAAAGGAAAGAAATTTTTTTTAAAGGTAGCAATTAGCAGTATGAAAGAAAAATGCAAATTTTCTTTTTCTAGAGATGAGGAGAAAGGAGGAAGTAGCAGTCAGCTAAAACAGGGTGATCATATACAGAAGCTTGCTTACCACTATTTGTAACTGAAGTTTGTAATGTCTAGGGATGATATATCACTATTACACTGAAATGTCATGCTTCTGGCTTAATTAGGATCATTTGCAGACATTTTGGAAAATATCTTTCTATGGAGTCACTCCTTTTTGTGAGATTTGACATTAATAACTTTGACATTCAAAGTCCTACATGACATGGGTCCACAATATTTAAGGGAGTGCCTCCTACCGATATCGGGGACCAACTGCCCTGTACAGGCACACAGGCAGGGGCTCCTCGGGGTCCCGTCAGCAAGCCAATGTCGGCTGGCAGTCCCCCGACAGCGAGCCTACTCTGTGGCGGCCCCCGACTTATGGAATCAACTGCCTCTGGACCTCCGCCTGGCCCCTGACCTCCGCACCTTCCGCCGTGATTTGAAGACCTGGCTATTTGACCAAGTCGGGCTGTGATTACCTTACCGGGGGTATGGGACAGTTTTAATTTTTAATTCGGTTTTATTGGACCTTATAGTGATTTAATTTCTTTTTAATTATTTATTGTATTTGTATGTTTTAACTGTGAGCCACCCCGAGTCTTCGGAGATGGGGCAGCATATAAGTCCAATAAAATAAATAAAATAAGGTTCCAAGAAATGCTGTGAAGTAACTGGCCTTAGTCACCCTTGTATGTTCTCAATAATCCTTAAGCAACGTTCATTGTTCCTGTTAATTATTAATTATTGAAATAACAACAAGATTTTGGCACAATGAAAGAAGCAGCCGGTCATATACTCAACAGTGGACCTTGCTAGTGTATTGATGCTAACAACCGCCTACAAATAGAATAAAAAAAGATGCCACAATAACAATAAGAAGAGCCAAAACACATTGGTGCAACCTCTCTTCTTCTACTATAATGTATACAAGCTTTCCAGATATCGCTTGAAAAACGTCTTCAGCAACAGAACGATGTGCAAGTATGCAGTCTCGTATATTTAGGCCAGAAAATGATTTTGCGTGGAAAGTTGGTATTTATTTTGATTTTATGTTGGGATACAATGTGCATTTCATAACATAAGAGAACACTGGATTTTGGATATAGAGCACAGTTAATGTTGACTCCTTTATTGGACCTTGCAGACTACCCTGAAACTATGTGGCCTCTGGCTGAGAACGCTTGTGTAATCAGAATGTCAACTTGCACTAATCCAGACAATCTCTAAAGGATAGCAATTTAACAGAATAACAGGGTTGGAAAGGGAACTTGGAGGTATTCTGGTCAAACCCCCTGCTCAAACAAGAAACCCTACAACATTTTTGACAAATGGTTTCCCCAGTCCCTTCTTAAAAGCCTCTAGTGTTGGAGCATTCACAACTTCTGAAGACAAGCCATTCCACTGGTTTATTGTTCTTATTGTAAAGAAGTTTCTCCTTAGTTCTAGTTTGTTTCTCTCTTTTTTGGTTTCCACGCATTGCTTCTTATCTTGCCTTCTGGTGCTTTGGGAAATAGGTTGAGTCCCTCTTCTTTGTGGCAGTTCCTCAAATATTGGACCACTGCTATCATGTAATCCCTAATTCATCTTTTCCGTAAGCTAGACAAACCCAATTCATTTTTTGCACTCTTTCCAGAGTCTCAACATCTTTTCTTTATTTATTTATTTATTTAGATAGATAGATAGATAGATAGATAGATAGATATAGATATAGATATAGACATAGACATAGACATAGACATAGACATAGACATAGACAGATAGATAGATAGATAGATAGATAGATAGAGATAGAGATATTCACATTTATATGCTGCCTTTCTCCAGAGACTCAGCGCGGCTTACAATCTTTGGAGCACAACCCAATGTGCTCAGCAATAGCCTTCATTCTATTGTATATGCCTGCTTATTACTAGGGCTTTTTTGCCCCCCCGACCCAAGCGGCATTTTTACAAAGTCAGCTTATTGCCCCCAACAATCTTGGGTCCTCAATTTACTTACCCCGGGAGGATGGAAGGCTGAATCAACTTTGAGCCTGGTGGGATTCGAGCCTGCACTAATTGCAGGCAGCTGGAGCTAAGTGCTAGGTGTTTAACAACCTGCACCCCCGAGGCTCTATATTGTGGTGTCTAAAACTGGAAGCAGTATTCCAAGTGTGGTCTTTCCAAGGCACTATAAAGCAGTAGTATCACTTCTCGTGATCTTGATGTTGTGATATTATATAAGTGTGATCTCTTGGGAGATCAATAGTTCTGTCAGAGGAATAGAAGATTGGTGTGTTCTTCTCAAATATTCCCCAGTGATTTGAAATACTTTTAGACTTATTTTTGTTTATCAGTGAATGGAAATATCAACATCATGATAATATACTTCTCACAGAAGTTTTGGAGGGCCGATACAAAAAAAAAACCCTACATGAGTTGAGACTGTGCCCCAATGAACAAGGGACTTTTGAAACTGTACCTCACATCCTGCATCTTCTTATAAGGACTCACAGACTCAATTTATAATACCTTACCTATTTATTTATTTATTTATTTATTTATTTATTTATTTATTTGTTAAGCGATTATAAGGTACAAGTATAAACATAGTTATGAATACATGAAATGGATACATACAAGAAAAATAACAAGGAACAATAGGACAGGGATGGTAGGCATGTTGGTGCGCTACTTTTTTTTGCATGCAACTACTGTCATCAGATCAATATGAAGTAATTTCTCTGAATGTGATCAAATTTAGCTAGGCTGTATGTAAAATTAGGCAAACTTTAACTGCCCATGGTTAATCCATCACCAATTGCAATATATTATTCTGTTTCTATTTATTGTTACTGTTGTTGTTTTAATACTTTTATTTGTTACTCTGCAATTAATAAATATTTTTTCTGTAATAATAAAAAATTGGTTGATCAATACCATGCATTTCCACATCCAAGCACTCCCAAAGGAAGAAAAAAATAGGCTTCTCAGGCAAATGAGTTTTGTAGTCTCTCAACCTCAGCCAAATGGTTACATATAGGCTACAAGATGAAAAGTGTTCCTATAACAAAACTATCAGGCCAACTGGAGCCAAGTAGATCTATATTATCGAATACCCATCGCCCAGTGCGTGCTCACAGATAGGGCCTCCTTGGGGTACCGTCGACGAAACAATGTTGGCTGGTGGTCCCTAGGGGGAAGGCCTTCTCTGTGGGGGCGCCCATTTTGTAGAACCAGCTTCCCCTGGAGCTACAATTGGCCCCTGACCTCCGCTCCTTCCGCCACGGCCTAAAGACGTGGTTATTCGAACAAGCCGGCCTGGACTGAGGGGGTGGGTTTAGTTTTAAATGTCATGTTGATGGGGTTTTAAACACTGTATTTGGTCTTATTAGTTTAATTATTTTTTAATTCTTTTAACTTTTGTATTGGGTGTTTTTATGTGAGCCGCCCTGAGTCCCTTGGGAGATAGGGTGGCATATAAGACCAATTAATAAATAAGTAAATATTATCCCAGATCTCCTCCTCTATATATCCTACATTGCTCACATGAAGCTTTGTGTTAGGACCAGAGAGGAAACACCCAACACACTACAACAATATGATTCCTGAACCCAGGTCACCTAGGCAGAGGCAGGCTTCAATAGGGTTCTTTATTGCTCTGCTAATTCTCCACCAAAGGGCTCTACAATGGCTGGTAAAGCTCCACTCTAAACTTCCCTGAAGGCAGCCACCCACAGTCCCACAAGAAAAGCCAACAATCACCAGAGCCAAATCACAAAGGCAGAGAGGAAACCCCCAAGCAACGTGCAAGTCCACAAAGCAAGGTCCATAAGTCAAGATTCCATGTCCACAGGGCGATGGCAAGAGTCCACAAGTGATGGTCGAATTCCACAAGTTAAGGCTGAGTTTTTCCAAGGCTGGGGAAGTACATGCCAATGCAAAACAATTGTTCCCAACAAAGGCAACCTGTCCCAGCCTCTGCTTAAGTCAACCCAAGCCAGGTGTTCCTTTTGAATGGAGGCATTCTCCCAAGCAGCCTCGCAGACTTTATTTGAGCTTGCCTCTGGTCTACTTTCCATGCCCTCAGATCAAGTGGGGGAGCCAGCTGTTTCTCATCAGAGGGAATCTGCTGCCTCTCAACACCACTGCCTGTCTGCAGCCCATCCTCCCTGTATCTGTGAAGGCAGGTGGCACCCTGTCCAGTTGACCACCTTCCCCAATGTCTGAGGGGCCTTGAACAGCATCATCCTCCACTCCTGGCATCTCCAAACATTCCAGAGGAGATATGCTATCCCCATTGGACAGTCCTGATTCCAACTCCTCCTTCTCCAGGCTCTGATGTGGCCTTGACAGGCCTTCTCATCTGGAATAAGAATAGCATTAGATAGAGATGTGTAAGGGTGATGATCCCATGGAGAACTCTGACATGCAAAAGGCTGTTATGTTTATTTCCTCCTTATTGTACTACAATTTAAAAAAAACCCTTTCCTTTTACAGTATAAGGAATAGCAAAATCTACTCTGCTTATGGAAGAGTAATTGAATCTAAATGCCCCTTGATATTCAATATTTGCTGGTGCATGCTTCTTGTCTTCATTAAAGAAAGCAAGAGAGTACTCCTAATCTGCTAAGACAAGGGTTGGTAAACATTTTGTGTTTGAGATGGCCAAGTTGGGAGTTACATACATGTCAGCACATATTGATACAGATCTATTAATATGTATTCATTGATATCAACAAAACATGTCCAAACACACAGAAGAGCTTAACAGAATGTCTGAGAGAAAGGCTTCATCCTTTTCCCATTACATAAAACTGGTACTGATTGCTGGATTCTTAATGATGTTGGAGGAAAAGCATAATCTTAAAGTTGCTAGGAAAAGGGAAGGTTAATAAAGTTTACTTCTACCAAGCTACTGATCAGCAAAAATACCCCTGTGGGCCTGCATCCAAAACCACCCAAGAACTGAGGCTTTCAGAAAATCAGTTAGCAACAGTTAGATACAGCAAGTATTGAAAGGAATTTATCAAGTATGAAAGCAATGTATTGTTGTTAAATCTAGCAATGTAGGTTGCTAAGCACCCTGGCCTTGATATTTAACTAGACATTATATTTGACATTGGATTTAAAAGGCAGAAGACAACTGCAGTATATACCTAGGAGTGCTTTGTTGTTTAATTTTATGCTTCATAAAACCCTTATCTCAAATGTTGTCCATGAACTGTGAAAATAATTAGGGGATAATAATTTACCTTTATCAAACATTGTTGCAATTTTGAAAGTCAGACATGGTGAATGACACCAAAATTGTTGGTTTTGAATGTTTTTTTTCTTCTTCCATTATTGTAATAGCTTTAGAGATATTCTCCTTTTACAGAGGTAAATGAATTGTTATGCAAAACAAAAAAAAAACAAAAAAAAATCTGTTTCTAGAAATTCTTTGTGATTTGTTTCTTTTTTATGTTCACAAGTAAGTCATTGCCTGCAGGTGTATTTTATTTGTGCAGCCATTCAATTCATTTTAAGGTTGTTTACATTAAATTGTTTACATTACAAGCCTATGAGCAAGAAAGTGTCTCCTTTCTCTCTTTATTTAGTCGATGAATAGGCAAATATGGCAACTTTATGACCTGTGGACTTCAACTCCCAGAATTCCTGAGCTAGACATGCTGGCTATATATAAACATATTATCATGTTTACCGATCAGATCGTGAAATCTGTAGAGGAGGTGGTGTTGCTATCTTCTATAAAAAGTCCTAAAAAACATCCAAGTTTCCCAGGAGCTTGCTCTTCCTGAGACCGTCTTCTGTGAACTGTCCTTAAATATCACATTTTGATTCTTACTATGTTACAGAGCCCCTGATTATGACAATGAACACGTAAACAAGCTAAATTCACTACTAACATGGGCAACATCCTGCCCACATACTTTTATCTTTCTTGGTGACTTCAATCTACCTCATATTAACTGGACCCTAAACGAATGTACAACTGAACCCATACATGCAACCTTCTACAATGCTGTAACAAATCTGGGACTGGAACAACTAGTAACCAACAATACTAGACTTAACAACTGCCTTGATCTCATCTTCTGCAATAGTTTGAATTCAATTTATGGAATACAAATTATAGAACCCTTTTCCAACAATGACCACAACATGATTGACTTTTGTCTCAACATACGTCCACACAAAAATCACCACAATGACATAATCCCCAATTATAACTTCAAAAAAGGCAACTATGATCTTATAGACAATGATCTCTCATCACTTGATTGGCAGTCTCTATTCACTGGATGCAATACTGTTGAAGACCATTACAACATATTTTTACTTGAAGTCAAAAGAGTCATCAAACTATATGAACCAATAACTACTCCCAAAACCAGAGAAAACAGATTACCCATAACAATAAGAAAGCTTCAATCCAAAAAGAGATCACTTTGGTGACAAAACAAATCTGGTCATGTTGCCAACTTCAAAAGCCGATACAAAAATTTATGTCACCAGATAAAGACTGAATGCAACAATTATCACATTAAACAAGAGGAAAACCTTCTAGGCACCAATTCCACCCGCGCTTTCTACAAGTTTGTAAACAACAAGCTAAAAGACTCAAGGTCCATCCCACCCCTGAAAGGACCTAATGGTAAAGACTGCAACGATGACACCATTAAAGCAAATCTCTTTAACACATTCTTTGGCTCGGTATTTGTAAACAGCAATGGATCATGCCCAGTATTTCCTAGTCAAACCACAGACAACTACAATGATCTAATAAATATAGATTTTACAGAAGACAATGTTGAAAAAGCACTACGCAATCTAAAACCATCTCTATCTATTGGACCAGACAGAATATGTGCCTACTTCTTAAAAAAGCTATCCGCTGCCATAGCCAAACCTCTAAGCATAATCTTTGAAAAATCTTTCAGGACCAACTCCTTGCCAAACCTATGGTCACAAGCCACGGTCATCCCCATCTTCAAAAAAGGAGACCCCAGTCTAGTTGAAAATTATAGACCAATCTCTTTATGCTGCATCACCTGTAAAGTCATGGAATCAATTATTAACCAATCCATTATCCTCCACTTAGAGACAAACAACCTACTCTCTAAAATACAATTTGGTTTCAGAAAAAAACTTTCCTATAATCTGCAACTCTTACACTGGAAAAATATATGGACTATACAACTCAATCAGAGCAAAACAATAGATGCAATCTACATAGACTTCTGTAAAGCCTTTGATTCAGCTGTACACAACAAACTACTATTAAAACTAAAATCTTATGGTATCTCTGGACATCTGCATAACTGGATAGAAGCATTCCTGTCAAACAGACAACAAATGGTCAAAATTGGAAACGTCCTATCAAATTCTGTACCTGTCAACAGTGGTGTCCCTCAAGGCAATATTCTAGGACCAACACTCTTCATACTCTTCATAAATGACCTCTGTGATCATATTAAGAGCAATTGCGTTCTCTTCGCTGATGATGTAAAGCTATTCAACACCACAGATAATTCTGCTACCCTTTAAAAAGACCTTGACTATGTATCAGAATGATCAAACAAATGGCAACTTCAAATCTCAACAAATAAATGCTCTGTCTTACATACTGGCAAAAAAAATCAGAAAATAAAATACAAGCTGAATAGTCAAGACCTTGTTGATGATCCAAGCTCTGTCAAGGACCTTGGAGTACTCATCTCAAATGATCTAAGTGCTAGAGCCCACTGTAACTACATAGCCAAAAAGGCATTAAGAGTTGTTAACCTAATCCTACATAGCTTTTTCTCTGGTAATATCACACTACTAACTAGAGCATACAAAACATTTGCTAGACCAATATTTGAATACAGCTCACCAGTCTGAAACCCACATTACATATCTGATATTAACACAGTAGAGAAAGTCCAGAAATATTTCACAAGAAGAGTTCTCCACTCCTCTACTCATTGCAGAATACCTTATGCCACCAGACTTGAGGTTCTAGACCTAGAAAACCTAGAACTACGCCATCTTCGGTCCGATCTAAGTATAGTATATAAAATCATACATTGCAATGTCCTACCTGTCAATGAATACTTCAGCTTCAACCATAACAATACAAGAGCACACAATAGATACAAACTCAAGGTTAACTGCACCAAACTTGATTGCAGGAAATATGACTTCAGCAACAGAGTGGTCAATGTCTGGAATACTCTACCTGACTCTGTGGTTTCTTCCCCAAACCCCAAAAACTTTAACCTTAGACTGTCTACTATTGACCTCACCCCTTTCCTAAGAGATCTGTAAGGGGTGCGCATAAGCGCACCAAAGTGCCTACCGTCCCTGTCCTATTGTTTCTTTTATTTTCTTATCTATTATTTTCTTATGTATTTATAACTATGTTTATACTTATACCTATTATCTTGTAAGCAATTGACTAATGAAATAAACAAACAAACAAACAAACAAATAAATAAATAAATTCTGACAGGTGAAGTCTACAGGTTGCAAAATTGTCTCAGTTGCCCACACCTGATTTAGTCAGTTGCAGAATTCCCAACACTGCCATCCTAAAGACCTACTCACAAAGGGAGACAAAAGTTGATAGCTTCCAGTTGTAGATGTAGGAGACAGTGCTGAACCCAATCTGATGGATCTTTGATCAGCCAGGCCATTTCTAAACTGAGGTGCTAAAACCTTGGCTTTTCTTTGTTCTAGTTTAGGCTTTCTTTTAAACAGATATCTATTGTTTAATGACTCCTGATGCAGAAAGAGTAATATTTTGCAATATTCTATTGCAAGGTCTATGTAGCCATTTAGATTGTTTTCCTAGCTGTGTCTTGTTATTCCATTATAAGGCCTAGAGAAAGGGGCAAGATAAAGAACCAAAGTATGTATTAGTATAGTTCTGTGGGAAGAAATATCCATCTGGTTCAGTTCCAAGCCGGGAGAAATGCACTGGAGACAAAATGGAGACTGGAGACTGATTGGAAAGATGGTTTAATGATGAAGTAGAAGCACATGGGTTGTTCTGAGCAGCTGACCACATGGAGTTGAGAGTGGGGGGTATTTATACCTTCTCTTGGGCTTTGCACTTGAACTTCCTGTCCCTGTGCAAAAACATATATTCTATTGGCTGTTGTAGGGGTCATAGCTGGCTCTATAGGTTGTCTGAGCTCCTAGGTTTGGTTGAAGTTTGGACTGCTGAGAAGATGTAATGAAGAGGTCTGTGTTCTGAAACAGTGTTGGGCAATTTCTACTATGGCTTAATGGCTTTGTCCTAGTTTGGATCTTGAGTAAGGGCTAATCCTATCACTCTGCTTTTGTTCAGACTTTGCTGCAGGGAATTTCAAAATATCCTGTATTGAATGGATTCCTGCCTGCAGTATTTGCTTTGCCTATGAATAGAGCTATCTATCTCTTTATCTCTTAAGTGCTGGCATCTGCTATTAATAAAAGGTGGGGGTTGCTTTCTCCCTCTAAAAAAAACTTCTCATCCAAGAAAATACAATATTCTGCCTTTTTAATATTTCTCAAAATATTTCATTCTTCTCTCAGAAGGGGTGTGTGTGGCTTCCCATAGTTCCTTATCAAGAAGAGTGTAGAAAAAATAGTGTGATTTTGTTAGCTTTTTTTTTCACTGGTTGATAGTGTTTTTTACCCTAAAACTGAAGTGGTCGAATGACTGGCCAGTTACTGGCCAGTAGGTGAGTAATGATTGGTTGAAACATCTCTCTGCTGTTGTATTGAAAATAAAGAGCAAGTGTTGATTGAATGGAAATTCTCTCTTCTTGAAAAAAAATTATAGCTGTTAAAGTAGGAATCTGATTCTCCTGCAAGAGGAGGTTGTTTAATATACAAAGGGCAGATATCTACAGGTAGGTAAACAGAGCTACATGGCCACCTATTTGAAAAGAGAGGAAGAAGAGATCCAGCATCCAAACCTGTGGTCTAACATAAAAAGAGAACAGGTTTCTAGGCATAGTTGTATGAAGCACCTTAAATAATCCTACTTATATACTTATGTCTGCATGAGAAGACAAAGTGGAGAGAGAATTTAATTGCTATGCTTGGTATTCCTGCAGATTTAGCAATATTCTGAACAGCCCACTCAATGCCTATTTTGCTTTAATTATGAAATCAGAAGTCTTATGCAAAAGAAAGAATGGTCATCTGAAGTTTCCTCTGTACAAGGCAACTTCACAATTTGCTGAAATATTTAACCTGTATCAAACACAACTGCACACACCTTTGGTTCACATATTTCCACTGCAAATTGAAATTATTTGAAGAAGAGCCATCCCCTTCTGTTTTCTAATTATAATCTGTTTATTTTGCGGCAGAAATTCCTCTAAAAATAACAATGAGTTATTCAGCCAAAGAAATAAAACGTTAGAAGCATAAATCAACAAAAATAAGGTCTGAGAGTGGCATTTTCTATGGTGCCATTGAATTGTTGATAGGAGAAAGAGGCATTATCATAATTTATTAATTAAAGAAGCCCACACAAATAGGCAGGACAAACGGGGAGATCCAAATTTGTTGGAAATTGTACATACTAAATAAGAAGAGATATTATTATTATTTATTAGACTTGTATGCCTCCCTCTCTCCCTAAGGACTCAGGGCGGCTCACAGAATAAAAAATACAATACAATAAGTTAACTAAACAGTACAAGCCTAATATTAAACATTAAAACTATTAAAACCATTAAAAATTTTTTAAAGAAACCCCCCTCCCCTCTTGGTTCAGTCCAGGCCGGCCTGCTGAAATAACCAAGTCTTTAGGTCACAGCGGAAGGAGCGGAGATCCAGAGCCAAATGAAGGTCCAAGGGGAGTTGATTCCACAGGGTGGGTGCCCCCACAGAGAAGGCCCTACCCCTGGGCCCCGCCAGCCGACAATGTCTGGCCGACGGTATCCCAAGGAGGCCCTGTCTGTGGGAGCGTACAGGGCGATCGGAATGTGATGCCAGAAGGAGATATTCCCGCAAGTACCACAGACCCAAGCCATATAGGACTTTATATGTTGTTACTGAAACCTTGAATCTCACCCGGAAGGCAACCGGCAACCAATGCAGGTCACGTAGGAGGGGTGTAACATGGGAGTATCGGGGCACTCCCATCACAACCTGCGCGGCCGCATTCTGCACCAGCTGCAACCTCCGGGTGGTCTGCAAGGGCAGTCCCATGTAGAGAGCATTGCAGTAGTCGATTCGGGAAGTGACGAGTGTATGAGTGACTGTCCGCAGGGCATCTCAGCTCAGGTATGGGTGCAACTGGCAAACCAGACACACCTGGGCAAATGCCCCCCTGGACACAGCTCCCACCTGCTCCTCCAAACTGAGCTGTGTATCCAGGAGGACGCCCAGTTTACGTGCCCTATCCACCTCTCCCCTCATGACCAAGGATGGTATCTCCTGAATGATCCGAGATGCCGGTATGTACACCCACTCAGTCTTGGCTGGGTTGAGTCGAAGCCTGTTCCTCCCCATCCAGATCTGTACCACAACCAGGCAATGGGACATCACGGGGAGGGCATCACTGACATGGGTCGGGGTGGAGATGAAAAGTTGAGTATCTTCAGCATACTGATGATACCTCACCCCGAAACCCCAGAGGCTTCATATAGATGTTGAACAGGAGGGGCAAGAGAACCGAGCCCTGAGGCACCCCACAAGTGAGGGGCTTTGGGCTCAACCTTTGCTCCCCTGCCAACAATGATTACTAGTGGCCTGAGAGGTAGGAGGAGAACCATCATAAAACGGTGCCCCCACTCCCAACCAATTGAGCCACCGCAACAGGATACCATGGTCGATGGTATCGAACACCACTGAGAGGTCTAATAGGACTAGGACAGAGGAGAAACCCCTGTCCCGAGCCCTCCAGATATCATCCATCTGTGCAACCAATGCCATCTCGGTGCTGTACCCGGGCCGGAAGCCCGATTGATACGGATCTAGGTAATTGGCTTCCTCCAGGAACGTTGGAAGCTGCTGAACCACCACACTCTCAACAACCTTTGCCAAAAAGCGAAGGTTGGAGACAGGACAAAAGTTGTTCAAATTGGCTGGGTCCAAGGCAGGCTTCTTGAGGAGGGGCCTCACCACTGCCTCTTTCAAGGTGGCAGGAAAGGAACCCTCACCCAAAGATGCGTTGATAACTGCCTGGAGCCAGCCACATGTAACGTCCCTGGAGGCATAAACCAACCAGGAAGGACACGGGTCCAATAAACACATGGTGGAACTCAGCCTCCACATGATCCTGTCCACTTCATCTGAAGAAACAGAGTCAAACTCAACCCAAATGGTGTCAGCCAGACTTCTCACCACCCCTTCCTCAGACCCCTGCCAGTCCGAGTCCAAGCCGGCCCGAATCTGAGCGACCTTATCCACCAGATGCTGACTAAATTCCGCAGCTCTACCCTGCAAAGGGTCCTCCCTCGCCTCTTGGTGTAGGAGGGAGCAAGTGATCCTGAACAGGGCAGCTGGGCGATCATCTGCGGATGCAATGAGAGCGGAGAAGTAAACACATCTCGCCACCCTCATCGCAACCAGGTAAGTCCTAATATAGACTCTTAGCTGGGCACGGTCAGATTCAGCACGACTTGTCCTCCACCTGCTCTCTAGGCTCCTCCATCGATGCTTCATCTCCCAGAGCTCCTCCGAAAACCAGGGAGCCAACTGGGATCTGCGGTGAGGGAGGGGCCGCATGGGAACAACCTGGTCGAGTGCCTCTGATGCTGCCTGTTGCCAGGCGGACACTAAGGCCTCGGCCAAGCTGTGGGCAAGGGAAGTGGGAAACAACCCCAGCGCCGTCTGAAACCTCTCAGGATCCATCAGGCGTCTGGGGTGGAACCATTTGGTTGGCTCCTCATCCCAGCAGCATGAGGTGGCCTGCTGGAAGACCAGCCATAGGAGATAGTGATCAGTCCATGACAGGGGTTGACTAATCAGTGAACCCCACCAAGATCACTACACCACTGACCCAAGATGAAGACAAGGTCAAGCATGTTCCCCCCCTCATGAATCGGCCCCTGAATTATCTGGGTCAGGCTCATGGCTGCCATGGAAGCCATGAACTCCCAAGCCAAATCTGACGCCTCCCCCAGAGAGGGCAGGTTGAAATCCCCCAAAACTAAAAGCCTGGGAAATTCCACCGCAACCTCCAAGAGAGTGTCAAGCAGCTTGGGCAGGGCTGTTGTCATGCAGCTAGGGGCTAGGTACATGAGCAACAAACCCAACTGACCACCAGGGCCCAACCTCATGAGGAGAGACTCACACCAGCCCATCTGCGGGACAGTGACCTCCCTTAGAAACAAGGTCTCCCTAATAACCATGGCCACCCCCCCGTCCCTACCCTGGGCTCTCAGCTGGTGGAGCACCCAGAAACCTGGGGGACATAAATCACAGAGATGATTTATGGACCCAACCAGGTTTCCGTGATGCAGGCCAGGTCTGCGGCCTCCTCCTCAATGAGTTCACAGAGGAGAGGTGCCTTATTTACCATGGACCTGGTGTTCACATAAACCAGCCTAAGCCCAGGGGCCCTGTTAAGTTTGCATGAAGAGTCAGACGTGAGGAGTTCCAGCAAAGAGTTTATTAGTGACTACAGCTCGAATGGACCCGTCCTGGCTTGGCTACAGCTGCTTCTTATAGCCTGCAGCAGTAGCTGCCAGCCAATGGGAGTGCAGGGTTTCTTCCCGCACTATTTAAACCAATACCATTTGACATTTTACAAGAACAGTTCAAATAAACCAATAACATTCAAACCTACATACATAACACCCCTCCCCACTAGGTTCAGTCCATACCAAACCCCAACCTATCTAATGTATTCCTTTAAATAGGTGGGGCTCTTACGTGTACGTTGAGACCTTCGTGGTTCAGAAGTTTTAACGTTCTCACCCAGTGAGAGGGAAATGTGTCTACTGACATTTCCTGTTGGGACTTCCTGTGAAAGAAGACCCTGTTAGACTGTTAGAATCTGGTCTCTCCTCCCAACCCATCTCCATTCCAATGTCAGCACCCAAGTCAGGTAGTGATGTGCAATCTTCCACTTCTAATGATGGATCTTGGCATTGTGACAGGGTTCGGGATGGTTCCTGTTGCAATGGCTCGTTACACATGGGGTTGATTCCTGTTTGCTGATTTTCCTCCTGTTCCCCCTTCCCCTAGAAGAAACATCAGGTGAGGGACCTAGAGGGAGACAGGGGCGATGTTCCTGAAGGAACCTGGATCTAAGTTGGTCAATGTGCCTGCTCCAGAGGAGGCCATCCTCTGTTGTACCCTGTAAGAACGAGGGCCCGTGATGTGAGTTATTTCAGCAGGAATCCACAAAGGTTCACCTATAAGGTTCCTAGCATAGACAGAATCTCCCACACTAAAAGAATGAACTTTGGAAGTGGAATCCAGTGGTGCGTTTATGGATATACCTTGTGTTTTCCTAGGCCTCACAGCCAAAAGGTGTTATATGGTATCTTGTGTTTTCCTAGGCCTCACAGCCAAAAGGTGTTATCTCACCCCTGGCTCACAGCTAAAAGAATTTGACATACCCTTGTTAAGAGCTACAAGATAACAAATGCCTGACACAACGGATGTATATTACTCCCATTGCATTCCTTTCAGAGCTGCAAGATACCTAGTGTCTAACAGACTTGATTTATAGTACCCAATTGCATTCCTCCTCTAATTAAGTTTTGTTTTCCCTGAGCTTAGGTTTCTATTCTGCTGGAATTTACGATTTCCTGTAAACCAGGTGGTGTTTTGTTGATACGCATGCTCAGACTCACGCTGTTTGGTAACTTTCCATACACTGCTCCCCTCCTTGCTGTAGTTACCCCTCCCTGCTAAATCTGCTTAATAAAAGAGACTGTTGCGATCTGTTGAGGGGACACAACATCACCCCAGGCACTTCGTGCTCTCTCATCTTTAGAAACTTCTTGTGTGGTGTCTCTTATTTGGCTTCTTTCGTCCTTGCGAGGACCCCCTAAATTGTCTCGGCGAGGGCTGAGACTCGTTCCTGCGGGAACCCAGGACAACATCAGCAGGGAACCTAGGACAACGAGTAAAGTGCTGTAGACTTGCTGCAGCATCTGGGGGCTCGTCCGGGATCCTGCTGAATTGTCCAGAGGCGTGATCATTGTCTAGTGATGCGTCACCTTCACCCTCATTGCTTACCCGTCCGGACGCGACAAAGTGCACACGTAAGTAATGAGCTCCCAAACTCGAGAGTCTCGTCAATGCATAGGGATGAGCTCTATTCTCTGGTGAAGAAGGCTAATTGTTTGCAAAAGGTTAATGGCACCACTATCTATCCTCTTTCTAAGAAATCTCTTACTTCTTTTCTGTCCTATGTTCATGAGCTGCTCCGCTCTCTTCTACTACGGAGGAATCCCTGTCAAAGGTCTCTCCACCTCCGTATGAGTCTCCTACTGTCCCTGAAGTTGCCTCTGCTCCCCCAGCAGACACAGCTCTTTCTGCTCCTGCAGCGTCTTTCCCTCCTTCAGAGGATACAGACATGACTGCAGGAACTTTTTCTGCCTTGGTTGCTTCTTCCTCTCTTTCTCTAAGAACTGAACCTCCGCTTTCAGCTTACCCTATGACCATCCCTCCGGGGGGGTGCTGGACTCCATGAGAACATCAATGTGCGGATGCTTAAAAGTTTAAAAGAAGCTGTTACTTCCTACGGTATTCACTCTCCGTATGTAATGCTTATGTAACTAGAATACAGGCAACTGCTCTCTTCTGATGCACTGGATGGCAGAATTGAAAGTGGAAGGCATGCCCTATTGATTTCAATAGTCCACAATTAGATCTGCTGATCAGAAGCATGGAATGAGACACAGATCTGTTAGGAAGCCCCTCCATACAGTACAATGGGGCTGTTCAAAGAAATATGGTTCATTTACTGTTATGTGTTAGGAAGAACTAAGAGAAGATGAAAATGTTTACTATTCTTTTCATGATGTGATTTTCATTAAAACTTCTTAGATGTGATGTATAATAATGTAAATAAGTGTATGCAGAATTGAATAGGATTGAATTGAAGAAAATATCCTTTACCTGTGTATAGCCCTAATTGGAATTGCTGAAGTTCAAAATAAATTAATTGTAACATGTTTGGCAACCAGAGAATTAAATTGGCTTTTTGGATTGGACTTAGAGTTGTGGGAGGCAGATAGGCAGTGGTTCGGGCCCACAATCACCTTTGTGATTGGAACCGCTCCTTGAGTTTTCCCAATGCTCTGAGAACAAACTACAGGTTTATAAAAAATAAAAATGTGTGGAAACTTAAAGGGACAAACCCTCCTCAGGGCTGGAGGTATTGTGTGTGAGAATGTGTCTGTATGCAATCATTTCCAGCCCTGGGGATGAGATCCTCTACAATAGAGCTTATTGGCTCTCAGAAAAGAATTGTAAATATGCAAGCCGTATGATTACAGTGTAAATGTGTGAGTATGTTGATAGTAAAAAGGTGGTAGAAATGTTTGTGTATTGACCCCTATCCCAGATTGAAAGGAGAGTAAGAAAGAGTGTGAGAAAGGTCCGGACCTGAGAAAGATAGGATTATTTGTGTGTGTATTTGTGTGTGCTTTACTCATGATGAAAATTATTTGTGTGTGATTTATTGGTGAAAAGAATATTGAGTGGAAAAATGGATGAGATTTATTTTAAACATTCCCCCTTCTTGTCTTCGCTGGTTGTTGTAGGGGTGGAGGGGGGGGAGAATGAGGCTTTTGATCACTTTAACAATTTTTTTTCTCTGCTTTGAGTTTTTGCCTTGAAAAAGGCGAGGTTAGAAAATAACTTTTTATAGGTTACATAGCTTCATCTCCTGATTTTTAGAGATTTTCACACAAAGGAGCCTCAGATAGATAGGCTGAGATTGGCAAATTGCCTGGAACGTTATCTGTAAAGGTGGCTCGGTTCCCAGGTGGGCAATTTGCCCGGATCTTTGAAGATGACTCAGTTCCCAGTTTCAGCAAAGGGAATCAAAATTTAAAACTAGCTGCACTTTGTACATGCTCTTAATCCATATTCTGATTAAAGCAGAGAATTGACACTAAAATTTGACTCCATCTGGAGGGTTTACAACAAGAACTGGAGAATGCATGGCTATTGCCAGCACAACAGGTAAAGTCATGAAAGGTTTACAATGGGCTTTGCAAATAACTTTTTCTTCTAATTTTTGATAAGTACAGTAAGGTATAAATGGTGGAGTTATGTAAAGTCTGATTTTCAATTTTATTTTCAGAATAACTTATCTCTTCAATGTCCTTTGCCTGACTATCTAAGCTGTATTGTTTGCCTAAAGAACTTTGGCTTGCTTACTTAATGACTTCTTCCTTTACAAGGATTCTCATGATGATACCTGGAAAGTGTCCTGCTATTTTAACTTTCAAAACTTTTTCTCAACAGCCTTTCAACTTAATCTCTGACTCTCATTATGTGTGTCAAATTATTTTTAATCTTCCAGGTGCTTATATTATGCCCAGGATTTACCCTAATCATGATCTTATTTTTAATTTTGCAACAGCTACTACAAGACCGAAGATATTTCTTACATAGGTAGTCACTTGACCCTTTCTGGGCCTCTTTCTTAAGGCTATTGCTTTGTTGATTTTTTTCAATCACTCTTTTTCATCAAACTGCTAAAGGCCTGGCACAAGCTTGCCATATTCCAGTTACTCAAGACAAGCAGAATTGTCTGCCTTCAATCTTGCTCTTTCAATGTTTCCCAATCAGCCCCTTAACATTATTACAGATAGTTTGTATGTTTCACATCTGGTCTCTTGTATATACGATGCTTACATTTCTCCCTCAACCCCTGTCCCTTTAATGAGACTTTTTTACAGCTCCAGGATTTTTACATCTCCGTGCTCATCCACTGTTTGTAGCACATATTAGAAGTCATCAACATCTTCCTGGATTTTTATCAGAAGGAAATCATATGGCAGATGAGGCATGTAAAACCAACCCGTCCTCCTGTCTGTATACCTTAACAGCAGGAGAAAGCCATGACTATTTTCATCAGAACAAAAAGGCTCTTGTCAAGCAATTTGGTATTACCCATCAAGAAGCCTCTGCCATAATTCAGCAATGTCCAACATGCAGTCTACAGGCATCTGCTATCCCACAAGGGGTCAACCCCAGGGGTACTAGTGCTTGTGAGACATGGCAAATGGATGTAACTCAATATCCATCCTTTGCCCCTTGGAAATTCATTCATGTTTCCATTGATACGTATTCAGGTTTCATCATGGCAACCTTGCAAAGGGGTGAAACCGCAAAACAAGTTATTAATCATTGTATTCGGACTTTCGTAACGTTGGGATGTCCAAAACTCTAAAACTGACAATGGACCAGCTTATACGAGCTCTGCCTTTGCACAATTTTGCCATCGCTGGTCAATAATCCATAAATTCGGCATTCCTTTCAATAGCCAGGGCCAGGCCATTATAGAGAGGGCAAATTTGACTCTTAAACGGCCTTGGACAGACACTTGGGGTCAAAAGGCATCAGCCCCCCGACACTCCCGGCGTTGCAAAATGTATTAAATGTTAGCTTGTATTCATTGAATTTTCTTAATCTCACTGGATCTCCTGCCTCCACTGCTGCCTCGAGACATTTCTCCACTCCTCCCTCTCTTCTCGTCCTCTGGTTTATTACAGGCATCTTCCAGATCCAGCTTGGAAAGGTCCAGCTCAACTGATCACTTGGGGAAAAGGCTACGCAGCAGTTCAATTGCCTGATCGAGTTTTGTGGGTTCCGGCTCGCTGTGTCCGCCCCTGTCATCTCGATCAACCAAAAAAGAAAGATGAAGATCCTCCTGATCCTATCCCTGATCTCTCTTGCCTCTTCTGTCTCTAATGCCTCTTCCTCTCTTCCTAAATGTACTTTCCTTGAACGTCTAAGTGCTTATATAAGAGTTCCTCATTGTAGAGTGCAAACCCCTCTTGGGGGTCGTGCAGAACTTGTTTGCAGACAACGCCACCCCTTCCTGCATCCAGTTCAGTGGACTTGGCTAAAGAATGGATATCCAATCCATCCCTCTAACAATACTTACATTATATCCTCTCCCTGTTCCACTTCTCTGTTAATTTTAACATTTCATCTGAAGACTACGGCTCTTATGTATGCTCCCTGTTTTTCCCAAAGCAAGAAAGATCTTTTGATATGAAAGTTTCCCTTCTCTCCTTGCCTTTTTCCCATGTTTCTACCCCTGCAGCTCTCCGCTTACGGCGCTCCTATTCCAGCATACAGCAGAACCTGCATCGTCCCGCTAATTATACTTGGACTATTTTGGACTTCCAAGGAAGCATCCTTCATTCCATCTCTAATCGAACTCTGTGGCCTTGGTTTCCTACACTTTCCTTTGACTTTGCTGAAATGCTGGTCGCCCATGGATTTAAACATAAAACAAAATGTGATCCTTCCCTCGGGATGTCTGGAGCATTGGTCCAGGCTGTATATCTGCCCAGGACATCTTACTGATCTCTCCCACCTAGATGAATGTGGAACCATCTCTGATTGGTACTGCAAGTCCTGGCAATGTGTGTCAACTGGAAAGATTTGGTGGACTGCTCCCTATACTACTGACTATATCAAAGCTGTACTAGGCCCTGATAACAATTTGCCTTGGCATTCCTGCTCCAATTGGGCCTGCTGCGGCGCCTTAACCCTATGACTGTTACTTTTACATCTCACGGAAGGAATCTTCCAATTACTGAATGGTTTAATGGTAAAAATGGGGGAAGGATGAACGATAAGTCCACAAACAGTCATCCAGGTAATATATTCATAATCCGTCTATCCATGTCCTTAGAAACATCCCCACCTGTGGGCCCAAACAAACAAGTCAATCGCCCTTTTAAGCCCTTGACTAAAAGAAACAATCCATTGGTGTCCTTGGTCTCCTCTGCATGATGCCCTTGTGGCAGCCCATGCTTTTCCTAACAATGATAGTAAGTGTTGGCTGTGTTTGTCTTCTCAACCCCTTTTATGAGGCCATAGGTTCTGCCTTACCTTTTGCCAATAGCACCTCAGATGCTGGTTGCAGGTGGTCTAACTCTTCTATAACGGTATCCTCAATTGAAGGTCAAGGTTGTTGCCTTGGGTATGTACCCTCTAACCTTTCTCACTTTTGCATCAATGCCACCTCAGATGCCTATATTTTCTGCACAATCTATTTACCAAAAGAAAGGCTAGGGCTTAACGCTGAAGGGTGGGCTGTTATGTACACTACTCTATCAACTGCAAACCTTTTCAAACGTTTCCACGGTCAGTTTTTTATTCCTTCCAATGGCTCTATTTGGGCCTGCTCTACAGGTGCTACTGCATGTGTCAGTGGAGACATTTTACACACACAAAGAGCTTTTTGCATTCAGGTTTATCTTCTCCCTAAAATGTCTGTTTTTTCCAATAATGAGTTCCTTTCGCATGGAAACACCCCAGTACTTTCCACGAACCAAACGGGAAATGGTTACTACCATGACCTTGGCCCTTCTCCTGGGCCTAGGAGCCGCTGGTGCGGCAACAGGGATCGCAGGAATGGTTGTGGCTGACCAAAACATCCGCAACTCAGTGCTGAAATAGATGATGACCTCGAACGCATTGAGCAATCTATGGTTGCCCTCCAAAAGTCCCTCACCTCTCTTTCCGAAGTAGTTCTGCAAAATAGAAGGGGCTTGGACTTGCTATTCCTTAAACAGGGCGGTCTGTGTGTCGCCTTGAAAGAGGAATGTTGTTTTTATACCGACAGTTCGGGCATTGTGCTTGACTCTATGGCTGAATTAAATACCCGATTAAAAGATAGAGAAAGAGAGCGTTCCCAATCCCACACGGTACCAGGAAATGTTCAATTTCTCCCTGGTTGACCACCTCCTCTCGGCCCTAGCCGGTCCTCTGATTTTGTTGCTCCTTGCATGTACAATTGGCCCATGTGTCATGGGGAGAGTTCTAGCTTTCTTGAAACACCGACTAAACGGTATTAGTGATGATGTCCTCTTGCTAAAGCACACTGTTGAAAATGAATTCAAACAACCTCTTTTAGATTTAGCCTCTGAGTCTGATGAAGACTCTGAATCAGAAACTTTTCCTTTGGAAAAGTGTACTGGCTCCCTGCGGGATCTCCCGGAGGGGATTCACTGGGATGTCTAGCTTTAGAAGGTTATTAACCATCTTAAAAATAATAAAAACAGAGGACATATGGATATACCTTGTGTTTTCCTAGGCCTCACAGCCAAAAGGTGTTATATGGTATCTTGTGTTTTCCTAGGCCTCACAGCCAAAAGGTGTTATATGGTATCTTGTGTTTTCCTAGGCCTCACAGCCAAAAGGTGTTATATGGTATCTTGTGTTTTCCTGGGTCTCACAGCTAAAAGAATTTGACATACCCTTGTTAAGAGCTACAAGATAACAAATGCCTGACACAACGGATGTATATTACTCCCATTGCATTCCTTTCAGAGCTGCAAGATACCTAGTGTCTAACAGACTTGATTTATAGTACCCAATTGCATTCCTCCTCTAATTAAGTTTTGTTTTCCCTGAGCTAGGTTTCTATTCTGCTGGAATTTACGATTTCCTGTAAACCAGGTGGTGTTTTGTTGATACGCATGCTCAGACTCACGCTGTTTGGTAACTTTCCACACTGCTCCCCTCCTTGCTGTAGTTACCCTCCCTGCTAAATCTGCTTATTAAAAGAGACTGTTGCGATCTGTTGAGGGGACACAACATCACCCCAGGCACTTCGTGCTCTCTCATCTTTAGAAACTTCTTGTGTGGTGTCTCTTATTTGGCTTCTTTCGTCCTTACGAGGACCCCCTAAATTGTCTCGGCGAGGGCTGAGACTCGTTCCTGTGGGAACCCAGGACAACATCAGCAGGGAACCTAGGACAACGAGTAAAGTGCTGTAGACTTGCTGCAGCATGCATTGGGTGCGTAAGGCGGTCAAGGGAAGACCTAAGTTTCCTACCCATCAACAACTCTGCTGGGGACAAGTTAGTTGATGGGCTAGGAGTGATGTGTTGAACACTAAGAAGCTTTTCAAGCTTCTCAATGATGTCCCCAGGACCCAGCTGCTGAAGCTTCTCTTTGGTAAAGCGTACCATGCGTTCAGCCCGGCCATTGGCAAGGGTGCCAGGGGCAGTGAGGGCATGTCTGATGCCCTGTTGAGCTAGAAAGGATTCAAAAATGTTAGATGTGAATTGAGGGCCATTGTCAGAGACAAGGACATCTGGTAACCCATGGGTTACAAACAATTTTCTGAGCTGCTTGATAACAGCCTCAGTAGTAGTGGATGTCATGGGAATTACCTCTAGCCATTTGGAGTATGCATCTACTATAACTAGAAAAGTGTGCCCTCTTGTAGGGCCTGCAAAATCAATGTGGATTCTAGACCATGGGCTAGGACATTCCCATTCCTGTGTGGGGCGTGAGGTGGAGCAGGCCTGACTACCTGGCAATTGGGACAAGAGGCTACCCAGTTTTCAACCATTTTGTCAATACCTGCCCACCATACATAACTCCTGGCCAAACCTTTCATCCTTACAATCCTAGGATGACCCTCATGTAACATTTCCAAAACCTCCCTTTGCAGTTTTGCAGGAATAACCACCCTGTTACCCCACAAAATACATCCTCTTAATACAGATAATTCAGTTTGCCTGGACTTAAAAGGTTGGGCAAGGTGAGGTAGATCTTGAAGAGGCCAACCTTTCTTAATCCAGCCCATAACAGGTGCCAACACAGCATCTTTGGCAGTTTCTCTGGCAATCTCAGCAGCATGGACTGGAAGCTTAGCAACGGTCTCCAGGAAAAAGGTGTGAGTTTCAAGTTCAAAGTCCTCCTTGTGGCAAGGTAGTGGGCAACGACTCAGTGCATCAGCATGTCCAATGTCCTTGCCAGGCCTGTGAATCAGTTTGTATGAATAGGCTGCAAGAAATTCAGTCCATCTCAGCATTCTTGGTGACAGGATATTAGGTGTAGGTTTGTCTCCTGCCACAATGCCTAATAAAGGTTTGTGATCTGTAACAATGGTGAATGACCTGCCATACAGATATTCATGAAATTTCTTAACAGCTGCAACAACTGCTAAAGCCTCCTTGTCCATTGGCTATAATTTCTCTCTGCTTTGGACAAAGTGCGAGAGTAAAATGCAATTGGGGCTTCCCTTCCACTGGGAAGTCTGTGACTCAAACCCCCCTCCAAAAGGGGATGCATCACAAGTCAGAACAACAGGCAAATTCTCAGAGAAATGTATCAACACAGCATCAGACGTGATTAGTCTCTTAATACTGTTAAATGCTGACTGTTCCTTCCCCCAGATCCAAACAGCTTTCTGTCAAGCAGGCGATGTAAAGGCTCAGCAATAGATGCTTTGTGAGGTAGAAACATGTGGTAAAAGTTAATAAGTCCAAGGAAGGCTTGCAAATCTGACTTGCAACGAGGTTTAGGGGCTTCCTTGATTGCTTTAACCTTGGCATCAGTAGGGTGGATGCCATGTTTGTCAATCATGTACCCCAGGAACTCAACTCTGTCTGTTTTGAGAGTACATTTGTCTTCCTTGACTTTTAAACCCGCTTTTCTGAATCTGGTAAGGACTTCTCTGAGTCTCTCTGAGTCATTTTCAGCAGAGATTAACACATCATCAAAATAAGGCACTACCCCTGGCAGTCCTTGCAACATTCTTTCCATAAGGCTTTGAAAAATGCCAGGTGCCACGCTTACTCCAAATTGTAGTCTTTTACATTTGAAGGCACCTCTATGAGTCACAATTGCTTGTGCCTCTGCAGTGGCATCATCAACTGTTCATTGTTGATATGCCTGAGCCAAGTCCAGTTTAGCAAATACTGTACCCCTGCCAAGGGAATGGAGCAGATGATGCACAACTGGTACTGGGTATGCGCTCTGCTGCAGCGCATGGTTAAGTGTCCCCTTATAGTCACCACAGATTCTCACTGACCCATCAGCCTTGACTGGTGTGACTATGGGTGTTTCCCATCTGGAGTGGTCAGTAGGCTCTAAAACCCCTTGAACAATGAGCTTATCTAATTGTGCATCAATTTTTCCTTTAAAGCAAATGGAACCCTCCTGGGCTTTAAACAATTGGGGCACCTTGGGGTCTAGGCTGAAAGCAATAGGGGTCCCCATATACTTGCCCAGTCCTTCGCTGAAGACCTCTGGAAACTCAGACTTCAAGGACTCCTCCCATTCAGAGCTGCTCACGTGATTGATGCCAGTCACCTCGATGCCTAGTGGCTTGAACCACTCAAGTCCCAGCAAACTTGGGCGATCCTTGTCCACGATGGTCAGGGGCAAACGTTTGGTGTGGCCTTTAAACTGCACGTTGAAATCTCTGCTCCAACTACTGGAATCTTGTTCCCTTGGTAGTCTTTGAGAGTCAGTGCTTGCTTCTGGAAATGCTTCTTCTGAATTTTGGGAAAGAGTCTGTGGATAGTGTCCCATGACACCATAGATAAATAAGAGCCTGAGTCCACTTCCATTTGGCAAGGCCTTCCTTCAATAAACACCTTCACGTGTACTTTTCTGCTTTTTAAAGGTGAAGAATGACCAATAGTGATTGTTTGGTGAGTTTCATTCTTGCCATTTGCTTTTGAATTTCGCCCCATCTTTTCAAGGAAATTATTGGGCTTAAAGTCTTTATCAGGAAATTTTTTCCTAAATGGTGGAGTTCTGGATGATTTGCAGACTCTGGCTATGTGACCCCGTTTCTCACAACATAGGCAAATGGAGTCAAAGAACTTGCATTCAGTGCGGGTGGCCCCCCAGCCTCTGCAATAGAATCCTTGCCTGCTTTTTCCAGAGCCTTTTCTCTTCTTCTCCATTCTGAGTCTAAAATCCCTCCTCTGCCTCACTGCCATCAGAATCAGAGTCTATTTGTTCGCAATGGGCTGTTGTGGATTTTTCCCCATCAGAATGGCTTGAGGCCTGGCTTGAGGCCTTGTTAATCTTTTCATGGCGCTGCTGAGGACTTGGTGGCTTCCGCTGAAACAGCTTCTTCAATGGCCTCCTTAAACGTGATCTTAGGTTTCATTAAAAGTTTGCTTTGTAAGACCTTATCTTTTAGGCCTAAAACAAACCGATCACGCATGGCCTCTTCTAAGTTGGTAAAGTCACAAGCACCCCAATGTCCCTTAAACTTGCCACGAAGTCATTAACATTCTCGCTATCCCCTTGATCCCGACGGTAAAATTCGTGTCTCTTAATGAGGCACGATACTTGTGGGCGTAATGGGCTCTTAAAAGTTTCTCTAAATCGGGCCATTCCATTACCTTCAGCTCTGCTGCTCCCGCCAACGCCTTTGCATTTTGAAGACTGCCGGACCACAGTGCGTGAGAAAGACCGCCTCTTCCGTCTCTCGGGATGCGGCGAGATCGTTCCTTCCAGATACATGTGGAAACGATCCGCATATGATTCCCAGTCTTCCGCCACCGGATCGAACGGTGCTGGGGGTGTTCAGCGCAGCCATCTCGCCAGTTGCTTGTTCGTCGCGTCTTCTTCTCTTCAGGGAAATCCCACCTTCGCCGCCAGTGTTAAGTTTGCATGAAGAGTCAGACGTGAGGAGTTCCAGCAAAGAGTTTATTAGTGACTACAGCTCGAATGGACCCGTCCTGGCTTGGCTACGGCTGCTTCTTATAGCCTGCAGCCGTAGCTGCCAGCCAATGGGAGTGCAGGGTTTCTTCCCACACTATTTAAACCAATACCATTTGACATTTTACAAGAACAGTTCAAATAAACCAATAACATTCAAACCTACATACATAACAGGCCCCAATTCCCGAGCCCCCAGGGAAGTGGGTGGAAGCAAGAGGGTCAGAGTGCGCCACCGCTCGAAGACAGTGGGGGTGCATTCCCAAACCATGATTTGGCCCTCTGCTTCTCCATCTCCGTCGTAACCGATCGCCCTAGGAATTGTAATCCCAACCCTGTCCCCGTGGACCCCAAAGGTCCCTCACCCAGCTCCGCCACGCCGTGACCCGTTACCGATCTGGACTGAACCAAGGTGTCCTTCGGCGGGACTACCCCAGAAACCCAACCAAATTGGTTTCCCACCCCCCTCCCTAACCCTTTAAAACACCTAATTAAATTTTTTTTAAAATTCCCCTTATACATCGTCTTAAAATTTGGCCCCTTGGTTTTGCTGTGCCATATTAACTGTGCCATATAAGGTGTGCTATAATTGCAAACAATCTGACTAGCACTTCAAACACCTACCATAGATGTTAATGTTAAAGAGTGACCTTTGTTTGCATTTTATTATGTCATCACTTAGCTGCTGTTTTCCATTGATGACTTAACTAACCGTTTACTAATGCCAAGCTTTATTAAAGATTGATCAATAAGAAATATAGCTTGAGTTCAATTTCATTAGTTAAAATAAAATTGATTAGAAAACAAATATTGTATTCCACATGTTTAAGAAGACCTTTTAATCTTCTGGGAGGCTGCTGAAATTTCATCTTTACCCAGTTGGGGAGAATAGTGGGAGCCTATGAGTAGTTCAATTTACTTTTTAGTTTTTGTTTTATGGTTTTCAGTTGGTATTGTCACTGCAAACTGCAGAGCTGTGCTTGTGGAAGGGTGACTGTACAAATCTTTCAAATAAAATGCTGGAATAGGCTCATTTTTTCATCTGTGTTGTATTACATTAAGCAAAATGATCAAGCTACTTAACGTTTTAAAAACTTTGTGTAAAATTGTTTTTCCCACTGTTGTTCTGTATATGAAACCTGATTGTTCTGGACCAGGGGTGTCAAATTTTTTCCTTAGGGAACAGCTGCAGTTTCTGTCTAATCTCTTTCCTTCCAGTCCTGTAGATTGATTTACACTGTAACAACACATGCATGCAACTTTGCAGAAAGAATTCTGTTAAATCACACAAGAATGGGGAACCAATAACATCCAGATATTGCTGAATTACAATGTTCAACAGTTTCACAGAGACAGTTAATGGTGCGTGATGATGGGAGTTGTATGTCAGCAAAGTTTGGAAGTCCACTGGTTCATCAAACATATTTTAGCATTGTCAACCTGTTCTGTTACCCTGCATGAGTCTTATGCTAACTGCTCTTTCTTTTTTCTCCATTATTATTGTTGTTAGTTAAATTCATTTCTCTTGCATCCACCAGGAACTAAACCTACCAGAAGGCAACTGGACGTGATATAATTGGTCAAATTCTCAAAGGAGTTATGGTTTAAACTTTGTCTCTGTTATAACATTGCTTGCCCTGATGTTTTGATTGGTAAGGAATTCCACTGTAATTACTGCAGTGTCAAACTTTTCCTACGTGCAGATTTTCATTACAGTTTAGACCACTTTGATGATCAGACACGAGCAGTTCAGTGGGAAGGCTAACCATGAACTTTATAGCTATGTCAATATTATTGGCTATGATAGGGTTGAAGATCAAAATGACTGGAGCCCTCAGGAGCTTCCTAGTGTAGTAAACAAACAGCAACAAAAAACCCTACATAAGTTAAAATTAATATAAACTGAAGTAAGTAAGCAAATCATAATATGAAATAATATTCTTCTTACATAAAAGAGCATTATATTAGCCAAATAATAATAATAACAACAACAACAACAACAACAACAAAGAGGAGGAGGAAGAGGAGGAGGTGGTGGTTGTGAAGTGTTGCTATAAAATCATTAATTGCCTTTGTATCAGCCATTATGCAGGCTTCTGTAAAAGCTGAGCCAAGTTAGCAGCAGAGAACATAGCTGCATTGTCTGTTTGCTCGCACATAAACTGTAACAACCTTGCTCGCACACAAATTGTAACAACTTTGTTTGATGCTCGCACCTGCATTTCACCAGTAGCTAGATAGCGCTTGCACCCACCACTGATAAGGTGGCTAACGTGATAGGTACATATCAGCAAAAGTTACATGCCTGTTACAGCCGCTTTTCTTTTCTTCCTTATATCACAATAACCAAATATGGTATTAAGTGTAATATGTAACCAATAAGAATGAGCTTCTTGTACTGTAACTGCTTGCTTTAGAGAAAACCTAATAAAAGGGGCTGAGTCCACCTTTCGGGGCTCTCTCACCCCATGACAGAACTGGAGAGGTTTTGTGTGGAATTGGCTCACTGTGGGAAGCCCACCGGGCGAGGGGGAAAGCAATCCCTCAGTGAAGATCTTGTTTCGAATACAGACAGATTGTCATTTGTAACACAATACACCAGATATCACAGTTGTTGAAAATGGAAGGATACAATTTATTGATATAGGTATACCAGGAGACGCCAGAGTTGAAGAAAAAGGACTGGAAAAAAATCACAAAATATCATGACCTGGCCATTGAAACTACACGATTATGGATGAAATATGTAACAGTGATACCCATTGTGATCGATGCACTTGGTACCATGCCCAAGAATTTTATAAAATACATAAGAAATTGCAGCTTCCTGCAATAACACCAGTGGAACTGCAAAAAACTGTGCTACTCAGAACATCGTATATTTTAAGAAGATACTTGTTTGATACCTAGGACGCTGGCAGCAACCCATATCAACCATTAGCGCCAGTCAATTATATTTGTGATACATTTTTAAATGTTCAGTTGACTGAGTTTCATGTTTAATGAATAAAAAAGATAATAATAATATAAACAATTTTCCAACTTTTTTTTTGAAAATCCAGGCTGTTATGCTTGGAATTTCTGAATAGCTATTATATTTAATCATGGAGACAGATAAAAAATCCTCTTGATTATTATTATTATTTAAATAAAATCTGAGGAAAATTTACAATTATTTTCATAAATTGGATAAAATAACTTGAGTTGTATTTAATTTAAGAAGACTCTTAATTGAAGAAGATTCTTGCCTGAAAGAAAGATTAGACAGGAAAATATCATATGCTTCTTTTACTGTACTTTTAGTAAATTCAAGATGAATCTCTTACTTTATATTGAAAGTAAGTTATTTGGGGAATTTTTTTATCTCGAAATAAATAGAGCAAACAAATTGAACGTGAGGAGAAACCAAAGGTCACAGTTCTGTCTGCTCCTAGAGCAGATGCATTTTCTTTTTAATCTTTTGGGAGGTGGGAAACAGATACAGGACTCACTGCAGTTGTTGGTTAAGTGAATCTGTGTTCTCCCATTGACTTTGTGTGTGAGAAGCCAACTGGGAAAGTTGAAAATGGCATTCACAGGATTCTGGAGAACTGTAATTACTTGCTGGTTGCCATTCAGGCTTTTAAATGGTTTTTCCATGGCCTGATTTGAATCTATGTGTGATGCTCAGCTTCAAGGAAGGAAAAACTGAACAAAGTGGTATAATTTGAAAATAGGAATAGAAGTTCGATGGTGAAAATAATTTGGAGCCATAAACATACAAGTAATTCCATGTGTTCAGAATCATTTTTTAATTCAGTAAACTGGGAACAGCTTAAACTGGACATTTTAGATTAAAAAACAAAATCCAAAAGCTGATGACAACGCATAATGCATTACATCCATGAAGTGGTGCTGATTTGAATATAGTCCAAAAACCTGAAGCCATGTTTTACTGCAGATAAAGCAGACAGTTGAAGAAGAAATATGTAGAGTGAATGATTGTATCAAGGCAAACAAAACCAAAATTATTATCTCAGCTTGCAACATTTCTGAAAGTAACATAGTCAAAAAATAATTATAAAAATGAACCATTGGGAAACCATTTACAATATTGGAAAAATAAACAAATTTATATGGCTAATAAATAAAAGAAACTGAAAATAAAATTGATAAACCAATAATTGGCAGTAGTTACAAGCTGACATTAAAGAGGATTGATGTTGTGACCTCATGAATAAGTATTAAAATCAAACATTATTGGGATTGAATAATACTTAGAACATAATAGAAATAAGAATAAACAAGTTTAAACACAAGAAATAGGAACTAATAATTGGGGACAATTGGACAGGGACGGTAGGCATGACTGTGTGCCTATGCACGCCCCTTACAGACCTCTTAGGAATGGGGTGAGGTCGATAGAGGTTAGTTTGAGGGTACAGGGGTGGGGGGTTGAGCAGGTGACAACAAAATCTGAATCAATTGTGGATTAGCAAAATAAAAAAAGCACTTTGCTGGGCACATGTTATATTGTATGTGTTATTTGGATAATTCCTTGGTTCCTGGTTGGAATTCTAACTTCCAAAAAACACATATTCTTTCTACTGTTATTCTTTGAATAATAATAACATACTATAATAGTTGTGGTATGAAGAGTATAATAATTTGAGCATCTAAGAGTACTGATAAGGTATATATAAGTTTATTGCCTCTAGAATCTCCAATTACCTAGCTATACCATTTTCTATACCATAGAAGAGCTGGGGCGGCACAGCAGTTAGAATGCACTATTTCAGGCTAACTCTGCTCACTGCCAGGAGTTTGATTCCTTTGATCCTGACTGGCTCAAGGCTAACTCAGCCTTCCATCCTTCCAAGGTCGGCGAAATGAGGACCCAGATTGTTGGGAGAAATATGCTGACATTGTAAAGCACACAGAGAGTGCTGTAAACCACTGTGAAGCAGTACATAAATCTAAGTGCTATTGTTATACCTGGTCACCAGTAAGTTTTTAACAAACAGTGCCAGGATAGGAAAATTTCATCTCTTCAGAGGTGTCACTGTATAGTTCCTAGTAATCATCACCATTGGCCTCTGGTGATCAAGGCTGTGGCTTTTGGATGCTGAGTGACATCAATCAGCAACATCTGAAGGTCAACAGATTTCCTGACTTATTGTAGAATATAATTTATTATTCTATTATAGTCCAGTTGCTGTTGTTACAGGATTCCAAGAACCCAGGAAGAGTCCGTGAGCTCTTTGCTTAGCACATTCACACCGCATGACTTACCACAATCCCCTGAAGCAATAGTTTGTACTCTTAAAGAGGCCAGAATCTAACAAGACCTGCAGGAGACCTGCAGGAGTGCTGCTCGTTCACTTTTCAAGGATCCCATTCCCTGGCCATAACTGTATAAAAGAGATTGACACATTTGTTTCTTACTACAGTGGACTTCCTCTGAATACCCGGAGAAAGGTTATTACCTTTTGTCTAAGTAAGAAGGCAGAAACTGTGTCATACAAATTCTAGCTGACATGAGTACAGAAGAAGACCGGGTCAAAGAATCTGACCTAATTAAATACTGCCCCCAGGGATCTGATGAATAGAGTTGCAAGACCACAGCAAAATCCCTAGATAATTAAATGTAATTGAAAGGCTAAAGTATTCTGATGGTCAGTTAGTTATATCACGATTAATTTAACTAAAAATTCTTCCTTACAGAAACTTTGTCACTATTTTGCCTTTAAAAATGGATCAAAACATTTAATAAAACAGAGGAAAGGTGAGTGATTATTCTTTTTTCAAATGTAGAA
>CM019151.1:74749975-74888779 GCA_009733165.1 Naja naja
CATCCTGGTATTGTAAGGATGAAGGAAGGGATTAGCCAGGAGTTATGTATGGTGGCCAGGTATTGACAAATGGTTGAAAGCGGGTTGCATCTTGTGTCCCAACTGTCAGTGGTATCAGGCCTGCCCCACCTCTTGCCCCAAACAGGAATGGGAATGTCCTAGGGGCCCATGGTCTAGGATTCACATTGATTTGCAGGCCCTATCAGAAGACACATTTTGGTATATTAGATGCATATTCCAAATGGCTAGAGGTAATCTACATCCACCACAACTGATGCTGTCATCAAGCAGCTCAAAAACTTTTGTAACTCACAGGTTACCTGATGATCTTGTCTCTGACAATGGCCCTCAATTTACATCCAACCTTTTTGAATCCTATTTAGCACAACAGGGTATCATATGCCCTCCTTGCCCCTGGGCACCCTTCGACTATGGCCGGCTAAGCGCATAGTACGTTTTACCAAGGAGAAACTTCAGCAACTGGGTCCTGGGGACATCACTGAAAGTTGAAAAACTTGTTAGTGTTCAGCACATCACTCCTAACCCATCTAATAACTTATCCCCAGCAGAGTTGTTGATGGGTAGGAAACTTAGGTCTTCCCTTGACCGCCTTCATCCCACTTACGCACCCAATGCACCAGTAGATTCCACTTCCAAATTTCGCACATTCAGTGTGGGTGATTCTGTTTATGCTAAGAACCTTATAGGTGAGCCTTTGTGGATTCCTGCTGCAATAACTCAAATCACAGGCCCTCGTTCTTTCAGGGTACAAACAGAGGATGGAGTCTTCTGGAGCAGGCACATTGATCAACTTAGATCCAGGGTTTTCTCAGGAGTATCACACTTGTTCCTCTCTAGTTCCCTCACCTGATGTCAATTCTAGGGGGGAAGGGGAGGGAGCAGGAGGATAATCAGCAAGCAAGAATCCATCCCATGTGTAATGAGCCATTATGACAGGAACCATTCCAAAACCTGTCACAATGCCAATCCATCCTTAGAAGTGGAAGATTGTACATCACGACCTGACTTGGGTGCTGACATTGGGCTGGAGATGGGTTGGGAGGAGAGACCAGATTCTAACAATCAAACAGGGTCTTCTTTCACAAGAAGTCCCAGTAGGGAAATGTCAGCAGACACATTTCTCTCTCACTGTGTGAGAATGTTAAAACCTCTGAACCATGAAGGTCTCAACGTGCAAGAGCCCCACCTATTTAAAAGAATACATTAGATAGGGGGGGGGTTTGTATGGACTGAACCGTGGGGAGGGTGTTTACGTATGTAGAGTTTAAATGTTATTGGTTTATTTGAACTGTTCTTGTAAAATGTCAAATATGATTGGTTTGAAAAGTGCGGGAAACCTCAGACTTCTGGATTGGCTTTTTGCTGGCTATAAGTAGCAGCCGTGAGCTCCAGCCAAACGGCAGGTCCATTCGAGCTGTAGTCACTAATAAATTCTTCACTGAAGCTCTTCGCATCTGACTCTTCATGCAAACTTAACAGAAGGCTTTACCATTTACCTTTATTATTTGGAAAACTAGTGGACTGTATTTCAATTGTTGTACTCTTTATTCTTTGCAATTGATATATACTCCTCACCCAGCTTTAATATTCATCTCCTACATTAATTTTTTTTAAAAAAAACTTCTAACAAGAAAATCTACTCCAAATTATCCAAGGCTTTTTCTGCATTTAGGAACATTATTGTTACCTGCTTTTTCTTATTATTCATGCATTCTAATGCATTTATTCTAAAACTACTGTTGTTCTTCATCTTCCTCTTGGGAATGCAACATGTTTGATCTTCTTCATGTATTCAGATATAGAAATTGGCCTGTATGTCAGAGGCTTTTTCAGGTCCTTTCTTTGTAATTAAAGTTAGATATTTTTCCATCCATGTCTTTGGTATTATTTTGGCTCTTTAACTTCACACATTTTTTAGCAATGTTCACAACAATTTAGGCCTTGTGTCCTCTCAATTTTAGTTTTTTTTAAAAAAATCCTTAATAGTTATGGGTTTATTTAATATTTGCATATGCTATTTGTTAAAGTCTTCAAACTCTAAGTCTCCTATATCTTTTCAGGCTATTGTCATTGATCTTTTATTTAAAAGGTAATTTTTCTCCTTGGAACCATGTGATTGAAATTGGGTTGTGTTGTGCATATGTCATTGGGAGAATCTTTACTTATTTGATAGATGGTGTGAGAGAATTAGAAATCCAGCAAAGGCCAATTCTAGAACATGTTTAGTATTTTGCTGAAAATAGTGTATTGTGGATTTCTGGATTTTGGAATGTCCAGGCATCTGTCAAAGACAGTATTTCCATATATTGAACAGTTGGGAAGGAAGGGGACTTTTTTAATTTGAAAATACCGTTTTTCTTATATTTCTTTTGATATTATAAGGGCTAAATATCAACTCTTGGCATCTTCATCTAGTTCTGAAAGTCTAACCATTGCTAGTCAATATACTGTAGGAGACTATGAGTTAACTGAATGGTCAGACGTAACAGCAATAAGCAGAACATGAAAAGTTGATGAAAAGAGCTAGCTCCTTTTTTGATTTATTATTTATTATATGGTTACCATCTTGCACATCTTTTGCTGTGTTTGTGCGTCATAAAAATGACATGATTCACTGTATTAGTTTGGGCTGGTTTCTGTACAATGCATCAGAATTAAATGGAACTCACTTAAATCAATAATGTACTACTAGAATCTCTTTTGTTTTAACAGGGCTTGCATAACAGTATTCTGTAACAGACTGCGGGAAAAGCATAAGATTTTAATGGATTCCCAGCACTGGGCTGACATCTCTTGGGAGAGATACAGAAGATTTACAGTTATTCTAATATTTCATCCAAATGTGAACAGCATTGTCCTGTGATAATGTAGGCCAAATTGTTTTCCAAATAATATGAAACACTAATCCCCATCAATCAATCCTCTCTTACCTGCTTGACTTAATCTATGGGATAATTCCCTGCTATAATGTCAATAAGAAGCAAATGATTTGTAAAGAACTTTCATACATGCACCTTTTCTTTTGGCCACGTTTATTCTTAGATGTGGTACTTGTTGATATTTCACTGGCCTAGAGAAAATAACATCCCTTTACATTGGAATGTATGGCTACCTTTTATCCAGATACTAATGAGTGCATCCACAAACATAGCAATAGTACGCAGACTTCATCGTGTTTTACACAGGGATGGGATTCAACTGGTGTTACTACTGGTTTGGTGACTACATTTTGCACCTGACGCGTGCTGTGCATGTGTAAAAACATCAGCTGTGCCACCCAGACAGCTGAAAAGTGCTGCATGCAGGTGCGCAGCGTTGAAAAGCCTATTTTTTTCCTGCTTTTTCAACCTCAGCTGTGCCGCACAAAGCAGCTGAGGTTGAAAAAGCAGGAAATAAAGGACAGGTAAGAGCCCGGGTGGGCGGGTGGGCCAAACAGCATTAAACACAGAACCGGTTTGGTGTCTGCTGCTCTTCAGAGCTACCAGTTCTATAGAACCAGGAAAAACCAGTAGCACCCCACCCCTGGGATTCTGCACAGTTCGAAGAACCCCCAAATCCCACTCCTGGCTGGCCCCACCTGCCCTGCCTCTCCCAGGAGTCCCCATGTGGCCCATTTTGGATGCAGGTAAGTGCAGAGAGCACACAGAGGATGGAAAAAAAGCCCCCCCATGGCACTGGAGGCTGACAGCCACGCCCACCATGGCCAAGCCCACCCAGCAACTGGGCAGAGAACCCATTGCTAAAATTTTTGAAGCCCACTCCTGGTGACATAGCAATTTTAATTGGGGAACTATCTCTAATTGTATTAGTTGGATGATTTTATTTTATTTATTTTGTTTGTTTATTTTGTCAAGCGATTATAAGATAACAGGTATAAGTATAAACATAGTTATGAATTCATGAAATGGATACATAAGAGAAATAAAAAATGATGAGATCAAGATAATTACTTTAAGACCCAGCAGAGCCATTTTACAGAGCCATTTCACTGAGGTATCTTTAGCAAAAACCTTTTAAGGTTTGGGGAGGTCTGGAAGCAAAATATTAAACGGAGCCCTCTGCTCTTCATTTTCTTCCTACATTCTATGTCAAAGTGATTTTATTACTTTATATTTATTTACTGAAGACAGCAGTCCATAAACTGGAGTATAATGAAGCCACAATATTGAACTAATACTTTTTATAATTATATTTAAATGATTGTTTTAATTGCTTTATAAAAGATATAAATCCATTATTATTTCTAATATTAAACCATTCTTAAGATGGGCCTGGAAATTTGTCCCATGGCTCACCTAATCTAAGGTATAAAAAGCCGATTAAAGTGTCTATTTTTACTTTGATAAAAACAAATGTAGAAACTATATTAGAATTCAGTTTAATAGTAGCCTCTGTATCAATAATCAGTTTTACATTTGTTGTCATAAAGAAAGTTCATAATCCAATACCTGTTTCTTTCACTTAGACAGTAAAAGGGAAGATTCAATCCTGCTGTGCCCAGAGAACCTTTCACTATGTTTTAGGGTCACATAAACCACAACTTTGGCTCACTAATTAGTTGCTGGAAAGTCAAAATAAAAGAGAAGATGCTAATCCTTTCAACCATTTGTTCAGAGAAGCCACAGAAGAGATTAGGTTCAACATGTCTCTGCCAGCTTGGAAGAATTCATAGACTTCAAAATAAACAAGGCAGGCAATTAAAATGGGATAAAACAAGATCAAATATCTATGAAATCAAACAATAAGAAACAGATGTTACAAATATGGATAAAACAAAAAGACATAAGGAACAATGGGCAAAATAACAGAAGCATCCAAGGTACCAATTAGTCAATTTCTTTATGATCTTAACTGGAAAAAGTTGTCTCATGATCCTTAAAAGATCCTAGTTGCAAACTTTTTAAGGTCTTTATTATCCAGATCAGCATGATAAGGTCAAACCAGTCAACAGCAAACAACTTTGATTAATAGCAATGAAAATCATATAAAACCCTTTTAATTGAGAAAAAGAGAAAGAAGGGGAAAATTCCCTAAATACCTATCTGAAAATCCCTGTTCAGTCGTTAGTGTGGTACTATCCATACCAATAGTATGGTACTATTATAATTGTTATAATTATTTAACTTTGAATACTCCAGGCTACTACTATATTGCTAAAATTAAGTAGTTTATATTCTGAATATGTATGAGTACATTGCACATACCTCTTAGACAGTGTTGGGATTCAAAAATTTTTATTACCAGTTCTGTGGGCGTGGCTTGGTGGGTGTGGCAGGGGAAGGATACTGTAAAATCTCCACTCCCACCCCACTCCAGGGGAAGGATACTGCAAAATCCTATTCCCTCTCCACCCCACTAACCTGCTTTCCAGCTCCGTTCTCCTTTGCAGGGTAACAAAGAAGGATCTAGGAGGCAGACAATAGATGGGGGCAGGGCCAGTCAGAGGTGGCATTTGCCGGTTCTCTGAACTACTCAGAATTTCTGCTACCGGTTCTCCAGAACTGGTCAGTGTTAAGTTTGCATGAAGAGTCAGACGCGAGGAGTTCCAGCAAAGAGTTTATTAGTGACTACAGCTCGAATGGACCCGTCCTGGCTTGGCTACGGCTGCTTCTTATAGCCTGCAGCCGTAGCTGCCAGCCAATGGGAGTGCAGGGTTTCTTCCCACACTATTTAAACCAATACCATTTGACATTTTACAAGAACAGTTGAAATAAACCAATAACATTCAAACCTACATGCATAACACCCCTCCCACTAGGTTCAGTCCATACCAAACCCCAACCTATCTAATGTATTCCTTTAAATAGGTGGGGCTCTTCGTGTACGTTGAGACCTTCGTGGTTCAGAAGTTTTAACGTTCTCACCCAGTGAGAGGGAAATGTGTCTACTGACATTTCCCTGTTGGGACTTCCTGTGAAAGAAGACCCTGTTAGACTGTTAGAATCTGGTCTCTCCTCCCAACCCATCTCCATTCCAATGTCAGCACCCAAGTCAGGTAGTGATGTGCAATCTTCCACTTCAGATGGTGGATCTTGGCATTGTGACAGGGTTCGGGATGGTTCCTGTCGCAATGGCTCGTTACACATGGGGTTGATTCCTGTTTGCTGATTTTCCTCCTGTTCCCCCTTCCCCCTAGAAGAAACATCAGGTGAGGGACCTAGAGGGAGACAGGGGCGATGTTCCTGAGGGAACCGGGATCTAAGTTGGTCAATGTGCCTGCTCCAGAGGAGGCCATCCTCTGTTTGTACCCTGTAGAACGAGGGCCCGTGATGTGAGTTATTTCAGCAGGAATCCACAAAGGTTCACCTATAAGGTTCCTAGCATTGACAGAATCTCCACACTAAAAGAACGAACTTTGGAAGTGGAATCCAGTGGTGCATTGGTGCGTAGTGGGATGAAGGCGGTCAAGGAAGACCTAAGTTTCTGCCCATCAACAACTCTGCTGGGGACAAGTTAGTTGATGGGCTAGGAGTGATGTGTTGAACACTAAGAAGCTTTTCAAGCTTCTCAGTGATGTCCCCAGGACCCAGTTGCTGAAGCTTCTCTTTGGTAAAGCGTACCATGCGTTCAGCCCGGCCATTGGCCGAAGGGTGCCCAGGGGCAGTGAGGGCATGTCTAATGCCCTGTTGAGCTAGAAAGGATTCAAAAATGTTAGATGTGAATTGAGGGCCATTGTCAGAGACAAGGACATCTGGTAACCCATGGGTTACAAACAATTTTCTGAGCTGCTTGATAACAGCCTCAGTAGTAGTGGATGTCATGGGAATTACCTCTAGCCATTTGGAGTATGCATCTACTATAACTAGAAAAGTGTGCCCTCTTGTAGGGCCTGCAAAATCAATGTGGATTCTAGACCATGGGTCCCTAGGACATTCCCATTCCTGTGTGGGGGCGTGAGGTGGAGCAGGTCTGACTACCTGGCAATTGGGACAAGAGGCTACCCAGTTTTCAACCATTTTGTCAATACCTGGCCACCATACATAACTCCTGGCCAAACCTTTCATCCTTACAATCCCAGGATGACCCTCATGTAACATTTCCAAAACCTCCCTTTGCAGTTTTGCAGGAATAACCACCCTGTTACCCCACAAAATACATCCTCTTAATACAGATAATTCAGTTTGCCTGGACTTAAAAGGTTGGGCAAGGTGAGGTAGATCTTGAAGAGGCCAACCTTTCTTAATCCAGCCATAACAGGTGCCAACACAGCATCTTTGGCAGTTTCTCTGGCAATCTCAGCAGCATGGACTGGAAGCTTAGCAACGGTCTCCAGGAAAAGGTGTGAGTTTCAAGTTCAAAGTCCTCCTTGTGGCAAGGTAGTGGGCAACGACTCAGTGCATCAGCATGTCCAATGTCCTTGCCAGGCCTGTGAATCAGTTTGTATGAATAGGCTGCAAGAAATTCAGTCCACCTCAGCATTCTTGGTGACAGGATATTAGGTGTAGGTTTGTCTCCTGCCACAATGCCTAATAAAGGTTTGTGATCTGTAACAATGGTGAATGACCTGCCATACAGATATTCATGAAATTTCTTAACAGCTGCAACAACTGCTAAAGCCTCCTTGTCCAATTGGCTATAATTCCTCTCCACTTTGGACAAAGTGCGAGAGTAAAATGCAATTGGGGCTTCCCTTCCACTGGGAAGTCTGTGAGACTCAACCCCCCCCCCCCACTCCAAAAGGGGATGCATCACAAAGTCAGAACAACAGGTAAATTCTCAGAGAACTGTATCAACACAGCATCAGACGTGATTAGTCTCTTAATACTGTTAAATGCTGACTGTTCCTTCCGCCCCCAGATCCAAACAGCTTTCTTGTCAAGCAGGCGATGTAAAGGCTCAGCAATAGATGCTTTGTGAGGTAGAAACATGTGGTAAAAGTTAATAAGTCCAAGGAAGGCTTGCAAATCTGACTTGCAACGAGGTTTAGGGGCTTCCTTGATTGCTTTAACCTTGGCATCAGTAGGGTGGATGCCATGTTTGTCAATCATGTACCCCAGGAACTCAACTCTGTCTGTTTTGAGAGTACATTTGTCTTCCTTGACTTTTAAACCCGCTTTTCTGAATCTGGTAAGGACTTCTGAGTCTCTCTTGAAGCTGAGTGTCATTTTCAGCAGAGTAACACATCATCAAAATAAGGCACTACCCCTGGCAGTCCTTGCAACATTCTTTCCATAATCTTTGAAAATGCCAGGTGCCACGCTTACTCCAAATTGTAGTCTTTACATTTGAAGGCACCTCTATGAGCAAGTCCTGCAGTGGCATCATCAACTGTTAATTGTTGATATGCCTTCAGTTTATACTGTATAATGGAGCAGATGATTGGTACAAAAAATGCCAGTACAGTGACCCATCAGCCTTGACTGGTGTGACGGTGTTTCCCATCTGGAGTGTCAGGCTCTAAAACCCTTGAGCAATGAGCTTATCTAATTGTGCATCAATTTTTTCATTTAAAGCAAATGGAACCCTCCTGGGCTTTAAACGAATTGGGGCACCTTGGGGTCTAGGCTGAAAGCAATAGGGGTCCCCATATACTTGCCCAATCCTTCGCTGAAGACCTCTGGAAACTCAGACTTCAAGGACTCCTCCCATTCAGAGTTGCTCACGTGATTGATGCCAGTCACCTCGATGCCTAGTGGCTTGAACCACTCAAGTCCCAGCAAACTTGGGCGATCCTTGTCCACGATGGTCAGGGGCAAACGCTTGGTGTGGCCTTTAAACTGCACGTTGAAATCTCTCGCTCCAACTACTGGAATCTTGTTCCCTTGATAGTCTTTGAGAGTCAGTGCTTGCTTCTGGAAATGCTTCTTCTGAATTTTGGGAAAGAGTCTGTGGATAGTGTCCCATGACACCATAGATAAATAAGAGCCTGAGTCCACTTCCATTTGGCAAGGCCTTCCTTCAATAAACACCTTCACGTGTACTTTTCTGCTTTTAAAGGTGAAGAATGACCAATAGTGATTGTTTGGTGAGTTTCATTCTTGCCATTTGCTTCTGAGTTTCGGCCCATCTTTTCAAGGAAATTATTGTGCTTAAAGTCTTTTTCAGGAAATTTTTTCCTAATCGGTGGAGTTCTGGATGATTTGCAGACTCTGGCTATGTGACCCCATTTCTCACAACGTAGGCAAATGGAGTCAAAGAACTTGCATTCAGTGCGCGGGTGGGCCCCCCCACAGCCTCTGCAATAGAATCCTTGCCTGTTTTTCCCAGAGTCTTTTCTTTCTTCTCCATTCTGAGTCTAAAAATCCCCTCCTCTGCCTCACTGCCATCAGAATCAGAGTCTATTTGTTCGCAATGGGCTGTTGTGGATTTTTCCCCATCAGAATGGCTTGAGGCCTGGCTTGAGGCCTTGTTAATCTTTTTCATGGCCGCTGCTGAGGACTTGGTGGCTTCCGCTGAAACAGCTTCTTCAATGGCCTCCTTAAACATGATCTTAGGTTTCATTAAAAGTTTGCTTTGTAAGACCTTATCTTTTAGGCCTAAAACAAACTGATCACGCATGGCCTCTTCTAAGTTGGTAAAGTCACAAGCACCCCCAATGTCCCTTAAACTTGCCACGAAGTCATTAACATTCTCGCTATCCCCTTGATCCCGACGGTAAAACTCGTGTCTCTTAATGAGGCACGATACTTGTGGGGCGTAATGGGCTCTTCAAAGTTTCTCTAAATCAGGCCATTCCATTACCTTCAGCTCTGCCGCTCCTGCCAACGCCTTATTTTGAAGACTGCCGGACCGCAGTGCGTGAGAAAGACCGCCCTCTTCCGTCTCTCGGAGATGCCGGCGAGATCGTTCCCTTCCAGATACATGTGGAAACGATCCGCATATGATTCCCAGTCTTCCGTCGCCGGATCGAACGGTGCTGGGGGGGTGTTCAGCGCAGCCATCTTGCTCAGTTGCTTGTTCGTCGCGTCTTCTTCTCTTCAGGGAAATCCCACCTTCGTCGCCAGTGTTAAGTTTGCATGAAGAGTCAGACGCGAGGAGTTCCAGCAAAAAGTTTATTAGTGACTACAGCTCGAATGGACCCATCCTGGCTTGGCTACGGCTGCTTCTTATAGCCTGCAGCCATAGCTGCCAGCCAATGGGAGTGCAGGGTTTCTTCCCGCACTATTTAAACCAATACCATTTGACATTTTACAAGAACAGTTCAAATAAACCAATAACATTCAAACCTACATACATAACAGTCAGAACCTGCTGAATACCACCTCTGCTCTTAGAAGGTGAGTAGCTACAGTGTATTGATTTGCAGGAATCCATAGATTAGATTTCCTAGCTTGCATATCATATATACAATATATGAGCCAGAGTGGCACAGTGGTTAGAGTGCAATACTGCAGTCTACTTCTGCTGACTGCCGGCAGACTGCAATTTGGCAGTTCAAATCTCACCAGATTCAAGGCAAACTCAGCCTTCCATCCTTGGGAGGTGGGTAATATGAGGACCCAGATTGTTGGGGGCAATATGCTGACTCTGTAAACTGCTTAAAGAGGGCTGTAAAAGCACTGTAAAGCAATATATAAGTCTAAGTGCTATTACTATACCTTGAGCACAGCTGAGTTTTGGTTAGTGGCTAGTGGCGTACCAGCCGAAATGTTCCATTGACTCATATTGTTCTTATCATTAGCAGAGAATATTGGAAGACATAAAACTAAAACTATACCTAGTAGCCTGTTGTGCAGTTGTTTTTAACATCACATTTTCTGAAAGCCTCAACCGACCACAGAGTGATGTAGCAGCAGTCAATGACTGTGGGATCTTCTGCTGATGATTATGCTGAATGGAAGACCATAACTTAAAATATGTAACACAAATAACATATGGGTACTTTAATACTTCTGTGAACTGCACTAGGTGCTGGTTTATTTCTGGGTCCAATTCATTATGTTGGTCATGACTTATAAAGCCCTACCTGGCACAGGGCCTGGTTATCTATGGAACCATCTTCGTCCCACTCATTCAGATAGGGTAGGCCTTTTACATACCTCATCAGTCAGAGAATTCCAGCTGGCAGGGTCAAAGAAGAGGACCTTATCTTCTGTTGCCCCTCTTGGTAGAACATCTTGCCCCCAGTAGTTAGGAAAGCCTCCAATCTTCTGGGCTGGCCATTCACAAAGAAGTCAAAATCTTGCTCCCTATATTGTATCTCTGATGTTACTGTTGTGTCACTGTTGTGTAAATTACTGTAATAATTTATATGATAGTGATAACTGCAGGAAAGATTTTTGGGGAAAACAGTGAGGCATTTTTAACAAATGGAACCCAAGCGGGAAAAAAATATTCCCCTAGATTTTGCAATGCATTGATGGGAACACACCAAGAATATTGAAAAATAGTAATATTACAGGATCAAACTGAGTAATTTTCAGAAATATTAAAATATGGATTTGCTTATGAAGTTGATTGGAAGAATACCATTATTGTTCCTCTGTTTGAAGGAACTTGTAGCAGGAATGACTGCAAAATCCTTGGCCTCATCTGGAAAAGTGCTTGAAAGAATATAACAGGAAAACATTAAAAATGTGCAGTTCTATGGCAGTAGGTTATATGCAGACCAGAGTTTTGGTCTTCAGCATTTAGTTGAATGTCTGAAAAAATAATAAATAAAATTTATTTATGTTTATTGACTTAGAGTAAGTAAATAGCCTTAATTTTTCACATTTCCATGAAAGAAAAGAATTTGAAAGTTGATCGTTGAATTGGATTAATTAATTTGTGACTGAAATAAAAAATATACAGAATAAACTGAATGATTAGCAAATAGTTAATTGTTAACATTAATGAAGAATGAGACAAAGATATCCTTTTAATTATTTATAAATTATAAGCAACACTAGTAATGAAGTTAGAACTGTTGGGAATGTGAATTTATTGGATGTTTTTATGTATACTTTACCATGTCTGAGAACCCAAATTATTTCACACAAATGTTAGATCATACTATCCAAAAAAATGCATGAATCTGAAAATTATCAATGAATAAGGTAATTGAATTGGAGATGGAAAGGATGTGAAAGATTTCAAATTATACAAAAATGATAGAAAACTAGATCATTTTATGTAACTTGTTGGAATGTTTATTAAGATGAAGAAATAAATGAAAATATTTTAAATGGACAAATGGAATGGAAAGCTAACTGATAGCATATGGTTTCTTGCAAGGAAGAAATGTTTATTGAAATAAACTATAATGACTGTGTTTAAGAATCAAATTCCCAGAGTGGCTTTGGGAATTGAAAATATCATGGAGAGACATAAAGTAAGCTGGATACAGTGGGGATTAGAATTTAAGACTTGTATGTGGTAAAACAGATGTGGTAAAAATAAACATGAATTAATATAGAAAAGCACATTAGGCTGAAAGAAATACACTGTGGTTATGTTTATATAAAGGCAATGAATCAGGATAGAATCACAAAAATATATGAAAGAAGACTTAATGGCTTGAGCAGAAGGAGACAGTCAAGGTTGGGTGAAGTTGATGAAATTCTCAAAAGAGAAAGCAAGTGTTTTTTCCCTTTAAAGTTAAAGAATATGAAAAAATAGTGAATTTTGTTAATATAAATGGTAATAGTTTATGAAGACTATTAAGTGCAAACAGAAATATATATTATTCTACAGCAAGGAAGAAAAAGCAGAGATGGTTAAATTGATTGCTTTTTTCAAAGAAGAAAATATATTTAATTATGTTTTTATTTAAAAATCACTTCTGGATTTTGTGCCTGTGATTTAAAAAATGAAACTTTTATTTTGGTTTTGTTGATTAGATAGATTTGTTGTTATAGAAATGGCTGGTATATATTAATGTGTAAGAGGAAAAAGTTGAGGCTGTAATTTTATCTTCTATTGTGCTAAAAAGAGTCCGAAGTCAATGCTTTTTTTTCTTTTCCCCTTTTACCTTACATTTTCTTTTCCTTTCCCTTGTTTCCCATTATTTTTTATTTTCCTTTGTATTTTATATTTTGACAAACTAATAAAAATTGGAAATCTAAAAAGAGAGAGCAAGCTTAAAAAGCAAAAGATAATGAACAGGGGAAGCAAAGATAGTTGCCAAGAGAAAATAAGGAGATATATAGCAAATGGTACTGTTAGGATGGGAAATAGCACTCTCCACCCCATCCAACTTCTCCTGCCCTTAAGTACCTGGCTTGTTCTGAAAAGGAATTTTGATGATGAGTGAGTTTCTATGCTCTGTGTACACATTAAGTACCATTGTTTACTAAGGTGAGTCAGATTTATGACTAATGTAAAATAAAAATACAATATATTTCTCTGTACATCTGAAAAAGATAAAATCCTCTAGATTTACAAAATAATCCTACAGAATAAATAGACATACAAAAATAACATGCAATTTATGAAAATAAATATCACATGAATGCACTTTAATGATGTATTTATTTATTTATTTATTTATTTATTTATTTATTTATTTATTTATTTATTTGGACTTATAGGCCGCCCTCTCTCCCGAGGGACTCAGGGCAGCTTACAATAAAAACAAGAATACAAATATTAAAATAGAATTAAACTAAACTAAGCCCAATAAAATTTAAAACCCGATTAAAACTAAAAATTGATTTAAAAAAAAACACCACCCCCACCCCATTCAGTCCAGGCTGGCCTGTTGGAACAACCAAGTCTTTAGGTCGTGACGAAAGGAACGGAGGTGAGGGGCCAACTGGAGCTCCAAGGGGAGCTGATTCCACAGGGTGGGTGCTCCCACAGAGAAGGCCCTACCCCTGGGCGCCGCCAACCGACAATGTCTGGTCAATGGCACCCCCAGGAGGCCCTGCCTGTGGCAGCGTACAGGGCGATTGGAGGTCGAGAAGTGACTGGAAATAAAATAATAATAATAATGTACTACGGAGAGTGCCTTCTTCAGACTCTGACTCTGGAGAAGCTGCTTCAGCTGAATATATGGAAGATCAGCCTCAAGAGACACCAGGGGTGGGATTCTACCGGTTTGGACCAGTTTGGGCAAACTGGATGTTAAATTTGCATCTGGTTCACTAAACCAGAATTTGAAGTGATCAGCTGCCCCTGCCCTACTGGTCCTCCCAGGAGTCTCTACATGGCCCATTTTTGATGAAGGTAAATGCAGAGTCCATGCGGAGGCTTTGGGAGGGGGAAAAATGGGCCTTCCGGAAGTCTGGAAACGGGCCTGTTTCCAGCTTCTGGAGGGCTTCCAGAGCCTGGGGGAGGCCATTTTCGACCTCCTAGAGGCCCGAGGGAAGCCAAAAAATGGCCCTCCCAGAAGTTCTGGTTGGCCACACCCACTATGGCCACACCTACCCAGAAACTGAGTAGCGAACTGGTTGCTGGGATTTTTTAATCCCACCCCTGAGAGACACCAAGCCCAAAATCACCTGAGGATGATCAAACACAGGGACTGTGAGAAGTACTGGAGCAGTCAGACAATGAGGAACAGCCTCCAGGCCCTTGGACTCAGCAAATTGAGTGGAGAGAACAACAAAGTATGGACTCAGTGAGGTTCCTTGCCAAACAAAGGTAGAACCTATTTTAATTGAAGATAGTTGGCTGCAGTTATGGTTATAGCTATACTTCTGACTCATATTTCTTCATTGGAAAAAAACCATTTGATTTCCTGCTTTGCTCTGTTGACTCCTGTGAATTCTGACCTTTAACTGTGATTGGCTGCATATTTTCTAGTTCTCATTTAATTTAATGGAGGAATTTGCTTTAGAAATTCTTTCAATCAATAAGTGGTTTGTCAAGAAAATTCTTATAGCTGGAGTTTGAAGTTGCTCTTGCTTAGGCCATGAAGTATATATTAATGTTCAATTGTTCATCATTCAATAAAGATAAATCCCAGATTAATGGAGACAGCTGTCTTATTGGGCTTTTTCAAAAGCAATACATTATAAATGAAGAATTCATGTATCCCTGTAAAAATTCTGAGAAGTTGACAACCCAATTTCTCTGCACATAAATAGGTAGAGATTTCATACTCTTATTCATAGAGCAATTTAGACATTAATTCAACTAGAATGAAAACTGCAAAAACGAAGACTTTGTCCTTTCTTGTTTTTATTGTCTGTCTAAACTCTGATCTAGTCTGTGAAACAGTCAACAGTTCTGTTTTTTCTTTTCTTTTAACAATCATTTTTAACAATATATTGTAATCCCTTGCACCAGAATGGAGTCAGGTTGACTGAATGGAGCTGTGCATTTACTGGCCGAATGCCCTTCCTGACACCTACACAAAAGTCACAGTAGACAATTACTCATTGCGCCCAGACAGAAAAATATCTGTCCTGCCTAGGATCAAATGCACAACTACCTGATTGTGAGGTGAGAGCTGTTCTTCTAGGCCACCATGCCACTTGTCATCAGTTCTATTAAACTGAAACAATTTTCAGTCACTTCTTTGGCTTACAAGAAGTTTAGTAGTCAGTAAATTCTTGTGAAAAAAAAGAGGGTATTCAAATAAGAGCAGCAGAATTGCATATAAATAAAATAAAAGAATAATAATGGGGAAAGAGGCTAACTTGCTGTTGTTGTATTATAACCTGCCTCAAATCTCTAACATGGATAGAATAAAAGTTTGAGTATAAGTAAAATCACTAATAAAAATAAATGTTTTTCTTTATTATTTATTTTTAGAAGAATGCAAAATACAAACAGTGTTTTGTTATTCACTAACGAAATCAATCCAATAAGTAAAATTAAAAATGTAAAACATATTAGACCAAATTTGATGTACAAGGGATCCTTGATTTACAACCATTCATTTAGTGATCATTCAAAGTTATAAAAGCACTGAAAAAATGGTTTATGTTAGTTTTTCATACTTACGATCACTGTAAGCATCGCCATGGTCACATGATCAAAATTTGGATCCTTGGCAACTGGCAGACTGTATATTTATGATGGTTGCAGTACCCTGGGATCATGTGATCATTTTTTGCAAGCTACTGACAAGCAAAGTCAATGGGAAAGCTGGATTCACTTAACAACCATTTTACTAACTTAACAATTGCAGTGATTCACTTAACAAATGTGGCAAGAAAGGTCCTAAAATGTTGTAAAATTCACTTAACTGTCTTGCTTAGCAACAGAAAATTTAGGCTCAGTTGTAGTTGTAAGTTGCGGACTCGTATCTTGATAGGGATAGATAGATAGATAGATAGATAGATAGATAGATAGATAGATAGATAGATGATACTGTAGGTAGATAGATAGAGAGAGAGAGAGAGAGGTACTGTAGATAGATATTGTAGATGATAGATAGATAGATAGATCGATAGATAGATAGATCGATAGATAGATAGATAGATAGATAGTAGATAGATAGATCGATAGATAGATCGATGATAGATCGTCGATAGATCGTCGTAGATATCGATCGTCGTAGATCGATCGTCGAGAGAGAGCGATATCGACGAGAACGACGACGAATATCTAGATCGACAGAGAGATCGTCGATATGTAGTCGACGTAGTAGATCGTAGTCGTAGATATCGTAGATCGTAGAGACAGACAGACAGACAGATAGATACTGTAGATAGACAGAGAAAGAGAGAGATACTGTAGATAGATATTGTAGATAGATAGATAGATAGATAGATAGATAGATAGATAGATAGACAGACAGACAGACAGACAGACAGACAGACAGACAGACAGAGATACTGGAGAGAGAGACAGATACTGTAGATAGATATTGTAGATAGATAGATAGATAGATAGATAGATAGATAGATAGATATAGACAGAGACAGACAGACAGACAGATAGATACTGTAGATAGACAGAGAGAGAGAGAGATACTGTAGATAGATATTGTAGATAGATTAGATGATAGATAGATAGATAGATAGATAGATAGATAGATAGACAGAGAGACAGAGAGAGAGAGTTTAGCATCTATCATGGATTTCATCAAGAGAGTATCTCAGGTGCTTGTGAAACAGTCAAAGCATCTAGTCTGTACTAAGCTGTTAAAACATGCTTAATTTGAAAATATTACCACTGTTGTGAATTAGGAAAACCAAACTCAATTTGAAATCAGGAAAACTACTTAAAATAATATTTACATAAAAATGTATTTAAAGTTACTATCTTGCTTCTAGTAAAGGTTTCCAAAAACATATATTATATGCCTATTTTTAAAAGTAGTTTCTTTTTTCAAAGAAATATTCATGAGTGTCATTATCAAAACACAATATACACCACATCTATATACCACATCTATATTGTGTGATATTTCTCACAGCCTGCACTCCTGGGAATAAGATCCCTTTTCTATTGTGTGTTTCTTCTAAAAACTTGTCATGACCACAATGGGAATAAAATAAAATAAAATAAATTTCCAGCACAACCAAAAAGGAATAATATTTCACAAAATGTTCATTCCACATACTTATGACTAATTAAAATATTAGTTACATTTTATTATATTATTCAGTAGTACCATTATAACCCAAAATATGTTAGGGATACAACTACAGCCAGAATAGGAAATATTGTCATTGAAAAATATTTGAATAACTATATTATTGACATTAGTGATTTTAAACATTGTAGCTGCACTTCCATGATATTTTTTCTGAAAAAAGTTCCACTGAATTCTGCAGTCATTATTTCTAAGAGAGGTTGCAGGATTACTTTTTAATTCATTTCTAGCTTCTTTGGATTTTAATCTGGAATTTAGATTAACAAAAGTCCTAAAACCTACCAGGCAAGTGATATTTTTAAATGCCACAATTGTGAATTACAGTTATTATTATAAGACTCACATTACATGTTAGTCAAAGGTTAATATTGTTTCCATGATTAGATTGGTTCAGTTGTATCAGTACCCCTTTGCCACTGAATAATGTTCACTAAAATATTACAACACAATAAAACATGGACATTAGATATAAATAGGCTATTTAATGAGGACATAATTCTAAATAAGTGAGGAAAAAAGTTGTTCTTTGAGGCTATAAATCATATATATGACTTAAGCTGCCTGAAGAAAAGGATTAAAAGTGGAACATTTTTGGGGTAACAAATTACAAGCTAAAAAAATGAGATATGCATGATAGCATAAAATATCAAGAAAGAACTGGCACTTTTTATATCTACTTTACATCTTTTATATCTCAATCTACTTACATGTTCAAATGTTTGTTGTCTTATTTAGATTCAGTAATTAACTACTGACATTTAAAAAGAGTTGTTAATAGTATTTATGATTTAATTCTGTATATATCTGACCAGCTGTAACACCAACACACTTGAAGAGGACTTACTAACAGATTAAATGGCATACAATTACAGTCTCAGAAAACTCAATTACCTGATGTATGAAATCTTCTTATAATCTTTTTTTAAAAAAATTAGCTATGAATTTTCTTTCTACTTTGAAAAGGCAATGAAACATGTTTGTTTCAAATTTGTTAAGTGTGTTTCATAATTTACATCTAAGATTCAACATTGGAGTAAAACTTTTTTTTATGCCAGCAAAGTAAAACAGGATCTAAGAAAGATCATATAAATATATTTGTAGTAAAATAAATTGAATTCTATCTAAATAAAGAAATATATTGATCCTGAAAGCACATATTATAATATCTGTGCAACTTGACCTCATAGTAAACTGCCTATAAAACTGTCAAAAATTGTATTTTGATGGGCAATCTTTAATGGGCAAAGCCTGGCCATTATTTGACATTTTATAATGAGGGAGGGGAGAATATTGTTCAAGTTTTGAGGAATAATTAATTATTTCTGTATTTCCTTCAGGTTGTCTTAGAAAGTTAAGAGAAGTTAAGTAAGTGTCTGTTCAATGCAGAATTTTTATCATGAATTACAATCTTAAATGTAGGCTAGTCTTCTATGGAAATGGCATCATATTGAAATGGCATCATATTGTCTAAACCATGTAGAATTATGTAACTGTCTATTGTTCATTCAAAAAATTTTTTAAATGTATTCTGTTGCTAGAGATCTTTTTAAAAGGGCATAATGATATATCATAAAGTTTTATACTACCCTTTCCTGAATTGGTTTTCCCAAGGTATCTAAAGCATGTCTGTTTAGATCCCAGGCCACTAAAAGTTATGAGTTATTGGAGACTAATACATTTGGGAGGGTATCAGGCTGATGAAAGGTTTTTAATGCAACAATAATAGAGAATAACATGATTGGTGCTAAACAAATGGATCTCTGAAGAGTTTCCTTCCTTCCAAAGCCTCTCTTCCAGTTCTATGATTCTATGAAATAGAAAAACATATGTATGTGTGTGTATGTATGTATGTATGTATGTATGTATGTATGTATATGTAACAAATGCTTAAAAAGTAAGTGAAACCAAGAAGAGAAAAAATAAAACATGAGTATTTTATATATGTATTTTATGTATTTTATAAATGCAGTTATATAACTATCATAGATATATATTAAACTATGTAGTGTGTGTGTGTGTGTGTGTTTGTGTGTGTATTAAACCTACATTTACACAAACCTTGTGTAAATGAATCCCATATTGCATTATATTCATCCATACAAAGTCCTCATAAATAGGCTCATGTGTAACAAGGACAGGGAGAAACCATTTATGTTGTCCAGTTGTCAAAATCTATTTAATAGGCATGTAATTCAGGTCGACCACATGACCATCGACAATGAGGGCTATTCAGCTTTTTAACGGAGATGAGTACCGCCCCCTAGAGCCAGAAACAACTACGTATGTGCAAGTGGAACCTTTTCTGTTATGTATGTAGGTTTGAATGTTATTGGTTTATTTTGAATTCTTCTTGTAAAATGTCAAATAGGATTGGTTTAAATAGTGCGGGAAAAACCCTGCATTCTGATTGGCTGGCAACTACGGCTGCTGGCTATAAGAAGGAGCCGTAGCCCAGCCAAGTCGGGTCCATTCGAGCTGTAGTCACTTAATAAACTCTTCACTGAAGCTCTTCGCGTCTGACTCTTCATGCAAACTTAACACTGGCGACGAGGGTGGGATTCCCCTGATGAAGAAGAGACGGAAGAAGACAAGCAGAGAGCGAGATGGCTGCGCTGAACACCCCCCCAGCCCCGTTCGATCCAGCGGCAGAAGACTGGGAATCGTATGTGGATCGCTTCCAAATGTATTTGGAAGGAAATGATCTCGCCGATATCCCCGAGAAGCAGAAGAGGGCGGTATTTCTCACGCACTGCGGTCCGGCAGTCTTTAAGATGGCGAAGGCATTGGCAGGAGCTGCAGACTTGAAGGTAATGGAATGGCCTGATTTAGAAAAGCTTCTAAGAGCCCATTACGCCCCACAAGTGTCGTGCCTCATTAACAGACACGAGTTTTGCCAACGGGATCAAGGGGAAAGCGAAAATGTTAATGACTTCGTGGCAAGTTTAAGGGTGCTTGTGAGTTTACCAATTTAGAAGAGGCCATGCGTGATCGGTTTGTTCTAGGCCTTAAAGATAAGGTCTTACAGAGCAAATTACTAATGAAACCTAAGATCACGTTTAAGGAGGCCATAGAGGAAGCTGTTTCAGCAGAAGCAATCAAGTCCTCAGCAGCAGCCATGAAGAAAATTAACAAGGCCTCAAGCCATTCTGATGTGGAAAAGTCCACAACAACCCATTGCAAGCAAATAGACTCTGATTCAGATTGTAGTGAGGTGGAGGAAGGAATTTATAGACTCAGAATGGAGAAGAAAAGGAAAGACCTTGGAAAAAAGAGGCAAGAATTTTATTGCAGAGGCTGTGGGGGCACCCCGCACTGAATGCTAGTTTTAGACACCATCTGCCTACGTTGTGAGAAAAGAGGTCACCTAGCAAGAGTCTGCAAATCATCCAGAACTCCACCTAGTAGGAAGAAATTTCCTGAGAAAGAATTCAAACCCAACAATGTCAATAAAAAAAGGGGCGCAACTCAGAAGCAAATGGAAAGAATGAAACTCATCAAACAATCACCATTGGTCATTCTTCACCCTTGAGAAGCAGAAAAGTACATGTGAAGGTATTCATTGAAGGAAGGCCTTGCCAAATGGAAGTGGACTCGGGCTCCTATTTATCTATGGTGTCATGGGACACTATTCACAGGCTACTTCCCCACATTCAGAAGAAACATTTCCAGAAGCAAGCACTGACTCTCAAAGACTACCAAGGGAACAAGATTCCAGTAGTTGGAGCAAGAGAATTCAACGTGAAGTTCAAAGGCCACACCAAACGTTTGCCCCTGACCATTGTGGACAAGGATCACCCAAGCTTGCTGGGACTTGAGTGGTTCAATCCACTAGGCATCGAGGTGACTGGCATCAATCATCTGAGCAACTCTGAATGGGAGGAGGCCTTGAAGTCTGAGTTTCCAGAGGTCTTCAGTGAAGGATTGGGCAAGTATATGGGGACCCCTATCACTTTCAACCTAGATCCAAAGGTGCCACCAATTCGTTTAAAGCCCAGAAGGGTTCCATTTCCTTGAAAGGAAAAAATTGATGCACAATTAGACAAATTAATAGCTCAAGGGGTTTTAGAGCCCACTGACCACTCCAGATGGGAGACACCCATAGTCACACCAGTCAAAACTGATGGGTCAGTAAGAATCTGTGGAGACTATAAGGGGACACTGAACCATGCACTGCAGCAGAGCACATATCCAGTTCCAGTGGTGCATCATCTGTTACATTCACTTGGCAGGGGTACAGTCTTTGCCAAATTGGATTTGGCCCAGGCATATCAACAACTAACAGTTGATGATGCCACTGCAGAGGCCCAAACCATTGTGACTCATAGAGGTGCTTTCAAATGTAAAAGGTTACAATTTGGAGTAAGCGTGGCACCAGGCATCTTTCAAAGCCTTATGGAAAGAATGCTCCAAGGACTGCCAGGGGTAGTGCCTTACTTTGATGATGTGTTAATCTCTGCTGAAAATGACACTCAGTTACAAGAGAGACTCAGAGAAGTCCTTACCAGATTCAGGAAATGGGGTTAAAAGTCAAGGAAGAAAAATGCACGCTTAAAACTGACACGGTTGAGTTCCTGGGCTATATGATTGACAAGCATGGCATCCACCCTACCGATGCCAAGGTTCAAGCAATCAAAGAAGCCCCTAGACCTAAATGCAAAACAGATTTGCAAGCTTTCCTTGGACTTATTAACTTTTATCACATGTTCCTACCTCAAAAGGCAACCATTGCTGAACCATTGCACAGATTACTTGATAAGAAGTCTGTTTGGGTCTGGGGCAGGAAGGAACAATCAGCATTTAACAGTATTAAGAGACTAATCACATTTGATGCTGTACTGATACATTCTCTGAGAATTTACCTGTTGTACTGACTTGTGATGCATCCCCTTTTGGAGTGGGGGTTTAAGCCACAGGCTTCCCAGTGGGAGAGAAGCCCCTATTGCATTTTACTCTCGCACTTTGTCCAAAGCAGAGAGGAATTACAGCCAATTGGACAAGGAGGCATTGGCAGTTGTTGCAGCTGTTAAGAAATTTCATGAATATCTGTATGGGAGAACATTTACCATTGTTACAGATCACAAACCTTTATTAGGCATTGTGGCAGGAGACAAGACTACACCTATTATCCTGTCACCAAGAATGCTGAGGTGGACTGAATTTCTTGCTGCTTATTCATACAAACTTATCCACAAGCCTGGCAAGGACATTGGTCATGCAGATGCACTGAGTCGTTGCCCACTTCCTTACTACAAGGTGGACTTTGAACCTGAAACACACACCTTTTTCCTAGAAACTGTTGCGAAGCTTCCAGTTCATACTGCTGAAATTGCCAGAGAGACTGCCAAAGACACTGTGTTGGCTCCTGTTATAGGCTGGATTAAGAAAGGCTGGCCTCTTCAAGATCTACCTCACCTTGCCCAACCTTTTAAGTCCAGGCAAACTGAATTATCTGTATTAAGAGGATGTATTTTGTGGGGTAACAGGGTGGTTATTCCTGCAAAACTGCAAAGAGAGGTTTTGGAAATGTTACATGAGGGTCATCCTGGGATTGTAAGGATGAAGGGATTGGCCAGGAGTTATGTATGGTGGCCAGGTATTGACAAAATGGTTGAAAACTGGGTTGCATCTTGTCCCAACTGTCAGTAGTCAGGCCTGCCCCACCTTGCCCCCACAGGAATGGGAATGTCCTAGGGGCCCATGGTCCAGGATTCACATTGATTTTGCTGGCCGGAGGGCACACCTTTCTTATTATAGTAGATGCATATTCCAAATGGCTAGAGGTAATTCCCATGGCATCCACCACAACTGATGCTGTCATCAAGCAGCTTAGAAAATTTTTTGTAACCCACAGGTTACCTGATGTTCTTGTCTCTGACAATGGCCCTCAATTTACATCCAACCTCTTTGAATCCTATTTAGCATAACAGGGTATCAGACATGCCCTTACTGCCCCTGGGCACCCTTCGGCTAACGGCCGGGCTGAACACATGATACGTTTTACCAAGGAGAAACTTCAGCAACTGGGTCCTGGGGACATCACTGAGAAAGTTGAAAGACTTCTTAGTGTTCAGCACATCACTCCTAACCCATCTAATAACTTATTCCCAGCAGAGTTGTTGATGGGTAGGAAACTTAGGTCTTCCCTTGACCGCCTTCATCCCACTTACGCACCCAACGCACCACTAGATTCCACTTCCAAAGTTTGCACATTCAGTGTGGATGATTCTGTTTATGCTAAGAACCTTATAGGTGAACCTTTGTGGATTCCTGCTGAGATAACTCAGATCACAGGCCCTCGTTCTTACAGGGTGAAAACAGAGGATGGACTCCTCTGGAGCAGGCACATTGATCAACTCAGATCCAGGTTCCCCTGTCTCTCTCTAGTTCCCTCACCTGATGTCACTTCTAGGGGGGAAGGGGAGGAACAGGAGGAAAATCAGCAAGCAAGAATCAACCCCATGTGTAACGAGCCATTATGACAGGAACCATCCCGAACCCTGTCACAATGCCAAGATCCATCCTTTCAAGTGGAAGATTGTACATCACTACCTGACTTGGGTGCTGACATTGGGCTGGAGATGGGTTGGGAGGAGAGACCAGATTCTAACAGTCAAACAGGGTCTTCTTTCACAGGAAGTCCCAACAGGGAAATGTCAGCAGACACATTTCCTCTCTCACTGGGTGAGAATGTTAAAACTTCTGAACCACGAAGGTCTCAACGTACACGTAAGAGCCCCACCTATTCAAAAGAATACATTAGATAGGTTGGGGTTTGGTATGGACTGAACCTAGTGGGGAGGGGTGTTATGTATGTAGGTTTGAATGTTATTGGTTTAGTTTGTTCTTGAAAAATGTCAAATAAGATTGGTTTAAAAAGTGCGGGAAAACCCTGCACTCTGATTGGCTGGCAACTACGGCTGCATGCTATAAGAAGCAGCCGTAGCCCAGCCAGGTCGGGTCCATTCGAGCTGTAGTCACTTAATAAACTCTTCACTGAAGCTCTTCGCCTCTGACTCTTCATGCAAACTTAACATTTTCCTTTTTAGTTCAAGAGAATGTTATCCTCTGATAATTTTAGCTTTTGTTGCACGGTCACATTTAAATATCCCACTACTTTCTCCCAAAACCTAATGAATGTAAGACATTGTAAAACATGCGTTTTAAAGAAGCATTGTTCCTATAACATCTTCAACAAAATGCTGTCCCAGACAACCATTTTCTATAAAGGTGAAATATAGTGCAATACATTCTAAACTGTTATTTTTATCATGTATAAGTTACAGTTTAAGGTCCATTGCTATTGAAGACATTTTTCCATTGAACAGACAATATGGAACTTATAATTTTTTATTCTACTCATTGCTTAATTTCTGCGTATCGAATTGATTTATTGATTACAAATATCTACAAAAACTAATGGTAGTCATTTTTTTTATTTTTAAAAGATTTAACCAGTTGTTCTAGAATCTCAGCTGTCTCAGAAATTGAAATTTGCTGTTAATCTAATGTTGTTAACAAATATTGCAGCTGTAAATATTATTACAGAATAACATCCCATAGATTATTATTGTCTCTAAGCACAGCATATGTTGAAAATTAAAATTTATTAAAAGTTGGTCCAAAGTCAATGAATCTGCTTTGATTCAATTTTTCCATACCACTATGTTTTCCCCAATTTTTAATGGATTTCCTCATAAAATCAATTTATCATGGGAAAAAGAATCAAATAATTCTATTTATATACATATATTTCATAATGTCTGTAATGTTCTAACTGATATAACTGTTTCCAGAGCTACTAGAGTTATATTATACTTAGACCCTAGTGGTCCACACAATGCAACTTTCTCTGTTAATAACTAGTACAAGAGGTATCTAACTGATCTACACTGCATACTAACTAAGCTAATTAGGTTTCACACAGTGAAATATGAATTATTTAAAACTGAATAAGGTGGATTCCTGATGAATTCAGAAACATGTCAACTGGTTTCTGTGGCAATAACATGGAAATGTGTTTGCTCACAGTCTCCCAACCAAAGTTCTAATCATATGTGTCCCTGTTTAGCTTTAATCTATCAGCCAAGGTTATCTAGATTTTTTTCAGAATTATCACATAATATCACTAATTACTATCTACCAAATATTCGAACAGCTATGTTATGTTATATTTAATTCTTCTATTGAGATAAAGATAAAGGCTTCCCCTGACCAGTCGTGTCTGACTCAAGAAGGTGGGGCTCACTTCCGTTTCTTAGCCAATGGAGCCAGCATTGTCTGAAGACAATCCTGTGGTCATATGGCCAGTATAATTATATGCTGAAGCAGAGGTGGTAGACAGCAGGTTCTGACCAGTTCTGGAGAACCGGTAGAGGAAATTTTGAGTAGTTCAGAGAACCAGCAAATACTATCTCTGACTGGAGATTTTACAGTATTTTTCCCCTGCCACACCCACCAAATCATGTTCTCAGAACTGGTAGTAAAAAAATTCAAATCCCACCACTGTGCTGAAGTACATGGAATACTGTTACCTTCCCACCAAAGTGGTACCCATTTATCTACTTGCATTTGCATGCTTTCAAACTGTTAGGAGCAGGAGTTGAGGCAAATAACAGGAGCTCACCATTGTGCAGCACTCGGGTCTTGAACTTGGGCTGTCAGCTTTCCAGCTGACAAGATCAGTGTCTTTAAGAGTTTGTAAAAGTTTATTATGGACAAAATAATAAAACAAACTATTTTGTGATAGCCACTCATGACCATTGGATAGGAAGCAGCTAAACAGTTGATTTCATATTAATGGGTTTCATTGAAAGAAAAGCTGTATCCGCTCAATGTTTACGACTTATTTATGCTTTTCTAAAGTTAATAACATACCAAACCTTCTTGCAACCCATGAGCTATATTTTATTGAATGCCAGCTGTTTAACAAATTCTGCTTACAAGCCATATACAACACATTATTCTTACACCATCATAGTAGTACAGTTCAATGATGTAGTAAATTCTGCAGTACAGATATTCCTAATTACAACCCTCCCACCTTGTTATAAATGGAATATATCCTGTGGTTTTATTTACACTCAAAGAACTTAACCTTTCAGTAAAAATCTCCATTGTACACATATGAGCATGTACATTGAAAATCAACAATAATAACATTGCCCAATATGTTTATAAGCCACAACTGCAGTAACCTATATAGTTACATAGAATTATATTCCATTGAATTCAGTAATGCTTAATTTGCAATATACATACAATACTAACAGTACATTCTTTTCTACCTCAAAGAAAAATATACTTGTATGACAATGGTTCCTTTATTAGAGAGAACCACAATAGATGGGTAAAAATATCATATGTATCATAACACTGTGGGACGTAATCAGAGGTGGTTTTCAGCAGGTTCTGACAGTTCTGGAGAACCAGTAGTGGAAATTTTGAGTAGTTTGGAGAACCGGCAAATACCACTTCTGACTGGCCCGCCCTCATCTATTCTCTGCCTCCCGAGCCCCAGCTAATCGGCTGGGTCTTCTTTTGTTGCGCTGCACAGGAGAACGGAGCTGGAAAGCAGGTTAGTGGCATGTGGAGGGAATGGGGATTTTGCAGTAACCTTCCCCTGTCATGCCCATCAAGCCACGCCCACCAAGCCACACCACATCCACCAAGCCACGCCCACAGAGCCAGTAGTAAAAAAAAATTGAATCCTGCCACTGGACGTAATATCTCTGTTCTGTGGCAAATATAATGCCTGAATAATTCAAAGGCCAGTCTGGACACTGTATTCTAAATAATTATCTGATGAAAGGCTGAATTCTTCCTTGTCTGTGAGTTCTCACTATTATTGTATCTTGTTCATTCTTATGTCCTTAACGTAACAGTATCAGCAGGAAGATGATTTTCTCCTCCCCAACTTAGTTGCCACAACAGTTTATCCCAGTACGAAGCCCTGGGAAATTATTTCTGAGTTTTTTTATATAAGTTCCTCAGTATTCTATGTGCCTCTAATGCCCATTGCGAACATTTCCAGTAGAATGGAAAGTTACATTTCTCAGATTCCCTAATGCTTGAAATGCTACTTTATTCCAGTATACCCAAGGGAGGCCTCCAGAGCATATTTTTTTTTGCTGAAAATGTAAGAGGAGAAAGCAAAATAGAAAGAGTTCACTAACTCATATCATAAATCTCTATATGCATCATTCAGCTTGAAGTTAACATTTTTAAATTTTGCATACCGAAGAAAGAAATAACGAATATTGGCTTTGCTACTTCTAATATTAACTTTTGGCATAAAATGTAAATACTTCTTTTTAACCTATGATTACATTTCCATAAACACAGGCATTTGATTCATCCATCTTATTAAAATTATCAGAGTTGTGTAGTTTCAATAAAAGGAAACAGTAGGGATTGAATAGATAATGTTTCCTTGCAGATTTCTCTATAAATGATTCAGAACAAAATGACATAGATGTTTCAGACCTGCCTTAAGATATCCGTCTACAAAAGAGTGAAGGGAGAAAAAATAGGCTTACTGGTTTTTTTGTTTTTTGTTTTAAATCTTTAACAGTCAAAATGAAACTCTTTTACTCAGAAATGCATTTTACTTTTTGACAATTCTGTATTAAATCAGCAAATCAAGAAGAATATGTATGAACTGGATGTTCAATTAAAGTATTTTTGCTGTCTCTTTGTTATGCCCAAGAATAGCAGACTGAATTGAAGGCATAACTAGACTTTTTGTGAACTTTCTGGCAGATACAAAGGCATCATAATTTCATAAATTGCCTTCATTGTTGCTGCAGACCTATATAAATAAGAAGAAATTTACTGCCTCTGCATGGGAGATTAGATTTTTCAAAAAGGTATAATCAAAGTATTCCTCCTTACGATCGAGGAAGCAAATTTCTTCTAACCATGCTCAGAAATGAAGAATTACATCTCATAATCAAAGCCATGATCAGTGACATGTCTACTTGTCTATATTCCATTGTTGGATCAGAAAGAAATATTATAATTAGGGATTTAATTTCCCCTTGTATTTCTAATAATCATCTCTGTTATGTATGTAGGTTTGAATGTCATTGGTTTATTTGAACTGTTCTTGTAAAATGTTAAATGGTATTGGTTTAAATAGTGCGGGAAGAAACCCTGCACTCCCATTGGCTGGCAACTACGGCTGTTGGCTATAAGAAGCAGCCGTAGCCCAGCCAACTCAGGTCCATTCGAGCTGTAGTCACTGAATAAACTCTTTACTGAAGCTCTTCGCGTTTGACTCTTCATGCAAACTTAACACTGGCGATGAAGGTGGGATTGCCCTGAAGAAGAGACAACGTGGAAGGCGAACAGAAGAGCGAGATGGCTGCGCTGAACACACCCCCAGCCCCGTTCGATCTGGCAGCGGAAGACTGGGAATCGTATGTGGATCGCTTCCAGATGTACCTGGAAGGAAACGACCTCGCCGATATTCCCGAGAAGCGGAAGAGGGCGGTATTTCTCATGCACTGCGGTCCGGCAGTCTTCAAGATGGCGAAGGCGTTGGCGGGAGCTGCAGAACTGAAGGTAATGGAATGGCCTGATTTAGAAAAGCTTTTAAGAGCCCATTACGCCCCACAAGTATCGTGCCTCATTAAGAGACACAAGTTTTACCATCGGGATCAAGGGGAAAGCGAGAATGTTAATGACTTCGTGGCAAGTTTAAGGGACATTGGGGGTGCTTGTGACTTTACCAAAGTAGAAGAGGCCATGCGTGATCGGTTTGTCTTAGGCCTCAAAGATAAGGTCTTACAAAGCAAACTGTTAATGAAACCTAAGATCACGTTTAAGGAGGCCATTGAAGAAACTGTTTCAGCGGAAGCCACCAAGTCCTCAGCAGCAGCCATGAAAAAGATTAACAAGGGCTCAAGCCAGGCCTCAAGCCATTCTGATGTGGAAAAATCCACAACAACCCATTGCGAACAAAGAGACTCTGATTCAGATTACAGTGAGGTGGAGGAAGGGATTTTTAGACTCAGAATGGAGAAGAAAAGGAAAGACCCTGGGAGGAAGAGGCAAGAATTTTATTGCAGAGGCTGTGGGGGGCATCCCGCACTGAATGCAAGTTCTTAGACACCATCTGCCTACGTTGTGAGAAAAGGGGTCACCTAGCCAGAGTCTGCAAATCATCCAGAACTCCACCTAGTAGGAAGAAATTTCCTGAGAAAGAATTCAAACCCAACAATGTCAATAAAAAAGGGGCGCAACTCAGAAGCAAATGGAAAGAATGAAACTCATCAAACAATCACCATTGGTCATTCTTCACCCTTGAGAAGCAGAAAAGTACATGTGAAGGTATTCATTGAAGGAAGGCCTTGCCAAATGGAAGTGGACTCAGGCTCTTATTTATCTATGGTGTCATGGGACACTATTCACAGGCTACTTCCCCACATTCAGAAGAAACATTTCCAGAAGCAAGCACTGACTCTTAAAGACTACCAAGGGAACAAGATTCCAGTAGTTGGAGCAAGAGATTTCAACGTGCAGTTTAAAGGCCACACCAAACGTTTGCCTCTGACCATCGTGGACAAGGATCGCCCAAGCTTGCTGGGACTTGAGTGGTTCAAGCCACTAGGCATCGAGGTGACTGGCATCAATCACGTGAGCAACTCTGAATGGGAGGAGGCCTTGAAGTCTGAGTTTCCAGAGGTCTTCAGCGAAGGACTGGGCAAGTATATGGGGACCCCTATCACTTTCAACCTAGATCCCAAGGTGCCCCCAATTCGTTTAAAGCCCAGGAGGGTTCCATTTGCTTTAAAGGAAAAAATTGGTGCACAATTAGACAAATTAATTGCTCAAGGGGTTTTAGAGCCCACTGATCACTCCAGATGGGAGACACCCATAGTCACACCTTGTCACTGAATAAACTCTTTACTGAAGCTCTTCGCGTTTGACTCTTCATGCAAACTTAACAATCTCAAATTCTGCTTTTGCAAAACTCACAACTCCAGCATTGCTTTGATCTCATTTGAGAAAAAGCAATAGAAGTAAAGTAGCCTCACATTTTGACACAAGAAGGGGAATATTCTAAGGTCAAATATGAAACAAGTTGTTTTATCTAGAAACCTCTGTTCTGGAAATAATTTTGGGTTTTGTTTTGAAGAGATGAGATCAAAACTTTTCCCATTCTTGTGTGCAAATGATTTATACAACACTAAGCCTTATTTATTTTGATTCATGGCCTCTCATCTGCTTCTAAACCTTGACAAAACCGAAGAATAAAATGGACCTTTAGACACTGAAAGTATGTGAAAAGTAATTCTTGTGAAAGGATTAACCAAGGTTATAATGCAATATACAATATATTAGGAGTCTCAAATTTGTGGCCCAAGTATTTGCGTCTCCAAACAGCCAGGGCCTGTTACTCCTTTCTTCTGACTAACTCCTTAAGCAAAGTCTTCAAGAAGTTGGATGTGCAATTTATTTCATATAGAGGAACAGGTGCAAACCTAATCCTAATCTGATGAGATTTGCTCTAATAATACCACAGGATCTGATAACGTTACAAGGGGGATATCCATTTTTTTTAATTACATTTATATGCCGTCCTTCTCCGGAGACTCAGGGTGGCTTACAATTTTGAGCAACCCAATGCGCTCAGCAATAGCCTTCATTCCATTGTATATGCCTGCTTATTACTAAGCGGCATTTTTACAAAGTCAGCTAATTGCCCCCAACAATCTTGGGTCCTCAATTTACCTACCCTGAGAGGATGGAAGGCTGAGTCAACCTTGAGCCTGGTGGGATTCGAGCCTACAGCAGTTGTAGGCAGCTGGAAGTTAAGTGCAGGCAATTAACAGCCTGAGCTTATTTTGTCTAAAAGCAGGGGACGGAAATCTCTCAATACAATCAGAATTTCTGCCACTGAGGTCTCTCAATCTAGCTCTGCCATCTTTGTTGCCTGAGAACCTAAACTCATTGCATGAGGCAAAAACTCCTTCATCCTCTAAACAATAAACTGCAAAGTACTCCTTCCTCTGCATATTGCCCTTAGTTATTGTTGGCTCTGTTAAATATTAAATTGAATTTGTCCTGGATCTTTAAACCTATGTCTATTTCACAGAGTCATTCAATAAATTGCAATGCCAAGTTGTGTCAGATTAAAAAAGATTTATTTGACAGAAGAGAACAATCAATAAAGGTATTATTAATAATTGTCTACAGAGTCTTTTCTTCTTTCATTCCTTTTAAATAGTCCTTCAAAGAACTAGAAATCTCTATGAGAGGTTCACAGTTCTTCCTCTCATAACCTCTTCTTAGATATAGCTAACTGTTAAGTCTGCATGAAGAGTCAGACGCGAAGAGTTCCAGCAAAGAGTTTATTCAGTGACTACAGCTCGAATGGACCCGAGTTGGCCTGGCTACGGCTGCCTCTTATAGCCTGCAGCTGTGGTTGCCAGCCAATGGGAGTGCAGGGTTTCTTCCCGCACTATTTAAACCAATACCATTTGACATTTTACAAGAACAGTTCAAATAAACCAATAACATTCAAACCTACATACATAACACCCCTCCCCACTAGGTTCAGTCCATACCAAACCCCAACCTATCTAATGTATTCCTTTAAATAGTACGTTGAGTGTACGTTGAGACCTTCATGGTTCAGAAGTTTTAACGTTCTCACCCAGTGAGAAGGGAAATGTGTCTGCTGACATTTCCTGTTGGGACTTTCTGTGAAAGGAGACCCTGTTAGACTGTTAGAATCTGGTCTCTCCTCCCAACCCATCTCCATTCCAATGTCAGCACCCAAGTCAGGTAGTGATGTGCAATCTTCCACTTCTAAGGATGGATCTTGGCATTGTGACAGGGTTCGGGATGGTTCCTGTCGTAATGGCTCGTTACACATGGGGTTGATTCTTGCTTGCTGATTTTCCTCCTGTTCCTCCCCTTCCCCCCTAGAAGTGACATCAGGTGAGGGACCCAGAGAGAGACAAAGGCAATGTTCCTGAGAGAACCTGGATCTAAGTTGGTCAATGTGCCTGCTCCAGAGGAGTCCATCCTCTGTTTGTACCCTGTAAGAACGAGGGCCAGTGATGTGAGTTATTTCAGCAGGAATCCACAAAGGTTCAACTATAAGGTTCCTAGCATATACAGAATCTCCCACACTGAAAGAACGAACTTTGGAAGTGGAATCCAGTGGTGCGTTGGGTGCGTAAGTGGGATGAAGGCGGTCAAGGGAAGACCTAAGTTTCCTACCCATCAACAACTCTGCTGGGGATAAGTTATTTGATGGGCTAGGAGTGATGTGCTGAACACTAAAAAGTTTTTCAAGCTTCTCAGTGATGACCCAGGACCCAGCTGCTGAGCTTCTCTTTGGTAAAGTGTACCATGCGTTCAGCCCGGCCATTAGCGAAGGGTGCCCAGGGGCAGTGAGGGCATGTCTGATACCCTGTTGTGCTAGAAAGGATTCAAAAATGTTAGATGTGAATTGAGGGCCATTGTCAGAACAAGGACATCAGGTAACCCATGGGTTACAAACAATTTTCTGAGCTGCTTGATGACAGCATCAGTTGTGGTGGATGTCATGGGAAATACCTCTAGCCATTTGGAATATGCATCTACTATAACAAGAAAAGTGTGCCCTCTAGTAGGGACCTGCAGAAATCAATGTGGATCCTAGACCATGGGCCCCTAGGACATTCCCATTCCTGTGTGGGGGCGTGAGGTGGGCAGGCCTGACTACCTGGCAATTGGGACAAGATGCAACCCAGTTTTCAACCATTTTGTCAATACCTGGCCACCATACATAACTCCTGGCCAATCCCTTCATCCTTACAATCCCAGGATGACCCTCATGTAACATTTCCAAAACCTCTCTTTGCAGTTTTGCAGGAATAACCACCCTGTTACCCCACAAAATACATCCTCTTAATACAGATAATTCAGTTTGCCTGGACTTAAAAGGTTGGGCAAGGTGAGGTAGATCTTGAAGAGGCCAACCTTTCTTAATCCAGCCTATAACAGGAGCCAATAAAGTGTCTTTGGCAGTCTCTCTGGCAATCTCAGCATCATGGACTGGAAGGTTAGCAACAGTCTCTAGGAAAAAGGTGTGTGTTTCAGGTTCAAAGTCCTCCTTGTGGCAAGGCAGTGGGCAACGACTCAGTGCATCAGCATGTTCAATGTCCTTGCCAGGCCTGTGAATCAGTTTGTATGAATAGGCTGCAAAATTCAGTCCACCTCAGCATTCTTGGTGACAGGATAGTAGGTGTAGGTTTGTCTCCTGCTACAATGCCTAATAAAGGTTTGTGATCTGTAACAATGGTGAATGACCTGCCATACAGATATTCATGAAATTTCTTAACAGCTGCAACAACTGCTAATGCCTCCTTGTCCAGTTGGCTATAATTCCTCTCTGCTTTGGACAAAGTGCGAGAGTAAAATTCAATAGGGGCTTCCCTTCCACTGGGAAGCCTGTGACTCAAACCCCCCACTCCAAAGGGGATGCATCACAAGTCAGTACAACAGGCAAATTCTCAGAGAATTGTATCAATACAGCATCAGGTGTGATTAGTCTCTTAATACTATTAAATGCTGATTGTTCCTTCCTCCCCCAGATCCAAACAGCCTTTTTATCAAGCAGACGATGTAAAGGTTCAGCAATGGATGCCTTGTGATAAAAGTTAATGAGTCCAAGGAAGGCTTGCAAATCTGTTTTGCATTTAGGTTTAGGGGCTTCCTTGATTGCTTTAACCTTGGCATCAGTAGGGTGGATGCCATGCAATCATGTAGCCCAGGAACTCAACTCTGTCTGTTTTAAGTGTGCATTTGTCTTCCTTGACTTTTAACCCCACTTTTCTGAATCTGGTAAGGACTTCTCTGAGTCTTTCTTGAAGCTGAGTGTCATTTTCAGCAGAGATTAATACATCATCAAAGTAAGGCACTACCCTGGCAGTCCTTGCAGCATTCTTTCCATAAGCCTTTGAAAAATGCCTGGTGCCATGCTTACTCCAAATTGTAACCTTTTACATTTGAAGGCACCTCTATGAGTCACAATGGTTTGGGCCTCTGCAGTGGCATCATCAACTGTTAATTGTTGATATGCCTGGGCCAAGTCCAGTTTGGCAAAGACTGTACACCTGCCAAGTGAATGTATCAGATGATGCACAACTGGTACTGGGTATCGCTCTGCTGCAGCGCATGGTTCAGTGTCCCCTTATAGTCCCACAGATTCTTACTGACCCATCAGCCTTGACTGGTGTGACTATGGGTGTTTCCCATATGGAGTGGTCAGTGGGCTCTAAAACCCTTGAGCAATTAATTTATCTAATTGTGCATCAATTTTTTCCTTTAAAGCAAATGGACCCTCTGGGCTTTAAGCGAATTGGGGCACCTTGGGGTCTAGGCTGAAAGTGCTAGGGGTCCCTATATACTTGCCCAGTCCTTCGCTGAAGACCTCTGGAAACTCAGACTTCAAGGCCTCCTCCCATTCAGAGTTGCTCAAGTGATTGATGCCAGTCACCTCGATGCCTAGTGGCTTGAACCATTCAAGTCCCAGCAAGCTTGGGTGATCCTTGTACACGATGGTCAGAGGCAACGTTTGGTGTGGCCTTTAAACGCACGTTGAAATCTCTTGCTCCAACTACTGGAATCTTGTTCCCTTGGTAGTCTTTAAGAGTCAGTGCTTGCTTCTGGAAATGTTTCTTCTGAATGTTGGGAAGTAGTCCTGTGAATAGTGTCCCATGACACCATAGATAAATAAGAGCCTGAGTCCACTTCCATTTGGCAAGGCCTTCCTTCAATGAATACCTTCACGTGTACTTTTCTGCTTCTCAAGGGTGAAGAATGACCAATAGTGATTGTTTGGTGAGTTTCATTCTTCCCATTTGCTTCTGAATTGCCCCATTTTTCAATGAAGTTGTTGGGCTTAAATCTTTTTCAGGAAATTTCTTCCTACTAGGTGGAGTTCTGGATGATTTGCAGACTCTGGCTAGGTGACCCTTTTCTCACAACGTAGGCAGATGGTGTCAAAGAACTTGCATTCAGTCGGGGTGGCCCCCCCCACAGCCTCTGCATAAAATCCTTGCCTATTTCTCCCAGGATCTTTCTTTTCTTCTCCATTCTGAGTCTAAAATTCCCCTCCTCCACCTCACTGCAATCTGAATCAGAGTCTATTTGTTCTCAATGGGCTGTTGTGGATTTTTCCACATCAGAATGGCTTGAGGCCTGGCTTGAGGCCTTGTTAATCTTTTTCATGGCTGCTGCTGAGGACTTGGTAGCTTCCGCTGAAGAAGCTTCTTCTATGGCCTCCTTAAGCGTGATCTTAGGTTTCATTAATAATTTGCTCTGCAAATCCTTGTCTTTTAGGCCTAGAACAAATCGATCGCGCATGGCCTCTTCAAAGTTGATAAACTCACATGCACCCCCAATGTCCCTTATACTTGCCACGAAGTCATTAACGTTTTCACTTTCCCCTTGATCCCGACGGTAGAATTCGTGTCTCTTAATGAGGCACGATACTTGCGGCGCGTAATGGGCTCTTAATAACTTTTTAAAGTCAGGCCAGTCCATTACCTTCACGTCTGCAGCTCCCACCAATGCCTTCGCCATCTTGAAAATGGCCGGACCGCAGTGGGTGAGAAAGGCCGCCCTCTTCGCTTGTCGAATGTCGGCGAGATCGTTTCCCTCCAAATACATTTGGAAACGATCTGCATACGAGTCCCAGTCTTCTGCCGTTGGATCGAACGGGGCTGGGGGGGTGTTCAGCGCAGCCATCTCTCTCAGCTTGTTCTCCGTGTTGTCTTCTCTTCGAGAAGGATCCCACCTTCGTCGCCAGTGTTAGATTTGCATGAAGAGTCAGACGTGGAGTGCTTCAGTGAAGAGTTTATTAGTGACTACAACTCATAACAGACCCGATTTGGCTGGGCTGTGGCTGCTACTTATAGCCAGCAGCTGTAGTTGCCAGCCAATCAGAGTGCAGGGTTTTCCCGCACTTTTTAAACCAATCATTTCTGACATTTTACAAGAACAGTTCAAACTTAACCAATAACATTCACCCCTACATACATAACACATTTCATACAATACACAATAATGAGAACTCATTTATTCCCATCCCAGGGTTAGTGAATGGGGTTCTCAGAATGCTTGGATAGGATATTGGAAGCTAGATCTATATCTGTTCTTATCCTTCCAGCAATGTATATTTATTAGCCCAGTACAATTCTTCTTATATCGTTCCTTAGAGCACTCAGGTACTTTTTGCATGGTAGGTAAATATAAGTGACCCATATTCCTATGAATATTGTGGGCACTACCATCATGCTGGGGTTTACTAATATGCACAATATTGGCATTCCTTGCCCTCTTATCTTTGTGCTCTGAATTCAATCCCACAGACTTCATACCTTTTGGTTCATTCATACAATTACAATTGTACCCTTTTTGTCAACTTGTCATGGTGCTCTGAACCAATCCTTGCAGACCTGTTACCTTTATTTTTATTTACACCATTATGGTTATACCCCTTCTTTTGTCTGCGTTCCTTGGGTTTAATCTCAGGTATTTGCTTGGAATCATAAATTGGGTCACCATCACTGGCTTGGTGGGTGGCCTCAGACTCCTTAATCCTTTTCATGGGAGAATAGTATGGCAGGTTACCTATTCTTTGAACCTCTCCCACCAAGTGACCGTTCCTGGTCACCTTTGCACCTCCTTTAGAGAAAAGTATCTCTATGTTATTTCTCTCACTCAACTTGAGAGTACTAATGAGGTTGTGTTCCAATTTTGGAACATACAAAACATCATTTATCTTTCCAAGCCCAGGTATATATACGGTCCCAATCCCTGTGGCCTTGGTTTTATACCCATTGGCTACTGTTACCTTATAGCAGTGATCCTTTAGATCAGTAAACAAGCACTTAGACTTATATACCGCTTCACAGAGCTTTTGCAGCCCTCTCTAAGCAGTTTAGAGTCTGCATATTGCCCCAACAATCTGGGTTCTCATTTTACCCACCTCGGAAGGATGGAAGACTGAGTCAACCTTGAGCCTGATGTGATTCGAACTGCCAAATTGAAGGCAGCTGGCAGGCAGCAGAAGTAGGCTGCAGTACTGCATTCTAACCACTGTCCCACTGCAGCTCTTGGAGTCTAATGGCTATCTAGGCCCACATTTCTCTTCCCAACAACAGCATGATGCATTTAGGAAACTCATAAACATGGACAGAAACATAACGCTGTTCTTGTCTGCCCTAGGCATGACTCCCATTACTTAGAAATTAATAAGCAACCATCAACCTAATAGTCATTGATAACTCAATCTTGCATAAATGCGTCAGAATTCCTTTCAAAAGCATTTAAAATGATTAACCGTCACCAAATCTAGCTTCGGTCAATTTCCCAATTTAATATGTGAAGAGGAATAGTTATATTGATCATTAATATTCCTGCATTTAATTTAATTGTTTACATAGTGAGAAAGAAAAGCTATTTACCAACATATTAAATAATGTTGTTATATACATTTTTCATTTGTCATTTTACAATCTTTGCCACAAGCTACTTTTTTCTCTGCTAGTACTGGTATTTTTTCTTGTAGGTGAATTGCAAAACCATTTTGGCTACTTCCTTTTATTCTTTTCAACTAAGAATTGAAAGTGTAAGCAACTGCAGGATGAATGTATGAAAAAAATATTAGAAAACTTGTAAATATACAAATTGAATTAATAACAAGTAGAGATAAGGAAAGATGATGTGGAAGCTATTTGGATTAACATGAAAAGTGCAAAGGGCAGCATAAATAAAGTTATGCTAAAAGAAGTATAACAAATGTTTGGTGTAACGATGAAGTGAAGGAGGCCAGGGATGAGTTCATATGTGAGAATCACTGCTGAAAAATGATAGTGAGAGAAATATATCCTATAATACATGTACACATAAAAGATATCTCGAATGTACAGTAGTCAAAAAAGCGAGGAAGTTAAGCTCAACAGAAGCACAGAAAATAAAAATTATCTTCAGAGAAATAAGCTTGTTTGAAAGTTGGTGTAAAATATAAAGTATAAATAATGGTCTTCCAATAGAATGTAGAGAATTAACAATAATTAATAATAAAAGTGCTAACACAAAGAAATGTAACCTTGCAACCATACAATATCAGCAATGGTAGTATCAGCTTATCACGAACAATTTAATTGGTTATGTTTTTAATGGATTTCTATAAACTGTCATGAGTCTTTATTGGCTTGATGATACACCACAGGATCAATCAATCAATCATTGTGTCAATTAATAAAATCCTCACTGCACTTTTCCCTAACTTTAGATCTTTACTGTATAAATAAAGTATAAATCACTGATATCAATGTTATATAGATGTGAATTTTAAAGGCTTGGAGAATACAGCACAAGAAACTCTTAAGTGGTTGAGATGATTCAGAGAAGATAACAATCTCATAAGATATTGCATAACACTGAAGGTTTAGAAAGGCTAACTCCAATTTTAAAAATCTATAAGATAATTAGATTTGACAGACAATGATGATGGATGAATCCTACTTCTTTTTTAAACAATTATTTCCATACAACATAAAATTGACCTTACACTGGAGATTTGTGTAACATGCAGAAGCTACTACCTCTCAATAAACACTCAAACCCAGATGATTGCATATGGAGAACTATTCATGATTTTACAAGTGAGTGCTCCCTGCTTAGTAGTTTGAGCACAGTGTAATACTATTGCATATCAAGTGCTCAGCAGAGGACAGTTCCATTCAAATGCCTCAAGTTCATTAAGCATCACTCATAAATTGACTAAACAAACGAACAAACAAAAAGAATAACTATACTGTCAAACTTTTTTAAATCCCCAAAGAACCCATTTCCCAAACAAAATAAATCTTGGTCCAGTGAAAAGATGCTGACAAATTTGAACTGATCTATAAACAAAATATTAATGTAATAAGTTTTATTTATTTATTTATTTATTTATTTATTTATTTATTTATTTATTTAATTTATATTGCCATCTATTCGCCCATGGTGACTCAAGGTGGCTTATACAATGTAAAATCATATTTAAAACAAAAAATAAAAATAAAAACAATAAGAACTAACAAAAAGAATCAAATAAATTAGTAAAGTACAATAGAACAAAATTTGGGGAAAAAAACATTACAATACAAACTCTACAATTTCTTCAATTTAGTCAGAGTCATCCCAACTGTTAAGCAAAATGAAACAGGCTCTTCATGGGGTAGATCTGGATGATGGTAATGTAGAAATGAGGCCTTATTTCTCCTTCCAATTCACCATCTGGAGCAGCCCCTTTGTTATGCTTAAGGCATAAGGCACAGTCAGCAACAGACACTCCTAATTTTGCTGGAGTAGAAGATCTTAACTAATCACTGACTGATGAATTCATGGTTATTTATTCTCGAATCAGTTTTTAATAAGCATACCTCTTTCTGGGTGTAAACAAAAATGGCATCGTTACTGCTACCAGTTTAAATTCTGACCAGCATCTGGAAAGATGGGGCCAAATTTATATCATTGAATGAATGTGAGGTTTTACAAGTTCTATCAAGGGGTCAGACAAGACAGGAACAAAGGATTCTGCCCTGGCCTTGGTTTTTGCACAGTCAGTATTCTTCTTTTCTACTTTCTTGGTGGGTTTTTTTTTGTATGTGATTGCAATAGAAGAGATGGAAAATCGCCTATAATAAAGTGAAAAAAAAAGTGTTATTTGCTCTTTCTTTCCCAAAAGTTGCTGATTATTTCAGTCTTTATGCTGATCAGACTTTCCAAAAGGATAAGGAATAATCAGAGGGAGGGCAAAATTATGGTGATTGCATGCATGCGTGCGCAGAGGGGGGGGGAGAGAGAGCACTAAGCAAGCAATGCTTTTGAAGCTGGTATTCTGTATTGAAGTTATAGCTAGTATAGTCTAGTGTAGCCTTTTGCAATCAGCAGGTGTGGATTTCAAGTCTCCAAATTTCAAGGCAGCATGAAAATTATTAAGAAGTCCTGAAAATTAAAACCTACACATCAGAAAAGTATTAAGATTGAAAAATGCCACTCATTAGAGTTTTAGTTCAACCAGTCATTGGGTGACCTTGGCTCAGTCCTTATCAGTCTAGCACACTAATTTTTTTCAAAAACACTTTCACCCCTCAAAATATTTTAAAACAATGGTCCCCTTTATCCATTTTAGAAAGATAAAGATAAAGCTTTTCCTTGTCCAGTCATTTCTCATTCTAGGGGGCAGTACCCATCTCTGTTTCTTAGCTGAGGGTGCCAGTATTGTCTGAAGACACTTCTGTGGTCATGTGGTCAGCATGACTATACAGAATGCTCTTGTCTTCCCACCAAAGTGGTACCTATTTATCTACATGCTTTCGGACTGCTAGGTTGTCAGGAGCTGGAGCAAGTAATAGGAGGTTATCCAGTTTTGCAGTGCTCAGGTCTTTCTAGCTGACAAGCTCAGAGCCTTTAATTACTAAGCCATCACCCACTCACATCCACTGTAAACTTTTTTACATACATTCCTTGACAAGCTTTTTGCCAAAGGTTAAAATCTTTAAAACTTTTTTCCCTTTGTAATCCAGAAACAATGTTTACTCACCAAGTGAAAGTTTCTTATTCTGCCATTCAGAAAATCTCTCCCTAACTGTAAATTAGTTACACCCAAAAGTGTTTCTTTTTTTAAAAAATGAGGACCTTTGTCCCACTGCAAATTTTATGTCCACATAGACTGCATTATGGCAGTAAATTTGATTGAAATTCTTCTACTCCCAGCCACTCAGTTCACAAGCTGACACAAGCTGACAAGCTCAATTCAGAACCCTCAATTCCTGCAGTCTACTCAAGAGAAGTAGATGTCAAGACTGCAAATGACAATGTTATGAGTTCCTTTATCCAAAAAAATTGCACCACCCAGTTTTCATTGGTTGGCCATCAATCTCCACTGCCATGCTATTTTTTCTGCTTCTGGGATATCTAGTTTGTCTCAAGGCAAGTTTGTCTTTTTTCCCCTTTCCAATGCTTTGAACATTTCCATTTACTTTTGGATTATAATATAATAATGGCAACAAACAGAAAAGTGGCCCAAAAAAAGCAGAAAAGAAGAGAGAAACACTACAGAAAGAGAAATTATATCATACTTGCTTCAAACAATTTTGAGGAATTAGGCAATAAATTAACTGAATCACTTGATTCTAAATTGAAAAATTGAAAAAAGAATGAATATAATATTTGTAAATATGAAAGAGTTGATGGAAGAAAAAGCTAAGGTGATGGATAGCTCTGTAAAAAAGAGTCTGGAAATCTGAGGCAAATTAATGGCAAAATGGAAATTCTGGAGAGTAAGTAGAAGTTATAATAAAGAGTTAGAGGGACAAGTAGATCAATGAGCTATATTTAAATTGAGAAAGAAGGACATCTGTTTTGAGGTTTAGAGAATTCCCAAAGGATTCTGGTGAAAATATCAGAGAAAAAATATTAAGCAAATATTTTGGGTTGGAATGAGGAATGTTAGAAATGTTGGGATGTTAGAAAAAACTGATAAAGTATATAGGAGACATACAAAACTTGTGAGGATTAAAAATGTTCTGAGGGATATTTTGTTGCAATTTTTTGTTGTTAGTTTCTAAAGTAGAGATATTACTTTTTTTATTATAATCCTGTGACTTTGGTTTATTAAAGGAAATCTAGTTCTTTTAGATGGGGACTAAATGAAATGTTGCTACAGAAAAAAGCAGTAGTGTAGGGTTGCAATTTGCTCATTTCTCTCAAGCACAATGCTGCCACCAGAGTCTGATTGCAACCATTTGACCTTTATTATAATACAGGAGTGAAAATGTAAAGAGGGTAGGCAATTACATTCTGAGGTCAATAAAGTCATCTAATTGATTTGGTTTGTAGAGGTTGAACACTGGGAAGTAAATAGCAGCAGCTTTATTCTGTTGCTTATGTAATAAAGATGCACATTCCATTGATTTTGCTTGTGGATTTCAAATGTAAACAACTTAAATTTGTTTTCTCTGCTTCCTGCCAAACCTTTCTCTTTCCTTCCCCCAAAAGAATGCTTAGACTCCCTAAACCACATACAATAAGTAAATTAAGACAGAAAAGATGTGATTGTGGTCATTTTCCCTGTCCTTGATCAAACATTTTAATCAGCTCAACGCTTCATGGAGTTTATTTGTTCATTCATCCATTCTTTGTATATAGGACCATAATTCTTCATAACACTTACTAGAAAGCAGTGCAAAATTAAAACAGCACATTGCCAAACAGATGGCCAGCATTTCCAAAGGCTTATCAGAACAGCCATGTTTTGAAAGCTTTCTGAAAGTTGACTAAAACAGGGCCCAAACATATCTCCAGAAGATCATGTTTCAGTGGGTTTAGGCAGCCATAGAAAAACAATGCTTTTGGACTGCCATTTGTTTACCCCTTGAGGTTGGAGTACCCAGAGTTGAATGAACAAAGAATCAATTAGAGAAGGCAATGTCACAAATACCCTGTACAGCTTCTTAAGCTAAAAGAAACAGCATCTTCAATTAAGTTCTGAAAAGGCCCCAAAATCAGTGCCATAAAATGAATTGGGAATCCTCAGCTCAAATCCCAGTTCACATCTAGCCTTGTGTAGAAATAGGACAATAGCTTCGTAAAAAGAGCTAGCTGCTAATAGTTGTACAGAGGATGGGACTCTGATTTGAGTAGCTTGTCTTAATTTAGACATATATTATAATTAACATTATCTAACTTGAATATACTTCTCACAGAAATTTTACGTAGGTAGCATTTCCATCCACAGTCTAATTCATTAAAGTTGAATTTATGTTTTAATAAGCAGCATAACATTTTTAATTAAATGAAGCCACTTCACATGAAGACATGTAAGTTAACCATGCTTCAAGGCTGCACAACGTTTCATCTAATGATTAACTAAAAGTTAGCCAAATTTGGGGTTGTTGTTCAGGGCAGCAATTAAAAAAACCAAAAGCTTAATGAATTCTGTATTTCATATGGAATTCATGTAGCTTTATATCTTTCTATCCAAAATATATAAAGGAAATTCAATACAATGCTGTTTGTTATATAATTTAAAGAGATAATTTCAGCTTGTTTCAGTGGCAAAATGTAAATACTGAAGAGAAACAATTATTTCCATCCTGCAGTACTGGAATGTAGATTTAGCCCTAAAAATAATATTTATGTGGAATAAAAGGAATTTGAGATCCAAAACTGAAGAGATTATTAGAGGTTTCCATTGGTTGGGTACCTATTCACTGTAGCAATTCTTTATAGCTTGGCAATAAAATGTACTTTAATTAAAGAAACCAATTTCACTTATCTTTCACCAAGCTCTCATGAATACAAGCTGACTTTGCCCATTGCTTCCTATTCAGCTTGCCACATTTCATCCATTCAAAAAATAAAAAAGTAAAAGGCAATTAACCAAGAATCTTTTATTTTTTTGCATTGCCAACATATAGTTAATGCTACGGTTCAGAAATTATACAAATCAACTAGAAAATGACACATCCATGATAAATTGGCACTTCTCTCTTTGATTGGACTAACTCAGAAGCAGTATTGCAAGACAGCTGAAAAATTACTTCATCTCTAACAGGTAGCTCAACTGAAAATAAATGGAAATGGAAATCAATAATAAGCTCAACAAATTGAGGGGTTATTTATAAAGCATACTGATTGAAATCAACCTGCAATACTAAAGTGTGTGTGTGTGTGTGTGCGTGTGTGCGTGTGTGTGTATTAAAATAGAAAAATATAGATGTCTGAAGGAAGAATATTTTATTAATCATTAAAATATTATTTTTATTAATATTTTATTACATAAGGAATATGCAACCTTTTCAAGTTCCAGCACTACTATGGGTTATGAACAGGAGACCAAATGTTTCTGAACATTGACAAAACAGAAGAGCTAAACATATTTAAGTTTAAACTTAATTATCATTATAAATCAGGGTTTCAAACTCAGATCCAGACTGCAGGGTGCTTAGAACAGTTCTTTCTGCATTGCAGTTAAACCAAATAACTTCAGCTGATAAAAAAGTGATATCCTACCATAAGTGCATAGCCAATTTGTGATAGATGCAACTATCTCAACTGACAGTGTCCATAAAGGGGATTATAATTGTCATAATTATAATTGCCTGCATTGGTTGCCGGTTGCGCTCCGAGTGAGGTTCAAGGTTCTAACTTTAACATACAAAGTCCTTCATGACATGGGTCCCTATTATTTAAGGGAGCGACTGTTGCCGACATCGAACACTAACCGCCCTGTACGATCTCACAGACAGGGGCTCCTTGGGGTCCCATCGGCCGGACAGTGCCAGCTGGCGGTCCCCCGCCTACTCTGTTGCGGCCCCAGACCTCTGGAATCAACTTCCCCTGGGGCTCCACCTGGCCCCTGACCTCCGCACTTTCCGTCGCGACCTGAAGACCTGGTTGTTTAATCAATCCGGGCTGTGACCCTGGGGTGGGGTGGTTTTTTAGAGTTTTAATGCTGCGATTTTAGTGTTAATTCGGCTTGATTGTTTAATTTGGTTTTATCTAACTTATTGTTGTGTGATTTTATTTTGTAAGCCGCCCCGAGTCCTTTTGGAGAGGGGGCGGCATATAAGTCGAATAAATAAATAAATAAATAAATAATAAATATGTCACATTGCCTTTGAAAACCGATGTCACTTTTTCAGAATATAACAGCTACATTCTCAACCCCCTTTTAATAATTACTGTACCAAGTTGACATTTAAAGTCTTACATGTTTTGGAGAGAGAAAACTAGCTATTTCTATATTTGCTTAGTAATACCTCATCACATTAAAAAATATTTATGGTGCAAGACTAAACATATGAAAAGACCAGCATACGGTTCTATCTCTATAAAACAAAAGATTAAAATTCCAAGAAAATCCTAAAACATTTGGCAATTAACACTTAATTGTACTGAGGGGAAGCCTGACGATTTCTGACAACTATAGCTACCAATTAAAAATTTGCAGCCTTCTTAGTGTTTCTAAAGAGTGGTCACCCAGGAACAGCATCCTGGTCACCATAGCAATTAGATTATTAATGATTAGGAGAATTAAACTGATTACTATTGGATGTACAATGAATATTTTTTTAATGCAAAACAGATTCTACCTCTGAATTCGAGCAAAAATAAGTCTGGCTTTCATATGTAATATAATATGAAATACTGGCTGTTGCTCTGATAGGCAATACCAGAGTAAATAATTTCCTATGTGGGCAATATAAAACTTCATAGAAATATTGAGAGACCGATCTGGGAGGTGGAGTGATAGTACATATTGATTCTCCTTGAGTTTCTTCTACTTTTCTTCTGCCATCTGAAGCCTAGCAAGTAAATACTAGGATTGTTGTGTTGAAGAGGAAGAGGAGCAGAAGGAAGAGGGTTGAAGGGTGCAGATGAACTCAATATTGTGTACAAGGGGAAAAAAATCAAATCTTCATCTACTAATGCTTATCACACTAGTTAAAACTTAGCTACAAGCAAAGCTACTGGGAAAGATCTGTGATGTAATTTTTCCAGGGAGGACGTCCACTCTGAATATGTTTTATGAAATGTCAGTTATGATCTGAATCTTATTGCCTCTGCTGTGCTCCTTATGGATGCCAATTATTTACAAATTGGATTGCCATCTGTGCTTTACAACATTCTTGGAGTTGTTATATAACATTTTAATAAAGCCCTTGGAGAAAGGAAACATGTTTTATATGGAAACAATATCATGTGGAACTTCCATCATAGTCTACATTACAGTAAGAGTCATAAAAGCATATATATTTTCAGCCCCAAATATGGAATATTTCTTTTAAATATGCATATCATTCTCCATTTCATTATAAAATGGACCTCTTCATATACAACCTCAGAATTTGTCACAATGTTGACAATATTCCTCAATTAGTTCCTAACGTCATTGCTATTTAATAATTATATTCATAGATACCAGTTCATTAAACAGCAAAAGGAGTTTGTTAAGTTTGCATGAAGAGTCAGACGCGAAGAGCTTCAGTGAAGAGTTTATTAGTGACTACAGCTCGAATGGACCCGACTTGGCTGGGCTACGGCTGCTACTTATAGCCAGCAGCCGTAGTTGCCAGCCAATCAGAGTGCAGGGTTTTCCCGCACTTTTTAAACCAATCATATTTGACATTTTACAAGAACAATTCAAACTAAACCAATGACATTCAAACCTACATACATAACAGAGTTTATATGTTTTTTTCACTAATTCATTCTTTTAACATCCCTGTGAAGTTTATTACACTAAAAATAATAACTGAGTTAAGGTCATTGATTATCTGTGTGATTTAGAACTTTGAACCTGGGTTTTCTTCTCAGATCTAGCCAACATTGTAATAACTACATGACCATTCTGACTTTCAACCCTGGAACAAATTCTTGAAGTGGTCTAATCTAGCAATATTTCACTTATGTTATTATGATTAAAAATTAATAAAGAGATCAATGAATAATTCTTTAAAAGTTAAATGGGAATGTGGGTATGCATATGGAAGTGTTTAATTTGCTTATCAAGCATATTGCAATCACAGTGATAGGAAACAAGAACATACTTAAAACAAACTTAGAAGGTTTTCTGTTCAATCATGCAATTAACATTAGATTTAGTCTGACACTACATTTGAAATCTATTAATGCATGCTGTAAGTTTCCTTCTATTGCTATAAACCAGTTGAATTTTGTATCCACAGAAAAGTGGGATTTAAATTTAATACTATATTAAAAAATAAATTTTTTAAAGTATCAAGATTTAAAAATTGAATAAACATATCATTTATCCTGGTTCTATCTCTATAATCCAGTGGTGCTAACCTTTTGGGGCTCCGGTGCTGAAAATTGCGTGCACACTTGCGCACTTATGCTCACATGCCAGCACTCAGAAGGCAATGCGCATGGCCCCCTATGCCCTCTGCACATGCGCATGTGCCCCAGTGCATGCTGCACATCTCTGCACATGCATGTGTGACCCCCGTGCATATGTCTCCTGCACACCCCCACATCCTGCATATGCACGCCAGATACCCAACAATCAGCTGTTGGGCAGCGGTGCACGTGCGCATGCACAGTGGGGCTCTTCCGGGTGACCTCTCGCATGCCGGCCGAAATGGCTCTGCATGCCATTCCAGCATGCGTGCCATAGGTTCGCCATCACGGCTATAATCCATACATATCCAGTAGCAGAATCTGAAAACATTCTGTTTCTGATCAATTCTGTTTCATTAAGGATTTGCAAACATAACTGAGTGCAAGTAGGAATTTCAGAGCTTGCTGAAACTCAAATAAGAGGCCATAATAGGGTTGCAGGAACAGAATATTATGAACAATTCATTTTCTTTCATTTTTTGAGTACCTATGGGTTATGTAGGGTGAGAAAGTGAGACTTTGAACTTGGTCCAAAGATCAAAAAAAATAAATTGTGAAGTTTCAGATCCAGTTACAATTGATCTGCTGTTGGCAAAATCCAGATTCTTATACTACTCTGTCCACTATTCTGGTCTGATGAAATTTTTTCTGTATTCAGAATATTTTGAGAAAAACTGATGTCACTGTATTGGCTAAATGCTTCACTTAACAAATGGGATACCTAGCTTTATCCTCTATGAACTTTTATATATCAGAGAATGAATTCTTACGGCACAGGTTTGCTTTATATTTCTGAACAATTTTGAAACATAGCTCTACATTACAACTTACAATAATAGAAATTGTGATTCCAACAACCAGGGAAAGTTGGTATGAATCTCACAAAACGTTGATTACATTCTTGTAGCAACCTGACAAAGCTATTTAACTGAGATCAATATATAATATTTTGCTTCTGATCTGTGTCAGTGTTTGGAAGGCAGGACATCAGCTGAAAACATTTCATCAGCCTCTTCTGTAGCTGAAAACCTACCTTTGTCATTCTTTTCTATATAAAGTTTTCATAGAAAATCTATAAAACTCATTGAGATTTGCTCACCAATATGTTACTGAATGAAATGTCTTAATGAACCATGTGATGTTCTTGGTGATGTGTCTGAAAACATTAATCAAGAGTTTCACTTACAAGGAACCATAAATCATCTGACTTGTTATATTCTCTGATAATATTTCACTGATTGAAACTATTAGTTCTGGTTTTTATTCACCAAACAGAGGCCTTTCCCCACAACCTGAATTAAAATGTTATTGGCCCATCCATGGACCACATCAAAATATTTCAGGTAGAAAAACATTATGCCAATGAAGGCACTGCTGCAGAATGAGGAGGCTATCATTTGCTTGATCCCTGCTTGCATTCTCTAAACTGATTTGTCTACACTGCATCATTTAAGCATTTACCGAGTTTTTTTTTAAGTGAAATAAATAAAAAGGAAGACATCAAAATAATTACAGCCCTAGAGAAGAATGCAAATACTCCTATGATCATGCAGCTAATGGGGTCCTTTTCATCAGAGTGAAAGAAACTAAAACTAATTAGCTGTTGGGCTCCCAGTCTCTTTGAAAGAGTAGTTGAGGCTAACAAGTAGAAAGAATGTGGCATATAAGCAATAACAAACCAGTTAAATATAATTCACTGTTCTTCGGATAATTCAGTAAGAAAGGTTAGCCAGAAACATTTCAAGATATTGTTAATCATGATCTTCCACTTCCCCAAAATGAAATACAGGACCTCTGATCCATTTCTCTATTTGGAAGAAATCTTTGGACAACATTCACATAAAATATAGAAATGATTATGAAAACACATAGGAAATGATGTATCCGCATATCCTAATATGCTCAATACTGCCAAAATGCAATTTGTGATCATACTAACAACAACTTTGCTGACTTTGCACCCAAGAGAATAAATGGGGGAGTATTGCAACAGATTTTATGTTCTATGAAGCTGTCCCTGGGTGGCATTAAAAAAATAAAGAAGGAAGGTGGAACTTTATTGATACAGGTAATGAAGATGCTGGGAATGAGATGAAGACAATATCATGGGACCAAGTGGCAAAATTAATCATCAAGTATGATGATGGTCCTAGGGATACTATTATACTTCTTTTGATTACATGATCTATTATTTTTGCAAGATAGTTTTTGTAATTGTCATTAGTCATATATCAGCAAAATTCCTGTACAACCTCTGTCTAGTGAGCTATTAATGAATCTTTAAAAACTTTTGAATGTCTGTTAAATGTCATGCTCCTTTAAAAAGTCAGGCAGGTGGAATTAATTAATGAATAAAACGTCATTTCACCTTTTCATTTTATGTGAGAAAGGCATAATACCCATATTTAGAGATCAAACACACACATTAGTTTTTGCATCTTTTCCAAAAATAAAAGTATTTGTTTTGTCTTCCCTGGCATCAGGAACATAATAGGAGATGCTTGGGAAATCATGTTATGTTATCACAAATTCAATCATTTAATCTCACATCCACAGACTACTCTTTCCTCAAATGATTCCCCACCACCAGTGGTGGGATTCAAATTTTTTTTACTACCGTTTCTGTGAGTGTGGCTTAGTGGGCATGGCTTGGCTTGGCAGACATGGCTTGGTGGGCAGGGGAAGGATACTGCAAAATCCCCATTCCCTCCCCAGCCCACTAACCTGCTTTCCAGCTCTGTTTTCCTGTGCAGGGCAACCAAAGAAGACTCAGCCAATCAGCTGGGACTTGGGAGGCAGAGAATAGATCGGGATGGGGCCAGTAAGAGGTGGTATTTGCCGGTTCTCCAAACTACTCAAAATTTCCACTACCGGTTTTCCAGAACTGATCAGAACCTGCTGAATGCCACCTCTGCCCCCCACCATTCCATTAATAGACATTCCATGTCATCAGTAGGCATTCTTGGGGAGGGCGTGCCTTGGACAATTATTATCCAATATAGCAATAGCACTTAGACTTATATACCACTTAATACTGCTTTCCAGCCCTCTCTAAGTGGTTTACAGAGTCAGCACATTTCCCCCAACAATTCTGGGTCCTCATTTTACCCACCTTGGAAGGATGGAAGACTGAGTCAACCTTGATCCTGGTGGGATTTGAACTGCCAAATTGCAGGCAGCTGACAGCAGAAATAGCCTGCAGTACTGCATTATAACCACTGTGCCACCATGGCTCACTATGCTGTGCTCCTTTTTTAGAAAAGATTTTTGAGAATTGGTATGCCTATAGCTATATAGATTATCAAAAGGAAATTATTATCTGGATTCATACCAATGTAGATATAGTGTATCCTTTTGCCATTGCTTAAATGGTGCATCAGTTGTCAAATCAGATATTGTCTGAAACAAAAGCATCATTCTAGGCAAGAAATTCATCTTTGTCAGAGAAATGCTGCCTAACAATGACAATTGTAATTTCTCCATCTAAACAAGACATGTTAAGAGATTTTAAAATTCATCCCATGTCTCAACATAATTAATTGAAACAACTTCCACCTCTTTTCTCATGAATTCAAGCATTGAGTGTCTGGAAATTCAGAAATTTGAAAACTTTGCACCAATTTTGAACTCTTAAGTTTAAATCAAAGCAAGCTTGTACTGTCTATAATGACTCAATACTAAGCAAAATTGCTGAATTTGTGTTCATTCTTACATAGATATGGCAATTTCACCGTCGTTTATAAATGGATGGTTTTGACTCCATTTCACAGAAGTAAATTTGTCTTTGGGATCCTTTAGAGGCAAAATGATACCTAAAGGTACCTCTAAAAGTTTGAATCAACATTGGCAAATCTGCAAAAAGCTATTGAGATTTAGTTCAAAGAATAAATCACTTTGAAGTTGGTCCTCCTTTGTTTTTCAAGAAAAACAATTTTTATCAATTGCTTCTCCATCAGGAGCTCTAAGAGATTAATCTGCAGTCCATCAGCAGATGTGGGATGGTTTTTTTTTCTTTTTTGCAGTTGCTAAGTTGCTTCAGTTGCTAAAATTGAACTAATTCATCTGTGTAAGAGCAATTCAAGGTGAACTGCACATCAAATATAGCAAGGAACAATTTAATAAAGGTAGGAGGATATAGCATACACATAAAGAATGTATAGGATCTCCTGCTTCAGCAGAGAGTTAAACTAGAAGACCTTCAAAGTCCCTTCTAATTCTGTTATTTGGTGTTCTATCTTCTATGTTCTATATCAGGGGTCCCCAAACTTGTCAACTTTAAGACTTGTGGACTTCAACTCCCAGAAGCTGGCTGGAGAATTCTGAAGTTGAAGTCCACAAGTCTTAAAGTTACCAAGTTTGAAGACTTCTGTTCTATATGTATTGCTATCTGCTATTTGCAAATGTGTCTTATTCTGAAATTCCTCCATTTTTTTTCTATCCACCATACATAATCAAAATTACCAGTGTGAAAAGTATCATTTTCTAAACTGTTGCCAACAGAAACAAAATAAACATCCAAGGGAAGTGGAATTCACTAGAACTTATCTTGAATCACTGAAATGGAAAATTATGTCTGTTAAAATTTAGGTGCCTAATGAAATCCAAAGCAAATTATTAAGCAAACAAATTTTATGATGATTTACTAGTTCTTGCAATCCAAACAACCTTGAATCAGCTAGATTCAGCAGAACTGTATAACAGCATCTTTATTTTTTAAAAAAAGCAGTTTAGCTTTTCATGAGTGTATTGCAACTATTCAGTGCTTCTGGTTCTATTTATGCACACTTGTGCTCTCTCTGTATATCATAATGCTACATCTTTGTCCAGATTATTTCAAAGATAATTTGGTTCAGTTTTGCTAAAGTGTGTTAAATAAAGAAACATAAGAAATGCTATCTACAACATAGCAACAGTTGCTAAGAAATAACAGAAAGAAGAAGGTAGTTATGTATTGATTATTATTTGATTTGATTTATTTTTCTTGATTAGTATGGTATTCCAACTGCAGTTAACTCAGGGCTCATTCTATTTGAACACGGAACATAGAATAATATAACTGGAAGGAACACAATATGCAACAATAAAGCATAATCAATTGGATCTCCATCTACAAAAAAAATCATCTTCCCAAGGGCTACAATAGGGGCACATTTTGTATGGAGGATGCTAGGGACAGGAGGATCAGATTCAAATTCTGTCTCAGTAAGTAGGTTATGCATTTTTGGGTCCTCTGTTTCTAGGGATCTATCAACTTTAGGTCTCGATGGAGTCACACTACTTCAGATGGAACTTGTTTGTAATTTGGGAGTCCTTCTGCAACTATACTTAGAAAACATTTCCTTAAATCCATCTTGTATGCCAATTATATCCTTTCCCTGGATTGAGAGGCCCTCAATATGAATATGGTGGCATGAATAATTAGCGGCGGAGAAGATGCCTGGAGAGCAGGTGGAGGACTAGTCGTTCCGAGTCTGACCGTGTCCAGCTAAGAGCCTATATTAGGACTTACCTGGAAGTGATTAGAGCAGTGAGATGTGCTTACTTCTCCGCTTTGATTGCATCCGCAGATGATTGCCCTGCGGCCCTGTTCAGGGTCACTCACTCCCTTCTTCATTTGGAGGAGAGGGGGGACCTTTTGCGGGGCAGAGCAGAGGAATTTAGTTTACATCTGGTGGATAAGGTCGCTCAGATTCGGGCCGGCCTGGACTCTGACTGGCAGGGTTTAGATGATGGAGTGATGACGAGTCTGGCGGATTCTACCTGGGTTGAGTTTGACCCTGTCTCCCTGGATGAAGTGGACAGTATCATGCAGAGGTTGTCTTCCACCATGTGTTTATTGGACCCGTGTCCTTCCTGGTTGGTTTATGCCTCCAGGGAGGTTACACGCGGTTGGCTCCAGGCAGTTGTCAACGCCTCTGAGTGAGGGGGTTTTTCCTGCCACCTTGAAAGAGGTGGTGGTGAGACCCCTCCTCAAGAAGCCTGCTCTGGACCCAACCATTTTGAACAACTATCATCCAGTCTCCAACCTTCACTTTTTAGCGAAGGTTGTTGAGAGCGTGGTGGTTCAGCAGCTTCCGCTGTTCCTGGAGGAAGCTGATTATCTAGACCTGTACCAATCGGGCTTCAGGCCCGGACACAGCATGGAGACAGCATTGGTCGCACTGTTGGATGATCTCTGGAGGGCTCGGGACAGGGGTTTTTCCTCTGTCCTGGTCCTTTTAGATCTCTCAGCGGCTTTCGATACCATCGACCATGGTATCCTTCTGCAGAGGCTCCGGGGGTTGGGAGTGGGGGGCACCATTTTATGGTGGTTCTCCTCTTACCTTTCGGACCGCTCGCAGTCGGTGTTGGCAGGAGAGCAGAGGTCGTCCCCGAGGCCCCTCACTTGTGGGGTGCCGCAGGGGTCGGTTCTCTCACCTCTCCTGTTTAATATCTACATGAAACCGCTGGGTGAGTTCATCCAAGGTTTTGGGGTGAGGTATCATCAATATGCTGATGATACCCAGCTTTATATCTCCACCCCAGACCAGATCAGTGATGCTCTCTCTGTGATGTCCCAGTGCCTGGAGGTGGTGCAGGTCTGGATGGGGAATAACAGGCTCCAGCTCAATCCGGCCAAGACTGAGTGGCTGTTCTTACCGGCATCTCGGTTTCCAATGGATGTGCCATCTTTGGTCATGGGGGGAGGTGTTGTCCCCCATGGATAGGGCAAGGAATCTGGGCGTCCTCCTGGATACACAGCTCAATCTGGAGGAGCAAGTGGGAGCTGTGGCCAGGGGGGCTTTTGCCCAGGTTTGTCTGGTTTGCCAGTTCCGCCCTTTTCTGAACCGAGATGCCCTTCGAATGGTCACTCATGCGCTCGTCACTTCCAGAATCATCTACTGCAATGCTCTCTACATGGGGCTGCCCTTGCGGATTACCTGGAGGTTGCAGCTGGTGCAGAATGCGACCGCGCAGGCTGTGATTGGGGTGTCCCGATACTCCAATGTTACACCCCTCCTGTGCGACTTGCATTGGTTGCCGGTTGCCTTCCGGGTTTTCTTCAAGGTGTTAGTAACAACTTACAAAGCCCTAAATGGCTTGGGTCCAGGGTACTTGCGGGAACGCCTCCTGCCAGCATCACATTCCGATCGCCCCATGCGCTCCCACAGGAGGGGCCTCCTGGGAATACTGTCGGTTAGGCATTGTCGGCTGGTGGTCCCCAGGGCTAGGGCCTTTTCTGTGGGAGCGCCCGCCCTATGGAATCAGCTCCCCGCAGATCTTCGTTTGGCTCCTGATCTCCGCTCCTTTCGTCGAGACCTGAAGACTTGGCTGTTTCAGCAGGCCGGCCTGGATTGACCCAGGGGTGGGTTGTTTTAATTGCATTGTTTTAATTACTGTAATTTTAAATTGTTTTAATTTAACTTTTAGTTATTTATAGCTGTTTAATATTTTTTTATTGTAATTGTATTCTCTTTTTATATGTTTGCCGCCCTGAGTCCTTAGGGAGAAGGGCAGCATACAAGTCTAAATAAATAAATAAATAAATAATAATAATAATAATAATAATAATAATAGCTGTAACCAAGTGTCATGGCTGAAATCCAACGTATTGATTGTCATCTATAAAGTCCTCATGCCAGTGGTGGGATTCAAATTTTTTTACTACCGATTCTGTGGGCATGGCTTGGTGGGCATGGCAGGGGAAGGATACTATAAAACCTCCAATCAGTGGTGGTATTTGCCAGTTCTCTGAATTACTCAAAATTTCCGCTATCGGTTCTCCAGAACTGGTCAGAACCTGTTGAATACCACCTCTGCCTCATGCCCAGTTTTCTGCAGGATCACATTAGCATGCTCTAAATAATGTCATCTTGTAGGATCTCAAAGGAAAACCTTTTGATGGCCACTCCTACTCTGCTAAATAGGCTCACCCTGCTCAAGGGTATAATCTAAGAAAGGCTTTAAAGTATAGTTCTTTCAGCAGTCCCTGGAATTTGTAATCCTGCCCTGATTTTATGTAATTTATTCTCAGTTTTCTATGACATTTCCATCCTAATATAATAAGGGTGTACATTGCCATTACTATATTTTCTGTTTTTGCTATTGTTTTTAGCATAATTTGCTTAGAGTTACTTGGGCAATCAAGGTGGTTTATAAATGGAATCAATCAATTAATATTTGAAAAAAAGCTGAAAAAGTAAGTTCTTTCTGCAGCCTTTTCCCCCATTGGTTCTGGTGCTAAATGTGTAGGTTTTACAATGTTAATCACAAGATTTTTATGGTAACGATTATGTAGCAATATTTCTGTCTTTGCAGATACAGTTATCTGCCCTAATGTGCTTTAATTAGAATAAAATACTAGCTACGATATAAATCATAACTCTGCATTTAATGTAATCATCCAGGAGTACACAAATGATTGAGAACTGTGAACATTAGCATTTTATAAGTATTTAAACAAGACAACTGGAAAAATCAGCACCCAGTGAAACATGGAAAAGTGCCACAACTATGAACTGTCTGCCAAGTTCTCTTGTTTATGTCACTTTGTAGTGAGGCACTGTATATTTTCATCAATTTATTAGCTATTTGAAGCCAAATTTTCTGCTGGTGGCATCCCATTAATTTCAACAGAACTATGCCAGTGGAGAACTTACAGTATTTTTAGCCTTTCATAAAATTATTATGAAGGTGTTTGCATAAGCTCAGCACTGGCTGTTATGCTTGCAAAAGAGATTATATTTCTATAATATCATACATGTTAAAATCAAGGATATATAACAGGAATTTTAGCAATTAGGTAACCATATTGAAGTTCATGATAGAATAGCAGCTGTGCCATAATGCATAGGATGCTATTCTTTAAGAAAACGCAGTATAATTAATAGCTTCCCAATAATTACAGCTTTGAAGGGAACACAGCCTTCAGGATTTTGTGTTGATGGGACCAGTTCTATTATTAGATTACTATCTAATGCCACCAGGTAGTATCTTATACAGGTAATGAAGAGGCAGCATATTCTTTCATTTAAAATTACTGCATTTTTACTAATAAGGAAAGGGGGTATTGACTGTCTGATTTTATGCCTCAAGTCAAAGAAGAGGGCTAGTTTTAATATTGGATGGATGAGAGCCATCCATCAAGACAGCAAAATGCCATTAATACCTCCAGTCCCAGGATTTCCATGGCATAACAGCATGGAGAAAATGTCTATAATAGCATGTTGTGGATTCATAAATGTCCACAGCAAGCTATGATAATGAAAAAAATTATGGCATGTGGATAGCGATATCCCAATGACTGAAATAAGTATGCAAGTCATGATAATTATAATTATATCATGACTTACCATGATGTAAGTCCATAACCATCATGGTTTATGTCAGTGTATAAATTGTGCAATTTATGTAATTTGTTGGCGTAAATTGCATTTATCAGTGAATTTGTCAAATGATCTCATGGGATTCTGATACTTGCCCACATTGCTTTCTTATTGGTCACATTCAATCAATCAGATCAGAACTGGAAGGGACTTTGGTGGTCTTCTAGTCCCCCTGCTCAGACAGGAGCCCTTTTCAGGCTGAATCACCAACAGGCTGAAGAACAGTTTCTACCCGTGGGCTGTCAGACTCCTGAACAGAAAATAACATCATGTCAACATAGTATGATAGGCTTGAGGGGCCGGCGTGTTGTGCAACAAGGTCACATGGTGCAATAAGATTGGGACTGGGTTAGGGACTACTGTCTTCACTGTGAATTATGTTGGGGGGGGTGCATGAAGGGAGGCTCTGCCAATCTCATTGTACACATGTTGTACTCTGACAATAAAAGGTTGATGGATTGATTGATTGATGGCTGTCCAGTTTTTAAAAGCCAGTCATGAAGACCCACAACTTTGGAAGGCAAGCTGTCCCACTGGTTAATTGTTCTCACTGTTAGGAAGCTTCTCCTTAGTTCTAGGTTGCTTCTCTCCTTGATTAGTTTCCATGCATTGCTTCCTGTGTGGCATCCATAGAAATCATGTATGGTAAACTAGGAAAGGAAACTTATCACTGGCCAAAGACTGTGACTGATAAGGTAGCATTTGCTGAAGGCAGCAAATGTAATTCTTCCTTCTGACCCCTCTCTTTTCTACCAAGCCTTTTTATTATAGTTACAAGAATATCATCCTTTTGACATTTTGGCTCAAGAACATTTAATTCTACTACAATTGGAGGCAAAGAGCAGAGAAGCAAATGCATTCTACTGTAGACAGTTAATAGTAGTCTACGTGATAACCAAGTCAGGAGTAACTAATTAATTCCAAGTATTTTAATTTCTAGCATTGGTTTTTATTAGCATTAAAATATTTATTTACATCCATATCACATGTCACAGGAAAATAAGGCAACATGAATAATAGTGCTGTTCAGTGGTGGGATTCAAATTTTTTACTACCGGTTCTGTGGTTGTGGCAGTGGAAGGATACTGTAAAATCTCCAGTCAGAGGTGGTATTTGCCTTTTCTCTCAACTACTCAAAATTTCCGCTACTGGTTCTCCAGAACTGGTCAGAACCTGCTGAATACCACCTCTGGTGCTGTTATATATCCTGCACATGCCCAAAATATGCTTGACCTGGACAGTGATATTTAACTGATCTAGAAGATACTGTATTCTCCAAAGTTGTCTGTTGTTAAATTTGGTATATAAAAGAGATCGGACTCTTTAGGATATAGAATCTTATAGACCCCAATGTTTACAGTTTTCTTTCATTACATTTACTTCATGCTTTATTTTTGTTCTATCTAATATTTAATAATATGTTGAAATCATTTCTTTTAATTCTGCCTTTAATACTCTGTAGTGACAAAAAAAATCCACAAAGTTTGGAAAAATGAAATTTAAGGAATACAGATCAGGATTTATTGCCAACTCAATATATACTGGATTGCAGACTCAATTACAATTAACAGTATATACACTGAGTCAATGTCTCTCTCAAGTTCTCTGGCACTGTATTTTGTCAATGCTTTTTTTTAATCAAAGAAAATTGTCACAGAGATGCAATCATCATGCATGCTAAAACACATACTTATGTTGTGGTTCATCTGCAGCCTGTGCAGATGGCAGCAGAATCAGACAGTGGGGAAGAACGGGGACCAGTCAGGGAGTCTGGAGAAGACTCAGGTGAGGGCCCTGTGTCCGATGCAGAGATGGGGCCAGGACCATCTGGGAATGGGGCGCTGACTCCAGAGCCTCCAGTCTGGCAGCAGCGAGGCAGAGAAACAAGGGGATCCTGTTCCCAATGCACGTGTGTGCAGAGCTGCCTAGAAGGCAAGACCAGCTGAGACAAAAGGGGCAACTCGGGAGTAAGGCTTGGAGGTGATTGCCCTTCCCATAAGGTATCAAGGACAGACAAAGGTGAAGAAACCTTCATAGGAAGCAAAGCTGTCCGTTCTGTTCAGATCAATCCTTGAAGCTCTGTGTGGACTTTGTACTTCGGTTGGTTTTTTTATAATTCATTTGGCACTCTAGTTGTTGGCAGCAATTCAAAGGAAAGAAAGGTGGGTGCTTATCTTGAGGGACTGTTTGGGACTCATTACAGGCTGGGAATGAAAATAATTCCCAGTGCTGAAATAAACCAAGAGTTGCTTTAACTAAGCGTGTGCTTAATTAGGGTCTCGGGAAGCCTTGGTCAGAACAACTTGCAAGTCTATACCTTGATTTCAAACAGTACCATCCAGTGGTGGGATACAAATTGTTTTACCACCTGTTCGGTGGGTGTGGCTTGGTGGCGTGCTTTGGCTAATGCCGGCACGCAGCTTTCCCCAACCAGCTGAGACCTGCAGTGCCAACCAGCTGAGAGGACAAAGAACAGAAAAGCACAGGGGCAGGTGGGAAGGCTGATCCTGTGCTTTTTTCTTCTTTTTCCTCTCAGCTGATTGTCTGAGGATTTTTTTCCCTCCTCTCAGCTGATTGATGGCTTTTTTGTTTCACTACCAGTTCGGCAGAACCAGTGTGAACTGGTAGCATACCACCACTGATACCATCTGAAAAAAAATCAAAATTATGTAATCAGTGGTATACTTTTTAAAAATGCCTATCACAAGGAACTTCTTTATTGATATCCCTAACAAATATTTAATTATTTTATTTGTGTTCAATGGATCTAAGTATACTGGTAATGGGTAATCCATTAGACTATTCCTATTCAAAATGGATCTTTCATGCATTTAATAAACTGATGAGTTTTCAATCATGGGTCAAGTTGGATAACTACCTTCTACATAGTTCTACACAGTTTGAAACCCAAGCTGTGTCAGCTTCCATTGGAACTTCACCAATAAACTACTTTACTCACGTTTCGTTGTGTGATAAGTCTAGTTTATTTTAGGGTGGTCATCAACAATCAGCAACAAATGGTCAATCCCAGGCAAAGCTAGCGCTGAGACCTTGTGTCTCTCAGCGCTTTTTATCAGCATTATCCTCAATTGCTAATATCCGCCCTTGTTAACACCTAATTAACTAACCCCCGCCCCTAGTGCTCCCAGGCATTCCCAAGCATTCCTATCCCACCGTCTTGTCTGCCATGCTAATCCCAGTGCTTACCCCACCCCAACAATCCCAGCAAAGATCGCTGCAAAGAGCGCTGCCCAAGCCTTCAGTTCAGTAACATCCGAAACACCCCCCCTGTGCGCGCCACCAAGAAAACACATCCACTGCCCAACAGCTGTGTTCCACCAGGCTGGGCATGCTGACACGAAGCAGAGCAACGCTCCAAGATCCGTGCAACGCTTCTGTTGGCTTGGCTTCTGTCGGCTTGGCATTCCACGGTAGGCCAACGTAGGGTCATCGGGAGCAGTGGGACCACCCGGGGGCATTGTGTCAGGTAGCTTGGACGGCATGGGTGCTGCCTGACAAGCTGTCTGAAATCTGCATAATTTAGTTAAATTACTTTAGACACCTTCCACTGTCTTTAGACAGCTTCCATTGATCCCATTGGTAGTGTCATGTCAACGTTGTAAGATGAACCAGGCTAAAAAATCAATGGCATATAGATCTGGACTACTTTTATTGTAAAAGCCATGGTCCTGAGTCTTCGGAGAAGGGCGGCATATAAATGTAATTAAAAAAAAAAAAAAAAAAAAACTTTTATAAATTACAAGACTTGGTGTTAGATATTGACAGCTGGACAACAAAAATAGTTTCTTCAGGCCTTTATTGTCAAGAGTTTAGTTGTTAAACATTGGAGAGACTAATTTATGGTCCCAATTACCAAATGGGTTACTTATGTCCTGTGAACAAGTTGCTTATAGACATAGATAATTACAGGGGAATATGGTTTATATTAAATTGAAACTGTTATTTTGAAATTTTCACACACATACCTCAACCTCCCCACACACTATCAGATAAGTTATTTATGCCTGAGAACTCTTATATAATTTATCCTTTTTTAATTTAATTGTTTTTCTCCTTTTATAATATTTTTTCTTCTTTATTCAGGAGGAAGGAAGGAAGGAAGGAAGGAAGGAAGGAAGGAAGGAAGGAAGGAAGGAAGGAAGGAAGGAAGGAAGGAAGGAAGGAAGGAAGATATTTTGTTATGCTATTTTATGACTCTTATGTTGAATGTACAAATATTTTAAAAAGATTATTTAGATAGTATCCCATCTGGATTCAAATGACTTGACAAAGTTGCCAATATACCTACAATATACCTACAAAATCCTGGCAGTAAATATAATTATATCTTGTCTCCACTTGTACTTCATTTTCTCAATATATAGCACATATATGTGTTAGATAAACATTGCAGAAAAATTGATTGGTGGAATCATAGGTGTGTTCCTATCAAATTAATTTTTAAAAGTTAATATTTATGTGGATACTACATTAAGGCAAGAAAAACTGCAAACATATTAAGGGACTAAAATCTGTAATAAATCACCAATGCTCCAATATCAGAATGAACAATGTGAAAAAAATAATGACTGGATTTTTTTCCTAATTAATTTCTATAATTCAGTGGGGATCCTACTTTAGGTACTAATAAACAAATGTACTAGAGTTTGCCCACAAGTTAACTCAGCAGCTGGAACAAGGTATCCCTTTTCACTCAAAAAAGTCCCAGACTTAGTTGTACTAGCCATAGAGAATTATCTCATTGTTGAAAAGCTTATATATGTTTTTCTTTGTGAACCAGACACGACTGTTTAAGGACATACAATTCATATATCATTGTGGTTCTAATTGACAGCTGATTGTTGGAGGCTAGAAAAGCTGCTAATAACCTGAGGCAAAAATCAAAACTACAACTATATAGGTCAGACAAATACCAGATAACTTTTCAGAGGCAGTGGCCTGGCTCATATACTGTAATTCTGTGCCATTAACCATAGCTTAACATACTACAGAATGAAGAAACAGTGGAAATAAGGTGTTCATTTTCTAGGAAAGGATCATGGTTATTCAAATATTCCATGAAATATTGATTTTGGTTTGTTTAAATGAAGTAACATGTAATCATACTTAATATGAAACTATTTCAATTTTATTTTGTTTGGGAAGAGATACCCAAAGAAACCATGAATAAATCATATTCGTTTGTACATTGCATGTTACACATACTGCATAAAGAAGAATTTCTGACTGAGAATTAGATATTAATGTGATCTCTGTGTTGAAAGGTATATAATGCAAGATTTGAATTTCAGATGGTTTTGCCTCTGTATTGCTGCATTTCTATGTTTTCATATTACCCTACCAATTGTATTAAACCATCTATTTTAATGACAGAATCTAGGCCATCTGCTTTACAGTTTTTCAAGACAGTTCCCTAGAAAATACTCCATGCAAATTTTAGCATCTGTCTTTTAGGATATTTTCTTCTAGACAAACTTTCAGCTGGTGCAGCCAAAATCTTACTATAGACCATTTGCAATTCTTATTCCTATAATTAACAGACAAAATTGAAATAAACGTTTCAAATAAGTAATGGAAATAAGCCAGCCAGGTTGTTTCTATAAGAGAAGGGTGGTAAATAAATTTAATAAATAAGTAAATACACAAGAAATGATGTTATTAAAAAGTTACATGAAAGCTGCATGTGCAAGACCTTATTCTTAAGGACAGAATCTTAATTGGTGGTTCCTATCAGTTGCCACCTCACATGTGTTTCATAACCATTCAGTATCAGCTGCCATGAACTCTAGAGGGGTCAATGGGAGTGGGAAGGGGCCAAGGGAAAAAAACTTCACTTGTATCTCTCCAAGGGGGGCTCCAAGGACAATCGGCTGGGAACGTAAAGCAGCAACCGTTCTAAAAACATCTTGTTTGAATTTGATTCCACATGGGGGCCCAGTGATGGGAGGAAACTAAGGGAGGAAAAAGTTGGACTTGGGGATTTGGGTGCACGATTTTCAGTTCTGGCTATGCGTTACTGTAATTCACTTGACTTTTAGTAAACTATACCTTTCTCAATAAATGGAGGTAAGGATCATTCTTACTGAGAGGTTCAAGCTAAGGCAGGTCTGACAATGCCACTCCATTGGCATCCATGTTAAATTTAAACTAAGGATTCAACTTCTGATGAATTCAACATCCAAACTCAGAGCCACAGAATTCTTTGCTGACATTGCCATCTGACAAAGGTAGCCCTGTGGTATCTTTCTGTACACATGAATTTCTGTAGGAAGGAGGCCTCTCTACATGATCTAGAACACTGTCAATTTCAGCAGAGGTTCCTGTTAGAGATGTGGATGCTGTGAGATTGATACATGGGATGCACAACGCCAAGGAAAAAGTGCACAATATGTTATATACACTTATATTGAAAAGTAATTAAGCGAGATCTCATCACTCATGTTTTGTCTTTGAGATCCAGAATTCCTTTTAATTGGCACAATAAAAAATAAAGTATAAAGTTATCTTTCTTTTTCTGCCTTATCTAAGTCATTTCAGTCTGAAACATATTACCTTCAATCCAGTGGCGGGATTCACATTTTTTTTACTATTGGTTCTGTGGGCATGGCTGGTGGGCATGGCAGGGGAAGGATACTGTAAAATCTCTAGTCAGAGGTGGGATTTGCCGGTTCTCTGAATTACCCAAAATTTCTGCTACTGGTTCTCCAGAACTGGTCAGAACCTGCTGAACAGCACTTCTACTTCAATTTAAATATATGGCTTGTATGATTTCAAAGATCTTCATCCCCCCTTGCTCTTCTTGCTCTTTATGTGCAGATATGTAGTTTAAGGAATTTTTGTCTCTTGAGATGTTTAATCTGTTTGTAGTAGGACTACAGGTAATCCCCATGTTATGAGAATTCCCTTAGCAAGCATTCAAAGCAATAAGTGCCCCCTACTATTTATGAAAAAATCCTGAAACTACAAATGTTGTAGCACCACAGCAGTTGTTTGCCCTCACAAACAACTGCAGAGGCTCTGAAACATTCATCCATCATCCACTCCACATTTTGCTAGCCAAAACGGAGGTTCAGAGAAGTGGGTCTCTCCCCACCCCTCTGAACCTTCGTTTTGGCCAACAAAGTGCCAGGCAAGGCCTGTGTTATGTATGCAGGTTTGAATGTCATTGGTTAAATTTGAACTGTTCTTGTAAAATGTCAGAAATGATTGGTTTAAAAAGTGTGAGAAAACCCTGTACTCTGATTGGCTGGCAACTGCGGCTGCTGGCTATAAGTAGCAGCCACAGCCCAGCCAAATCGGGTCTGTTATGAGCTGTAGTCACTAATAAACTCCTTCACTGAAGCACTCACGTCTGACTCTTCATGCAATCTAACACTGGCGCCGACGAAGGTGGGATCCTTTCCGAAAGAAGACAAAACGCGGAGAACAAGCTGAGAGAGATGGCTGCGCTGAACACCCCCAGCCCGTTTCGATCCAACAGCAGAAGACTGGGGCTCGTATGCAGATCGGTTCCAAATGTATTTGGAGGGAAACGATCTCGCCGACATTTCCGACAAGCGGAAGAGGCGGTCTTTTTCACCCACTGCGGGTCGGCCGTTTTCAAGATGGTGAAGGCATTGGCGGGAAGCTGCAGACGTGAAGGTAATGGACTGGCCCAACTTAGAAAAGTATAAGAGCCCATTACGCACACAAGTATGCGTGCCTCATTAAGAGACATTAATTCTACCATCGGGATCAAGGGAAAAGCGAGAAAACGTTAATGACTTCATTGGCAAGTTTAAGGGACATTGGGGGTGCATGTGAGTTTATCAACTTTGAAGAGGCCATGCTTGTGATCGATTTGTTCTGAGCCTAAAAGAAAAGGTTTTGCAGAGCAAATTATTAATGAAACTAAGATCACCCTTAAGGAGGCCATAGAAGAAGCTTCTTCAGCGGAAGCTACCAAGTCCTCAGCAGCAGCCATGAAGAAAGTTAACAAGGACGCAAGCCATCCTGATGTGGAAAAATCCACAACAACCCATGCGAGCAAATAGATTCTGGATTCAGACTGTAGTGAGGGGAGGAAGGAATTTATAGACTCAGAATGGAGAGAAAAAAAAGAAAGACCTTGGAAGAAAAAGGCAAGACTTTATGCAGAGGTTGTGGGGGGGGGCCACCCCCGCACCTGAATGCAAAGTTTTTTGATACCATCTGCCTCCGTTGTGAAAAAAGAGGTCACCTAGCAAGAGTCTGAAAATCATCCAGAACTCCACCAAGCAGAAAAGAAGTTTCCTGATAAAGAATTCAAGCATAACAACTTCAGTGAGAAAATGGGAGGCAACATTACAGAAGCAAATGGGAAGAATGAAACTCATCAAACAGTCACTATTGGTCATTCTTCACCCTTAGAAAAAAGAAAAAGTACATGTGAAGGTACTTATTGAAGGAAGGCTTTGCCAAATGGAAGTGGACTCAGGCTCTTATTTATCTATGGTGTCATGGGACACTATTCACAGACTACTTCCCAACATTCAGAAGAAACATTTCCAGAAGCAAGCACTGATTCTTAAAGACTACCAAGGGAACAAGATTCCAGTAGTTGGAACAAGAGAATTCAACGTGAAGTTCAAAGGCCACACCCAACGTTTGCCCTACCATCGTGGACAAGGACTCGCCAAAGCTTGCTGGGACTTGAGGTTCAATCCACTAGGCATCAAGGTGACTGGCATCAATCACGTGAGCAACTCTGAATGGGAGGAGGCCTTGAAGTCTGAGTTTGCAGAGGTCTTCAGCGAAGATTGGGCAAGTATATGGGGACCCCTATCACTTTCAACCTAGATCCCAAGGTGCCCCCAATTCGTTTAAAGTCCAGAAGGGTCCCATTTGCCTTAAAGGAAAAAATTGATGCACAATTAGATAAACTAATAGCTCAAGGAGTTTTAGAGCCACTGACACTCCAGATGGGAGGCCTACAGCCATAGTCACACCAGTCAAGACTGATGGGTTAGTAAGAATCTGTGGGGACTATAAGGGGACATTGAACCATGCGCTTCAGCAGAGCGCATATCCAGTTCCAGTGGGGCATCATTTATTACATTCACTTGGCAGGGTTACAGTCTTTGCCAAATTGGATCTGGCCCAGGCATATCAACAACTAACAGTTGATGATGCCACTGCAGAGGCCCAAACCATTGTGACTCACACAGAGGTGCCTTCAAATGTAAAGGTTACAGTTTGGAGAGCGTGGCACCAGGCATTTTCCAAAGCCTTATGGAAAGGATGCTCCAAGGACTGCCAGGGGTAGTGCCTTTTGATGAGTGTTAATCTCTGCTGAAAATGACATCAATTACAAGAGAGACTCAGAGAAGTCCTTACCAGATTCAGGAGCGGGGTTAAAGTCAAGGAAGAAAAAATGCAATCTAGGAACTGTAGGTTGAGTTCTTGGGCTACATGATTGACAAGCATGGCATCCATCCTACAGATGCCAAGGTTCAAGCAATCAAAAAGCCCCTAGACCAAAATACAAAATAGATTTGCAAGCTTTCCTTGGACTCATTAACTTTTATCACATGTTCCTACCTCAGAAGGCAACCATTGCAGAACCATTACACAGATTACTTGACAAAAAGTCTGTTTGGGTCTGGGGCAGGAAGAAACAATCAGCATTTAACAGTATTAAAAGACTAATCATGTCTGATGCTGTACTCATACAGTTCTCTGAAAATTTACCTGTTGTACTGACTTGTGATGCATCCCCTTTTGGAGTGTGGGGGGGTTTGAGCCACAGGCTTCCCAGCGGGAGGGAAGCCCCTATTGCATTTTACTCTCGCACCTTGACCAAAGCAGAGAGGAATTACAGCCAACTGGACAAGGAAGCATTGGCAATTGTTGCAGCTATCAAGAAATTTCATGAGTATTTATATGGGAGAACATTTACCATTGTCACAGATCACAAACCTTTGTTAGGCATTGTGGCAGGAGACAAACCTATGCCCACTATCCTGTCACCAAAAATGCTGAGGTGGACTGAATTTCTTGCTGTTTATTCATACAAACTTATCCACAAGCCTGACAAGGACATTGGACATGCTGATGCCTTGAGTCGTTGCCCACTTCTTTGTCACAAGGAGGACTTTTAACTTGAGGCACACACCTTTTTCCTAGAAACTGTTGCCAAGCTTCCAGTACACGCTGCTGAAATTGCCAGAGAGACTGCCAAAGACACTTTATTGGCTACTATTATAGGCTGGATTAAGAAAGGTTGGCCTCTTCAAGATCTAACTCACCTTGCCCAACCTTTTAAGTCCAGGCAAACTGAATTATCTGTATTAAGAGGATGTATTTTGTGGGGGTAACAGGGTGGTTATTCCTGCAAAACTGCAAAGAGAGGTTTTGGAAATGTTACATGAGGGTCATCCTGGTATTGTAAGGATGAAGGGATTGGCCAGGAGTTATGTATGGTGGCCAGGTATTGACAAAATGGTTGAAAACTGGGTTGCATCTTGTCCCAACTGTCAGGTAGTCAGGCCTGGCCACCTCTCACCCCCAAACAGGAATGGGAATGTCCTAGGGGCCCATGGTCTAGGATTCACATTGATTTCGCTGGCCCTACCAGAGGGCACACCTTCCTTATTATAGTAGTGCATATTCCAAATGGCTAGAGGTAATCCCTATGGCATCCACCACAACTGATGCTGTCATCAAGCAGCTCAAAAAGCTTTTTGTAACCCACAGGTTACCTGATGTTCTTGTCTCTGACAATGGCCCTCAGTTTACATCCAACCTTTTTGAATCCTATTTAGCACAACAGGGTATCAGACATGCCCTCACTGACCCTGGGCACCCTTCGGCTAACAACCGGGCTGAACGCATGGTACGTTTTACCAAGGAAAAGCTTCAGCAATTGGGTCCTGGGATCATCACTGAGAAAATTGAAAAACTTCTTAGTGTTCAGCACATCACTCCTGACCCATCAAGTAACTTATCCCCAGCAGAGTTGTTGATGGGTAGGAAACTTAGGTCTTCCCTTGACCACCTTCATCCCTCTTATGCACCCAACGCACCACTTGATTCCACTAGCAAAGTTCGCACGTTCAGTGTGGGTGAATCACTGGGCCTTGTTCTTACAGGGTCCAAACAGAGGATGGTGTCCTCTGGAGCAGGCACATTGATCAGTTAAGATCCAGATTACCTCGGGAACATCGCAATTGTTCCTCTCTAGTTCCCATACCTAATGCCTTTTCTAGGGGGGAAGGGGAGGATCATGAGGATAATCAGCAAGCGAGAATCAACCCCATGTGTAATGAGCCATTACGACAGGAACCATCCCAAAACCTGTCACAATGCCAAAATCCATCCTTACAAGTGGAAGATTGCACATCACTACCTGACTTGGGTGCTGACATTGGGCTGGAGATGGGTTGGGAGGAGAGACCAGATTCTAACAATCAAACAGGGTCTTCTTTCACAGGAAGTCCAACTAGGGAAATGTCAACAGACACATTTCCTCTCTCACTGGGTGAGAACGTTAAAACTTCTGAACCACGAAGGTCTCAACGTACATGTAAAAGCCCCACCTATTTAAAAGAATACATTAGATAGGTTGGGGTTTGAGTATGGACTGAACCTAGTGGGGAGGGGTGTTATGTATGCAGGTTTGAATGTCATTGGTTTAGTTTGAATTGTTCTTGTAAAATGTCAGAAATGATTGGTTTAAAAAGTGTGGGAAAACACTGCACTCTGATTGGCTGGCAACTGCGGCTGCTGGCTATAAGTAGCAGCCGCAGCCCAGCCAAATTGGGTCTGTTATGAGCTGTAGTCACTAATAAACTCTTTACTGAAGCACTCAACGTCTGACTCTTCATGCAAATCTAACAGCCTGCATCTGCCAAAACAGAGTGTTGGAGGGATGCATGTGGCTGAGAGACTGGAGAGGAGACAGCTTGCTAGATCTTCACACAGTAAGTGATCCAGCACTGCAGGCTGGGGGAGGAAGCAATTGTGGAAAGCATGAGGTATTTCAGTGGGTCGGGGAGGCCTTGAGTGGTCTTAAACAGGTGTCTTATTCCATCACTAGGCCCCCCGTGGCCTTCCCCACCCTGAAATACCTCATGTGCACTTAATGAACCACCACATTCGATTAGCAAATGTGTAGGCAAAAGGACAGAGTGATCGCATTCAAGGTACGAGATTCAGTCCCACAAATCCTTTGATTACAAATGGAATGGGCATTCGTAACTATCTGTAGTAATTAAAGAAGTAAAAACTTCTGGCTACAGAATGTCTAAAATGTTCAGTTGTTTGGTTGCCTTAATGTTTTCAAGATCTCAGAACTGCTTCTATTGCTCTTTTTGCCCCTAAGCTAAAGCAGAGCAAATTATTTTTAAGAATGATCTTCTTTCTTTACTTTCTGTAGGCTAAGCTAATGTATCGATGGGAAAGAGAGACCCTTACATTCTCCTTGCTGACTTATCTCAAAATTCATCAGAGCAACTTCAATTATTCAGTAGTTCCACCATTGCCTGGGTACAGAAAGCAGCTGAAGAACAAGTTTGGTATATTTTGTCCTTCTTAAAGAGTGTGATGAAGTACACATGACTTCTCCATTTTGCTTTTCTTTTTGTAAAATAAATGATGACATGGTGTGATATGTCATGCGTTGTTGTTCATCTCAGATTGTATTTACCTGCTTTTAAGAACTGCTAAAGACCAGATGATTTTTACTATGTCCTGATATGAAAAACCATAAAACTCAAAGAAGGTGTACTTACTTTTTCACATGACTCTAGATATATGTATGGCATAGTTATTATGTGCATTTGTAATTGCCATTGCACACTAGTTGTTGAAAGTAGAACATTGTCACTGGAAGGGATGGGAGAATGAGGTTACATTTAGGGAGAGCTCAAAAAAAAATGCAGGTAGTCCTTGACTTATGACCACAATTGAGCTCAAAATTTGTGTTGCTAAGGGAGACATTTGTTAAGTGAGTTTTGCCCCATTTTATGACCAGTCCTGCCATAGTTGTTAAGTGAATCACTGCAGTTGTTAAGTGAATGGGACTCCCCAATGATTTTGTTTGTCGGAAGATCACAAAAAGTGATCACAAGACCCTGGGACACTGCAACCGTCATAATTCTAAGTCAGTTTCCGAGCGTCTGTATTTCGATCATGCGACTGTGGGGATGCTGCAATGGTTGTAAGTGTGAAAAAGGACAATAAGTTGGGGTTTTTCAGTGCGTTGTAACTTTGAATGGTCACTAAACAACCTGAAACCTGCACCACCTATCAAATTACATGAATGAAAAGCATTTATTATGAAGGAAAAGAAAAGTTGAAGAAAATTTTGTGTTTTCTAGTTGTCCTTTTGATGGCTTTAAATCTTTATCCGTAATAATGTGAACAACAGCTGAAGTGAGAGTCAAATCATATATATTTTAGAGCTTTGCATTAGTTGGTTCTGATGAATTTAGGCACAGAGAGCTAACTCTGCACAACTCTAACAGCTGCTGCTTCTGGAAGCTGTTTCCCCAACCTTTGTAAAGAACACTCAAGGAACATGCTTTACCTTAAAAAAAAACAACCACCAACAACCCCACTTTCTCCATAAAGAATACTGACAAATCTTTCAATATATTAGACAATAATAGCCAGCCTTTTGAAATAAGATTTAAAAAAATAAAAACTTCTTAAGGTTAGCCTTTATGGAAGGAAAATATGGTTTTTTAAATGGAGGGCAACAGCGCTAAATTCCTAAGATTTACTCTAAGTATATATGTAGATGTTAGTCCTAAGATAAAATTTATTTACTAGGAAGCACAATAAATTAAACTATAAATCAATCATTTGAGTAATATATTCATATCTTCTGGTGAGAAGGGCAGCGTACAAGTTTAATAAATAAAATAAATATTCAGCAAAAATTGCATTTAATTTCTTGAATCTATGTTATTCAGAAAAAGACGATTAAGCTGCTGGATAAGAATGAATTATTTTCCCATGCTGTCTATTTTGCCACTATCACACTCTGTTGACTTCTTCTCCAGAATCACATTAATCTCTACAACCTAGAAGGCCTGGGAAATGCAAAAGCTAATGCAGTGGAACAGGAGCCATAAGGAGCTTGGGCTTCATGCAGGGATTGGATTCTACCAGTTTGTACCTATTCTCTAGAACCGGTTGTTAACATTCTAAGCAGTTCGGAGAACTGGTTGTTAGAAGAAATTACTGGCCTAATCCTGTAAGGAAGGCAGGAAGGAAACATTCTGGTGTTCCTTACAGAAACATCCTCTCAGTTAACCCTTATTACATTCTTGGCAGGACTAGACTTCCTGTCTCAGGAACTTCTCTGGAGGTTTTTTCCCCTCCTTTGCTGGTACTTTGCTTGTGTGGAGTGACCATTCAAAGTTACAATGGCACCGAAAAAAGTGACTTATGACCATTTTTCACACTTACAACTGTTGCAGCATCCCCACAGTCATGAGAGGCCAGGCGAGGAGATGCGTGCCTCGATGTGAGTGATGTTGAGTTGGCCACGCCCAGCCAATAACATGACCAAGCCATGCCTACCAACTAAGCCACGCCCACAGAACCAGTTGTTAAAAAATTTGAATCCCAGCCCTGGCTTTGTGGGTTTTTTTAGAGTAGCATAATGGTCCAAAAAATTACCAACCAGTATCACTCCTCTGCCTTTTCTACAAGGGAGTGGAACAGATGATTCTTAACTGTATTTCAAATTTTATTGATGAAAAGATCAGAAGAATGAGCCACGGTGGCCCAGTGGTTAGAGTGCAGTACTGCAGGCTACTGCTGGCTGCTGGCTGACTGCAATTTGGCAGTTCAAATCTCACCAGGCTCAAGGTTGACTCAGCCTTCCATCCTTCCAAGGTAGGTAAAATGAGGACCAAGATTGTTGGAGGCAATATGCTGACTCTGTAAACTGCTTAGAGAGGGCTTTAAAAGCACTGTAAAGTGATATATAAGTCTAAGTGCTATTGCTATAAGGGAGCAAGTTCACATATTTTTGCCATATACCAATATTATGTTTTGTCACTCTTTTGTCACTGACTGCTCTTTAACTAGTTTTAGAAACTAGTTTTGTGAAAACAGATCACATTTTGTATCATATTTATGCAGAAATATGAAGTGTTTAAAAGGGTTCACCAACTTTTACATATCACTGTGTCTACATATGTATGTATGCTTTACAAAAAGTGAGTTCATACTGCATTGCTGCCATGGAAAGTATCTGTGGCAATGGAGACTTAGTGGAATCTCTTTTGCTGTGGGCCTCAGAGACCCAGACAACCAGTGGGCTACAATAGTTCCCTCAAGAACAAACGTCTTACGCTATTGGTAAATGGCATATGTTTATTAACTGACAGTGATAGGGTTATTGTTATGTGTAAAGTGATCTATGTCATGTCTTGTAAAGCATTTTGGGAACTTCTGAATTCCCAACTACTTTTCTTTGAATCCTCTGCTCTTTTTGCCATTTACTGAAGGACATCACTATATTCGACATTAGAAGTATGTCAGCAGAAACACCACAATTTTTCAGATCTGAAATCCCTTTTCATAATTCATTTTATTCTAGAGGTACACTAATAAACAGTCTAACAATATCTAACTATATAAAAATTTCATTAAAATGCAATACTTTTAAATTCTTTAAAAGTATTGCATTTTTATGAAATTTTTAGTTAGATAAAAAGTATTATATAGATAAAAAGTACATAATTAAATGGAACTTATTTTGCTTGAATATTGCATTTTAGTCAATACTTTTAAATTCTTTAAAAGTATTGAGTAAAATGCAATATTCAAGCAAAATAAGTTCCATTTAATGATGTACTTTTTAAAGGGAAAATATGATAACAAAAAGATCAGACAAAAGATTTATGTAATGTACAGTAATCTGATGTCCTTAGCATCTAAGATACAGATGGGAAAATTACAAGTAGGAGTGAAAACAATAGGTCTTTCTTATTTATTGATTTATTGATTGATTGATTGATTGATTGATTGATTTTATTGGACTTATAGGCCGCCCTCTCTCCCGAGGGACTCAGGGAGGCTTACAATAAAAACAAGAATACAAATATTAAAATAGAATTAAACTAAACTAAGCCCAACAAAATTTAAAACCCAATTAAAACTAAAAATTGATTTAAAAAAAAAAGCCACCCCTGCCCCATGTGTACAGGCTGGCCTGTTGAAACAACCAAGTCTTTAGGTCGCGGAGAAAGGAACAGAGGTCAGGGACCAACCGGAGCTTCAAGGGGAGCTGATTCCACAGGGTGGGTGCTCCCACAGAGAAGGCCCTACCCCTGGGCACAGCCAACCGACAGTGTCTGGTCGATGGCACCCCCAGGAGGCCCTGCCTGTGGGAGTGTACAGGGTGATTGGAGGTCAATGCTGGCAGGAGACGCTCCTGCAAGTACCCTGGACCCAAGCCATGAAGGACTTTATATGTGATGACTAATACCTTGAATCTCACCCGGAGGGCAACCGGCAGCCAATGCAGGTTGCGCAGGAGGAGTGTAACATGGGCTATCGGGACACTCCCATCACTACCCATGCAGCCGCATTCTGCACCAGCTGAAGCCTCCGGATGGTCCGCAAGGGCAGTCCCATGTAAAGAACATTACAGTAGTCAATTCGGGAAGTCACGAGTGCATGAGTAACCGTCCATAGGAAATCTCGGTCCAAATAGGGACACAATTGGTGCACCAGATGACTCTGCGCAAATGCCCCCCTGGTCACAGCTCCCACCTTTCTTGTCCTTGTTTCTCAGCAAATCATACACAGAATTCTATTTCATTTTTATGAAGTCATGAGTCATTCTCCATTTAGAATTATATTTATTTATTCAATTATTACAGCATAGCTATTTACCATTTAAGAGACCAACAGTTATAATACCAATCACCTTTTTGATTTTTTAGTGTTTGAAATCTTTTTATTCTGATAGTGTAGAAATTTTGTCTGGAATTTAGGAGCCTTTATCACTCCAGGGATATATCTTGAGCTATTACTAGACTTAAAAAATGTTCAGAGTTACCAATCAGACTTTTGTCTACTTGCAAATTAGTTGTACAGATTATTTTGTTAATGAAGGATGCCCTTCGATCTTTTGTAATAAAAAACAGACTGTTTAACTTTGCCAAGGTGTCAGGAGAAATTACTCATGGAGCCTATTGTATAATAAATGTATCTATTCATTGAACACCTGTCTTCAAGGTGATTTTATAGAATATTTTCATAGTATTTAGACCAGAGGAGAGAAGCTATTATGTTGTAGTTTGTTGGTAAGGTTGGTAAGAATCCTTTAAAAAGTACATTGCAATTTAGTACAAAAATGGATTGTGATTCTATTTCTTCAGGTTATTTTCATTCTCTTAAAGATCTTCTCCCATGAACAAAAAGAGATTGAATTAGATTTATATGAATATATAAAATCCCAACTGAATATTATGATTAACAGTAAAATTTTACAAAAAATTGTGAAGCAGTTTCTACTCTTCAGAGACATTTTCAGGGTAAAAATTTGTACTATATATAAGAAGTTCAATACTATCTACACATTTAGTTTACAGTAAGCTAAAACAAATGCAGGAGAAAACATCACATACAACTAATCCATGTATTACAAAGTATTATTTCTTTCATTTTTAAAACATTGCTCTTTAATTCATCTCCTACTGAGAACAGGAGAAGAGAGGAAGGGTGATAAGAACTGTGGATATTCCTGGCCTTTTACCCATATCCATCAAAAAATTTTACTACTGGTTCTGTGGGCGTGAGTTAGTGGGCATGGCAGAGGAAGGATACTATAAAAACTCGTCAGAGGTGGTATTTGCTGGTTCTCTAAACTAGTCAAAATTTCCGCTACCAGTTCTCCAGAACTGTTCAGAACCTGCTGAATACCACCTCTGGTATCCATTATTCTGGTGTACATACTTTAAGTCTGAACTGAATATTTTCCTTTAAAAACCATAAAGGGATAAATTGCATTGGGAAATCGTCCAAAGCAAGGGATTGTGTTATTCACTTATGCCACAACTGATATCTCCCCTTATGATTCTTCCTAGTAGATCTTAAATCCTTCCTTGGCAGGATTTTCAAAATCAAATGAATATCAAAATGCAAGATTTGTTCAATAATTAAGCTTATAAGCAGGGGTGGGATTCTACCAGTTCACACCTATTCACTAGAACCGGTTGTTAACATTCTAAGCAGTTCGGAGAACCGGTTGTTAGAAGAAATTACTGGCCTAATCCTGTAAGGAAGGCAGGAAGGAAACATTCTGGTGTTGCTTACAGAAACTGCCTCTCCATTAACCCTTATTACATTCTTGGCAGGACTAGACTTTCTGTCTCAGGAACTTCTCTGGAGGTTTTTTCCCCTCCTTTGCTGGTACTTTGCTTGTGTGGAGTGACCATTCAAAGTTACAATGGCACCGAAAAAAGTGACTTATGACCATTTTTCACACTTACAACTGTTGCAGCATCCCCACAGTCATGAGAGGCCAGGCGAGGAGATGCGTGCCTCGATGTGAGTGATGTTGAGTGAGTGATGACCACCAAGCCATGTCCACCCAGTCACATGACCACCAAGCCATGCCCACCACCTAAGCCATGCCCACAGAACCAGTTGTTAAAAATTTTGAATCCCACCCCTGTCTATAAGTGACATTGTCTCAAAATGAAATATCAGGTTCACTAGTGAAATATTTTCTAATAGAAGGCTTGAACCCTATAGAATAACATCTAGATACCTATGCAGTAGTGGGATTCAAAAATTTTACTACCGGTTCTGTGGGTGTGGCTTGGTGGGCGTGGCTTGGTGGACATGGTCATGTGACCAGATGGGTGTGGCTTTTTTGCACCCCCATTTTGGGGGCCTTCTGGGCCTCAGGAAAGCCTCCTGGGAAGGTGTTTTTGCTCCCAGAAGGCTTCCCTCAGGCTCAGGAAGGGAAAATATGGAGCCTGGAGGAGCCATGCAGCACCCTTTCACGTTTAATTTTGGGGCCTTCTGTGCCTCAGGGAAGCCTCCTGGGGGGCATTTTTGCTCACTGGAAGCTTCCCTGGGCCCCAGGAAGGGAGAAAATGGTGCACGGGGAGGCAGGGGGGGCTGTGCCTTCCTCCCTCCATTTTTTGCATTCCTGGGCCTCAGGGAAACCTCCTGGGTAAAACAGTAAGTAAGCAAGGGGAATCCTGCCATAGCTGATCATAGGAATACTGATTGTCAGGAGGGGAAAAAAAGAAATATCTTAAGGAGTGACTAGGCAGGTTCGTTGACCCATGCCAAATCCTTGCTACGGGTTCGCCTGAACTGGTGCAAACCAGCTGAATACCACCACTGTACCTATGCCTGATGAATCAGACATTCATCATTTCATGAATGTCATTGCCTGCATGCCTATCATCTATCTATCTATCTATCATCATCCATCCATCCATCCATCCATCCATCCATCCATCCATCACTGGTAAATTTATAGCTAAAGTCCTTTTAGTAGACATCTATTTTAAAGAAGATTAGATTATGCTCCCTATTCATCAATTTACTAAAGTTATTGGATGTGACGATACATGTAGTTGCTAAAGCTTTCTTGCCTCACTCATTCCTTCTGCACTGCAAGATATAATGTAACAATCCCTCTTCAAGAAACCCTTACTCAACACCAACTATTTTAGCCAGCTATCAGTCTCCAACATTTCCTTTTTAGGAGATGAGAAGGTGGTTGGAATACAGTTTCAGAGAGTCCTGGGTGAAATGGTTTATATGGAACCTTACAGTAAGGGTGAAAATTGAGCATGAGACCAAAATCACTTGGTGGGACTGGCATGGAAAGAGTGTGTCTATCCTGGTTCTGCTGTACTTCTGAGTATTCCTTGAGATTCTCACAAAGACATCTATAATCAGATTATTTAAAAAGGGAACAATTAACTATTATTATTATTTTTGTGGCTGCATAGTCAGATGTTTAGATTCGATTTGGTATTTTCACCCACCTACTGTTTTTCCCAAGGACCTGGGATAGACAGTTGTTGTTTTGTGGTGTTAAAAGCAGAGGTGGGTATTCAGCAGGTTCTGACCAGTTCTAGACAACCGGTAGCGGAAATTATGAGTAGTTCAGAGAACCAGCAAATACCGCCTCTGACTGGCCCCACCCCCATCTCTTCTCTGCCTCCCATTGAGTCCCAACTGATCAGCTGCATCTTCTTTTGTTGCCCTGCACAGGAGAACAGAGCTGGAAAGCAGGTTGAGGATCCAAGATTGTGGGGGGCAATAAGCTGACTTTGTAACAATGCCTCTTGGTAATAAGCAGGCATATACAATGGAATGAAGGCTATTGCTGAATGCATTGGGTTGTATCCCAAAAATTGTAAGCCGCCCCAAGTCTCCGGAGAAGGGCGGGATATAAATATGAATTTTAAAAAAAAAGGTTAGTAGGGTGGGGAGGGAATGGAGATTTTGCAGTATCCTTCCCCTGGAGTGGGATGGGAATGGAGATTTTTACCGTATCCTTCCCCTGCCATGCCCACCAAGTGGTGCCTACCAAGCCACACCACACCCACCAAGCCACGCCCACAGAACCAGTGGTAAAAAAATTTGAATTCCACCACTGGTTAAAGGTATTATCACAAGATGTAAACTGTTCCACATATAGCGGCATGTATTTATATAAAGCTGCACTGATTTGATCAATGATGGTGTTCAAGTGGTGTTCCAGTTGTTTGGGTACTCAAGGCACCTATTACCATTGGTACTATCTTTTATCTTTTGCCACAACCAGTATTGCTGACAGAGCTATCAATGACAAACAGTGGTAGTGATAATGAATTTCCTTCTCTCTTGATATTAATCTCTCCTTAGCTATCACCATGGACCAGCAGCTCTGTCTTCCATTGTGACATTGAACTTTGCAGAAATCTTCCCATGTTTCCACTGACTCCTTTTATTTCTAGGCACTTGATTATCCAATCATGTGGCAGGAAGTCAAAAATGCCTTGTTATAATCAATCCAACCTACACTCAAATTGATTTTGTTTCCCTTGCAGTTTTCCAAAATCATTTTGTCAGTTAAAAGCTGATCAGGCAATTTCGTTTCTGCTCACGTGGAAAGAGCTTGTTCTCAACTATATCCTTTTGGACTGCATCAGATACCACACCATTTACCAATTTGAAAGTTGCTGGTAAGCAGATAATTGGACTATAATTGCTTGGTGCTGCCTCTTTTGTTGGAACATTCATTATCAGGAGATTTGGCTGGATGATAAACAAACTTTGTTAATTTCAACTTCTTGCTGTTAAGCTGCTTGGCAATGAGTAGGCATAGAGAAATTAGATATTTCAATGAAAAACCATGCAGTTTATCTTCACCTGGTACTGAACTATTATTGATCTTCCTTGCTATTTTCTTCATCTTTTCTGCTTTTATTGCATATTTGGGGGTTTTTACATCTCACTTTCTTTTTTAGTTTTATCTACCTCTTTAGTGAAGGTGCAATCTTGCTGCATTTTTTATGTTGAACTGAACTATTTCTTCTTTGTCAGATGTTGACTACTTCATTTCAGTCTTTCCATCGCTGGATTGATAGAAATATAATGTGCAATTCAAGCTCTTTATCTGCTGATGTTACTATAGCTGTTATTTGTTGTTTTATTATTTCCAGTGAATCTTTGGTTTTCCTTGTTTCAAGGTGATATTTCTTGATCAGGTATTCTTTGGTATTCTTGTTCTTCAACTCCCCGCACCCAATATATTCTAGCTTGCTCACATTTGATTTTAACATGCTGATCTTATTTTCCAACTGGATTTTCCATTTTGATAATGCACTGTTTGGCTTTTTTCTTTGTTGATTTTGCAGCCAAGATATTCAGTTATGATTTCAGCTGAGTTATATAGTACTTGGTTTGTTTCTTGCAGTGACCTGGTACTTATATTTGATATTGCAGTATTAGCATATATTAATATTTGTGCTAGGTATTTCATTGGAACAAACTTAAAAGCAGGCAATCTTATTCTGTTGTTTTTGTGCTGTTCTAGATGCTAAGTTATTATTTGTTTAAATTCCATTTCTTTTTTAGTTATAAAACTTTGTTCTTTCTGAGAAGAATGCAGAGGAGAGGGTATCTGGTTTGGGAATGAATATGGTTCAATAGCAATTTCGGTTTCTTCTATTACCAACTCTCTCTGGCTTGCATCTACACTCTGAGCTACTTCTGGCAAAGCTTTGATTTATTTGCCCTAGATAGAGATTTGTCCAATTCTGCTTCTATTAATACTTTATTTCATATAATATATTGATATTGATCTACTAGTCTCTATTCTGTTATTTCTGATTATGGATGTTCTTTCAGCTATCTTTTTGTTGAACTTGATTTGTAATAACATATCTTTATTGCATATATTAGTTTTTAATCTTTGTATATTTGTGATGGGTAAATAACTTTTACTAGTAGTCTTGCAACTGCTGACTGCGATTGCTCTGAGTTCTGTAGACCATTTGTCACCAGGAATTCTAACATCTAGCACAATCCTTGTTGACCTTGGCAATGACAAATCTGATATGGGTTTCTGTAAATTATACCTCCCCTAAAGTTTATGGGATAGACAATCTCTAACTGGCTTGCTGATAAGTATGGTTGAACATCTGGAATATTTGTCATTCTTCTTAAGCTTCTCATACACAGAATTATTATTATTAATCATCATTATCATCTTGTTATTATGTTTTTATTATTGCTTTATAAGATTTAAATATTTTTCCAATGACTTTTGGATGAATAAATCAGATTATTTTGTTGGGTAGAGCAACAGCATGCAGTTAGCCAATTAATTATTGTATTTACCTAATATGGTCCACATCCCATACTGATATCTGAACTCAGATTGTGAAGTGTCTAGATAATCCATATCACTTCAACCCAGTAGCGGGATTCAGCCAGTTCTCACTGGTTTACCAGTTGTTAAATTACCCATCAAAGTGGACCCTGGGCACCACCCTGCACTGCAATGGAGAAATGGGCAACGGAACAGCTGGTGCAAGGGAAGGAGAAAGCAGCTTTCCCTCTTTCTTCTCCCTGCTCCTCCTCCTTCCCTTGTGCCAGCCAGCCGCTCCATTTCCCATTTCTCCACTGCAGCGCAGTGCCCAGGATCCACTTTGATAGCAGGGGGATAATTTAGCAACCGATTCATTCATGCTCAAGTTGGCCATTGCAAACCAGTTAAATTATTTGAATCCCACCTCTGCTCAGAGACCTCTGCAGCCTCACCACTTTCTTGGTCATCTTTCCCAAAAAGGAAAGGTTAGAGATAGGATGACATTTTGTTGATTTCAGACCTATTTTAAGGGCATCTGAAATCTCATTTCCCTCAGGTAGGTATTGCCTTTCGGTCAGATCTCTTCCTCAATATCCTACCTTTTTGCTTTTATTTCTTGGGATTTGGGATGGGACAGGAATCCAATCCACAAATATTGGGAACTAAAATCCTAGAGAGTTTAGTCTACTTCCTCAGGATTCACAAACTCAAAAGTCTCCAAGTAACTCAACAAGATGTCACCACAAGATGCTACTTCTGTCATCTCAACAAATTATGTCCTGTCTGGCTTCTAAATCAGAATGGATTTTTAATTAATCCCAGGCATGAACACTATTACCCTTGAATTTCATCATGGCAATGCTTATAGAAAGCTGTTGTATAACTTTGCCTCCTCTGTTTCAGACTCTCAAAGGAAGAGGATAATTGATAGATCTTTGTTAAGTATCTTCGCAGTGTGTCATCTCAGCAGGAAGGAGAGTAACCCTTCATATCAGGTGAAGGCTTTTTAAAAAATGTTGTTATTGGTCTCTGAGGGTTTTTTTAGCCTTTTAACTTCTCCAGATAACTTCATATTTGTAAAAGTTAATGATCAACCTTTGTCAAAATTAACATTCTTTTGGCACATTTGGGCATTGAATTCCAATTTCATTGTCCCTTCAGAAAGTGAGTAGATCAAAACATTTTCACACATATATACTATACATACATACATACTATATTCACAGCAGAGCAACTTCCTGCTCCATAATCTCTGACAGCATACATGCAGCATGTACTAAAGAGGTGAATGACAGGAGTGCGAGCAATTTTTTATTTTATTTTATACATTATAAGGAAGGCAGTTTTGTAATTCCAGATGCTGTGTGTTAAGTCTGCATGAAGAGTCAGACACGAAGAGTTCCAGCAAAGAGTTTATTCAGTGACTACAGCTCAAATGGACCCGACTTGGCTTGGCTACGGATGCCTCTTATAGCCTGCAGCCGTGGTTGCCAGCCAATGGGAGTGCAGGGTTTCTTCCCGCACTATTTAAACCAATACCATTTGACATTTTACAAGAACAGTTCAAATAAACCAATAACATTCAAACCTACATACATAACACCCCTCCCCACTAGGTTCAGTCCATACCAAACCCCAACCTATCTAATGTATTCCTTTAAATAGGTGGGGCTCTTATGCTGAGACCTTCGTGGTTCAGAAGTTTTAACGTTCTCACCCAGTGAGAGGGAAATGTGTCTGTTGACATTTCCCTGTTGGGATTTCCTGTGAAAGGAGACCCTGTTAGACTGTTAGAATCTGGTCTCTCCTCCCAACCCATCTCCATTCCAATGTCAGCACCCAAGTCAGGTAGTGATGTGCAATCTTCCACTTCTAAGATGGATCTTGGCATTGTGACAGGTTTGGGATGGTTTCTGTCGTAATGGCTCGTTACACATGGGGTTGATTCTTGCTTGCTGATTTTCCTCCTGTTCCTCCCCTTCCCCTAGAAGTGAAATCAGGTGAGGGACCCAGAGAGAGACAGGGCGATGTTCCTGAGGGAACCTGGATCTAAGTTGGTCAATGTGCCTGCTCCAGAGGAGTCCATCCTCTGTTTGTACCCTGTAAGAACAAGGGCCAGTGATGTGAGTTATTTCAGCAGGAATCCACAAAGGTTCACCTATAAGGTTCTTAGCATATACAGAATCACCCACACTGAAAGAACGAACTTTGGAAGTGGAATCCAGTGGTGTTGGTGTAAGTGGGATGAAGGTGGTCAAGGGAAGACCTAAGTTTCCTACCCATCAACAACTCTGCTGGGGATAAGTTATTTGATGGGCTAGGAGTGATGTGCTGAACACTAAGTTTTTCAAGCTTCTCAGTGATGTCCCCAGGACCCAGCTGCTGAAGCTTCTCTTTGGTAAAGCGTACCATGCGTTCAGCCTGGCCATTAGCCGAAGGGTGCCCAGGGGCAGTGAGGGCATGTCTAATACCCTGTTGTGCCAGAAAGGATTCAAAAATGTTAGATGAATTGTTGTCAGAGACAAGGACGTCTGGCAACCCATGGGTTACAAACAATTTTCTGAGCTGCTTGATGACAGCCTCAGTTGTAGTGGATGTCATAGGAATTACCTCTAGCCATTTGGAATATGCATCTACTATAACTAGAAAAGTGTGCCCTCTAGTAGGGCCTGCGAAATCAATGTGGATCCTAGACCATGGGCCCCTAGGACATTCCCATTCCTGTGTGGGGGCATGAGGTGGAGCAGGCATGACTACCTGGCAATTGGGACAAGATGCAACCCAGTTTTCAACCATTCTGTCAATACCTGGCCACCATACATAACTCCTGGCCAATCCCTTCATCCTTACTGTTAAGTCTGCATGAAGAGTCAGACGCGAGGAGTTCCAGCAAAGAGTTTATTCAGTGACTACAGCTCGAATGGACCCGAGTTGGCTTGGCTATGGCTGCCTCTTATAGCCTGCAGCCGTGGCTGCCAGCCAATGGGAGTGCAGGGTTTCTTCCCGCACTATTTAAACCAATACCATTTGACATTTTACAAGAACAGTTCAAATAAACCAATAACATTCAAACCTACATACATAACACTCCTCCCCACTAGGTTCAGTCCATACCAAACCCCAACCAATCTAATGTATTCCTTTAAATAGGTGGGGCTCTTACGCAATGCGTTGAGACCTTCGTGGTTCAGAAGTTTTAACGTTCTCACCCAGTGAGGGGAAATGTGTCTGCTGACATTTCCCTGTTGGGACTTCCTGTGAAAGGAGACCCTGTTAGACTGTTAGAATCTGGTCTCTCCTCCCAACCCATCTCCATTCCAATGTCAGCACCCAAGTCAGGTAGTGATGTGCAATCTTCCACTTCTAAGGATGGATCTTGGCATTGTGACAGGGTTCGGATGGTTCCTGTCGTAATGGCTCGTTACACATGGGGTTGATTCTTGCTTGCTGATTTTCCTCCTGTTCCCCCCTAGAAGAGACATCAGGTGAGGGACCCAGAGAGACAGGGCGATGTTCCTGAGGGAACCTGGATCTAAGTTGGTCAATGTGCCTGCTCCAGAGGAGTCCATCCTCTGTTTGTACCCTGTAAGAACGAGGGCCAGTGATGTGAGTTATTTCAGCAGGAATCCACAAAGGTTCACCTATAAGGTTCCTAGCATATACAGAATCTCCCACACTGAAAAACGAACTTTGGAAGTGGAATCCAGTGGTGCGTTGGGTGCGTAAGTGGGATGAAGGCGGTCAAGGGAAGACCTAAGTTTCCTACCCATCAACAACTCTGCTGGGGACAAGTTATTTGATGGGCTAGAGTGATGTGCTGAACACTAAGAAGTTTTTCAAGCTTCTCAGTGATGTCCCCAGGACCCAGCTGCTGAAGCTTCTCTTAGGTAAAGCGTACCATGCATTCAGCCTGGCCATTAGCCGAAGGGTGCCCAGGGGCAGTGAGGGCATGTCTGATACCCTGTTGTGCTAGAAAGGATTCAAAAATGTTAGATGTGAATTGAGGGCCATTGTCAGAGACAAGGACATCTGGTAACCCATGGGTTACAAACAATTTTCTGAGCTGCTTGATGACAGCCTCAGTTGTAGTGGATGTCATGGGAATTACCTCTAGCCATTTGGAATATGCATCTACTATAACTAGAAAAGTGTGCCCTCTAGTAGGGCCTGCGAAATCAATGTGGATCCTAGACCATGGGCCCCTAGGACATTCCCATTCCTGTGTGGGGCGTGAGGTGGAGCAGGCCTGACTACCTGGCAATTGGGACAAGATGCTACCCAGTTTTCAACCATTTTGTCAATACCTGGCCACCATACATAACTCCTGGCCAATCCCTTCATCCTTACAATCCCAGGATGACCCTCATGTAACATTTCCAAAACCTCTCTTTGCAGTTTTGCAGGAATAACCACCCTGTTACCCCACAAAATACATCCTCTTAATACAGATAATTCAGTTTGCCTGGACTTAAAAGGTTGGGCAAGGTGAGGTAGATCTTGAAGAGGCCAACCTTTCTTAATCCAGCCTATAACAGGAGCCAACACAGCATCTTTGGCAGTCTCTCTGGCAATCTCAGCAGCATGGACTGGAAGCTTAGCAACAGTCTCTAGGAAAAAGGTGTGTGTTTCAGGTTCAAAGTCCTCCTTGTGGCAAGGCAGTGGGCAACGACTCAGTGCATCAGCATGTCCAATGTCCTTGCCAGGCCTGTGAATCAGTTTGTATGAATAGGCTGCAAGAAATTCAGTCCACCTCAGCATTCTTGGTGACAGGATATTAGGTGTAGGTTTGTCTCCTGCCACAATGCCTAATAAAGGTTTGTGATCTGTAACAATGGTGAATGACCTGCCATACAGATATTCATGAAATTTCTTAACAGCTGCAACGATTGCTAATGCCTCTAGTCCAGTTGGCTATAATTCCTCTCTGCTTTGGACAAAGTGCGAGAGTAAAATGCAATGGGGCTTCCCTTCCACTGGGAAGCCTGTGACTCAAAACCCCACTCCAAAAGGGATGCATCACAAGTCAGAACAACAGGCAAATTCTCAGAGAATTGTATCAATACAGCATCAGATGTGATTAGTCTCTTAATACTGTTAAATGCTGATTGTTCCTTCCTCCCCCAGATCCAAACAGCCTTCTTATCAAGCAGGCGATGTAAAGGTTCAGCAATGGATGCTTTGAGGTAGAAACATGTGATAAAAGTTAATGAGTCCAAGGAAGGCTTGCAAATCTGTTTGCATTTAGGTTTAGGGGCTTCTTGATTGCTTTAACTTTGGCATCAGTAGGGTGGATGCCATGCTTGTCAATCATGTACCCCAGGAACTCAACTCTGTCTGTTTTGAGTGTGCATTTGTCTTCCTTGACTTTTAAACTTGCTTTTCTGAATCTGGTAAGGACTTCTCTGAGTCTTTCTTGAAGCTGAGTGTCATTTTCAGCAGAGATTAACACATCATCAAAATAAGGCACTACCCCAGGCAGTCCTTGCAGCATTCTTTCCATAAGACTTTGAAAAATGCCAGATGCCACGCTTACTCCAAATTGTAACCTTTTACATTTGAAGGCACCTCTGTGAGTCACAATTGTTTGGGCCTCTGCAGTGGCATCGTCAACTGTTAATTGTTGATATGCCTGGGCCAAGTCCAGTTTGGCAAAGACTGTACCCCTGCCAAGGGAATGTAGTAGATGATGCACAACTGGTACTGGGTATCGCTGCGCATGGTTAAGTGTCCCCTTATAGTCACCACAGATTCTTACTGACCCATCAGCCTTGACTGGTGTGACTATGGGTGTTTCCCATCTGGAGTGATCAGTGGGCTCTAAAACCCCTTGAGCAATTAATTTATCTAATTGTGCATCAATTTTTCCTTTAAAGCAAATGGAACCCTCCTGGGCTTTAAACAATTGGGGCACCTTGGGATCTAGGTTGAAAGTGATAGGGGTCCCCATATACTTGCCCAGTCCTTCGCTGAAGACCTCTGGAAACTCAGACTTCAAGGCCTCCTCCCATTCAGAGTTGCTCACGTGATTGATGCCAGTCACCTCGATGCCTAGTGGCTTGAACCACTCAAGTCCCAGCAAGCTTGGGCGATCCTTGTCCACGATGGTCAGGGGCAAACGTTTGGTGTGGCCTTTAAACTGCACGTTGAAATCTCTTGCTCCAACTACTGGAATCTTGTTCCCTTGGTAGTCTTTAAGAGTCAGTGCTTGCTTCTGGAAATGTTTCTTCTGAATGTTGGGAAGGAGTCTGTGAATAGTGTCCCATGACACCTTAGATAAATAAGAGCCTGAGTCCACTTCCATTTGGGAAGGCCTTCCTTCAATGAATACCTTCACGTGTACTTTTCTCCTTCTCAAGGGTGAAGAATGACCAATAGTGATTGTTTGGTGAGTTTCATTCTTCCCATTTGCTTCTGAATTTTGCCCCATCTTTTCAATGAAGTTGTTGGGCTTAAAGTCTTTTTCAGGAAATTTCTTCCTACTAGGTGGAGTTCTGGATGATTTGCAGACTCTGGCTAGGTGACCCCTTTTCTCACAACGTAGGCAGATGGTGTCAAAGAACTTGCATTCAGTCGGGGTGCCCCCACAGCCTCTGCAATAAAATCCTTGCCTATTTCTCCCAGGGTCTTTCCTTTTCTTCTCCATTCTGAGTCTAAAATCCCTCCTCCACCTCACTGCAATCTGAATCAGAGTCTATTTGTTCGCAATGGGCTGTTGTGGATTTTTCCACATCAGAATGGCTTGAGGCCTGGCTTGAGGCCTTGTTAATCTTTTTCATGGCCCTGCTGAGGACTTGGTGGCTTCGCTGAAACAGCTTCTTCAATGGCCTCTTTAAGCGTGATCTTAGGTTTCATTAACAGTTTGCTTTGTAAGACCTTATCTTTGAGGCCTAAAACAAACCGATCACGCATGGCCTCTTCTAAGTTGGTAAAGTCACAAGCACCCCAATGTCCCTTAAACTTGCCACGAAGTCATTAACATTCTCGCTTTCCCTTGATCCCAAAGTAAAATTCGTGTCTCTTAATGAGGCACGATACTTGTGGGCCTAATGGGCTCTTAAAAGCTTCTCCAAATCAGGCCATTCCATTACCTTCAGTTCTGCAGCTCCCGCTAATGCCTTCGCCATCTTGAAGACTGCCGGACCGCAGTGCGTGAAAATACCACCCTCTTCCGTCTCTCGGGAATGTCGGCGAGGTCGTTTCCTTCCAGGTACATCTGGAAGCGATCCATACGATTCCCAGTCTTCCGCCCGGATCGAAGGGCTGGGGGTGTTCAGCGCAGCCATCTCGCTCTTCTGCTTGTCTTTCGCGTCATCTTCTCTTCAGAGAAATCCCACCTTCGTCGCCAGTGTTAAGTCTGCATGAAGAGTCAGACGCGAAGAGTTCCAGCAAAGAGTTTATTCAGTGACTACAGCTCGAATGGACCCGAGTTGGCTTGGCTACGGCTGCCTCTTATAGCCTGCAGCCGTAGTTGCCAGCCAATGGGAGTGCAGGGATTCTTCCCGCACTATTTAAACCAATACCATTTGACATTTTACAAGAACAGTTCAAATAAACCAATAACATTCAAACCTACATACGTAACACTGTGCCAGTTCAAAGGTTGAAGCACTATTTCATTTCCATTTCTGATTGATTAACTGGAATATAACATAATTGATTGCTTCATGATACTTCCATCTATTCTTAATATTTCAACAGAAAAAAACAACTTACTACATGATGAATTAGATCATGGAAACTGAGTGAAAACTGTCATGAGAAAGTGGCCTAAATTAGCAGGAAAAACACTCCAGGAACAATAGCAATAGCACTTAGACTTATATTCCACTTTACAGTGCTTTACAGCCCTCTCTAAGCAGTTTACAGAGACAGCATATTGCACCTAACAATCTGATACCTCATTTTACCCACCTCGGAAGAATGGAAGGCTGAGTCAACCTTGAGCCTGGTGAGATTTGAATTGTCAAATTGCAGGCAGCTGGCAGTCAGTAGAAGTAACCTGCAGTACTGCACTCTAACCACTGGGCCACTGTGGATCATACAAGAACACAAGTTAACAAACTGAGCTCTGTTCCTGTTTACTGTACATACAAATGTTCACCTTCTTGATTTATCCTTAGTAATAACTAATATTCCCTCCCTCTGTGCATGCTCAAGATGGCGGTCTGTGGCTGAGAGGCTCGTCTGGGCATTTTGGCGGTTCAGCTGGTTTTCTGGGGAGGAGGACACCCGCTGCCTCCCCTTGTCCCTGGAGCCATCTCGGGAGCGTCTGGGGGTGCCACAGGAGCCGTTTGGTGGGATTTGAGCTCGGCGTGGCTAGATCGATTCTCCCAGCGGCTTTTCTATCGCGGCGTCAGCCAAGCAAGCATGCCAGCGGCAGCGGCGGTAGCAGCGGCAGCGGCGGCGTTGTTTGCCTCCTGCTCCTTGGAGCTCGTGGCGTTGTTTGTTTGTTCTGCCTTGCGTCCCGGCTGCTGTCTGCCCTGCCCTGTGTCCTGTGCCCTGGTGGCTGCGAGTCCCAGTGTGCGTCCCTGTGGACCCGATGCCATCGCTGCTGGTCGTCGGCTCTGGACTGCTGGCGGCGAGTGTGGCAAGACCGGGTTCCAATGGGCTGGACCAGCTACAGCCTGACTGCGGCGCTGGGGTTTTTCCCCACCAAATGGGAGTTGATGGCAGCAGAGATGGCCTGGACTTGGTGCTGTGGCTGCCTACAGGCAGTTATATGTAGGTAGCCATGGAGTCCCCAGTGGAGGGCTGTTGGTTGGTCCAATGGCTTTCTCCCTCTCTTTCCGGCTCTGACTTGGGTGGTGTGGCTATGGGGGTGGGTTTTGAACCACCCCTGGGAGCCCTACCCTTTACTTTCTCCCCAGAAGTTCTGGGAGAGTGGACAGGAAGGGAGGGAGGCCTATACATCTAAGAGTTCCAGGGGCATGTTCTCATCCATGGCCTGGACTGAGGGGCCTTCCTGGCTGGAGATTATGGGCAGAGTCGGTGGTGGTGCCCTTCCCGAAAGGATGGCTTGTGGCCCCAGATCTGTGGCGGGATTGGCTTTGGACATTGCACCTTGTTTGGACTCTTGGACTCTCGGACATTCCATCTGTGACCGCCCTCTCACTGTTTTGCCATCTTGGACTCATTGACACTATTGATGGTGCCTGGGTCATCTGCACCACTTCCATGGACCTATACTTCTCTCTTGAGGCTGGACTACCTCCCACTGTGGTGAGAGGGCAGTGGGAGGATGTGATTTTCCCTGCAGTGTGAGTGCAGGGAATTATTCAGGATTTTATACAAGTCACTATGGTGGCAGCACAGTGACTTGTTTATTTGACTCTAACTGTCGGCAGCTGTGAGAGAGTTGCCGATTGCGGACTATTTCCTGATTCTCATTTAGTCCGTCTCCTATTGTATTTCCATCTCTACAATTTTTCTTCCATCTAACCAGCTGCCCCCTGTCCTGCCTAAGATGTACATGTTATGCCTGCCTACTCTCCAGCAGACTTATGGGCCCTCCAGATGGTTCCCCAGTCTGTGGAATGGCCCTGCATTTTATCAAGAGCTTTCCTTAATGCGGATCTTGGGATCGAGAGGTGGCATGCTGCAGTTAATGGGCCAAATTCCAAATTTAGGAGGAAGGAAACTTTTAAAATTTTTAACTAGCCGTCTTAAGGGGTTAGGGAGGAGGGTTAATAGGTCCTCTTGCAGCCGGTTCGTGGTGGGGGTGGTGGAGGTTGGGGGCCTGTGGGGCTCGGGGACTGAGGTGGGGGCTGCGATTCCCAGGGTGGTTGGGGTTGGCAGCAGATGTTGAGGCATAGGGTCATATTATGTGCCGGGAGCACACACCCACCAACTCCGTGCGTTCGCTTGCTCCGACCCTATGACCTCCTCCCTAGGGAGTTAGGGAGTGGGACCCCTGGGCTCAGACTGGTGTATTTTAATGCCAGGTCCGTGGCCAATAAATCTGTCCTCCTCCATGAAATCATTGAGGAGGAGGCTGCGGACCTGGCTTGCATCACGAGACCTGGTTGGGCCGGAGGAGGTGTCCCTCTGGTTGAATTATGCCCTCCAGGTTTTGAGTTGTGCACCGGAGCCCAGGGTAGGGGTGGTGGGGTGGCTGTGGTTATTAGGGAGACCTTACTTCCAAGGGAGGTCACTATCCCAGATAGGCGGGAGTGAGACCCTCCTCCTGAAGTGGGGGCCAAATGGTCAGGTGGGTTTGCTGCTTGCATACCTTTCTCCCAGCTGTGTGACAGCAACCCTGCCTGGGCTCCTGGGCGTCCTCTCGGGGTGGCGGTGGAGATCCCAGGCCTTATAGTCCTGGGGGACTTTAATCTGCCTTCCCTGGGGGGTGCGTCGGGATTGGCCCAGGAATTCATGGCTTCCATGGAAGCCATGGGCCTGACCCAATTAATTCATGGCCCCACTCATGAGGGGAACACTCTCGACCTTGTTTTTGTCTCTGAGTGGTGGCATAGTGACAGAGGGCAGACCACTTTTACGTCTTTGCCCGTTCCATGGTCTGATCACTATCTCCTACGGCTGGTCTTCCAACAAGCCGCCCCCACTGCTGGGATGAGGAGCCACGTGGGTGGTTCCGCCCCAGCGCCTTATGGACCGGAGCGGTTCCAGGCGGAGCTGGGGCCTCTTCCCTCTTCCCTGACTCACGGCTCTGCCGAGGATCTGGCGACCGCCTGGCAGGCTGCGTCGGAAGCCCTCGACAGGGTTGTCCCCATGCGACCCCTTACCGTGGATCCCGAATGGCTCCCTGGTATTCAGAGGAGCTCCGGGAGATGAAACGCCGTCGAAGGGGCTTAGAGAGCAGGTGGAGGGCCACCGCTCCCAGGCGATCGAGCCCAGTTAAGAGCCCATATTAGGACTTACCTGGGAGCGATGAGAGCGGCGAATGTCTTATCTCTCCGCTCTCATAGCGTCCGCAGATAACCGGCCGCCCTGTTCGGGTCACGCTCCCTTCTTCGTCCAGAGGAGGGGCGGACCCCTTGAAGGGCTGAGAATTTGGGCAATATCTGTCGGATAAGATCGCCGGATTGAGGCGGGTTGTCCTCTGATTTGCAGTGGTTGGAGGCGGGATCGGGGAGTCTGGCCATTACGTTTTGGGATGAGTTCGATCCTGTTTCCGAGGATGAAGTGGGCGGGATTATGCGGCCTGAGTTCCACCACATGTTTGTTGGACCCGTGCCCCTCCTGGTTGGCTTATGCCGCCAGGGAGGTCACCTGCGGCTGGATCCGGGCAGTTGTCAATGCTTCTTTGAGAGGGTGTCTTTCCCTCCGCCTTGAAGGAGGCGGTGGTGAGGCCCCTCCTGAAGAAGCCTGCCCTGGATCCGACCGTGTTAGACAACTTTCGTCCAGTCTCCAACCTTCGCTTCTTGGCGAAGGTTGTTGAGAGTGTGGTGGCCCGGCAATTTCGCTTTTCCTGGAGAAGCGGACTACCTCGATCCGTACCAATCGGGCTTCCGGCCTGGTTTCAGCACGGAGACGGCATTGGTCGCACTGTTGGATGATCTCTGGAGGGCACGGGACAGGGGTTTTCCTCTGTCCTGGTCCTATTAGACCTCTCAGCGGCTTTCGATACCATCGACCATGGTATCCTTTTGCGACGCCTTGTGGGGTTGGGGGTGGGGGCACTGTTCTTGGTGGCTCTCCTCCTACCTGGCTCGGTGTTGGCAGGGGGCAGAGGTCGTCCCCAAGGGCTCACTTGTGGGGTCCCTCAGGGGTCGGTCCTCTCCCCTCTTATTAACATCTACATGAAACCGCTGGGTGAGATCATCCGTGGTTTTGGGGTGAGTATCATCAATATGCGGATGATACTCAACTGTATATCTCCACCCCAAACCAGATCAGTGATGCCCTCTCCGTGATGACTCGCTGTCTGGATGCGTGCGAATCTGGATGGGCGGCAACATGCTTCACTCAACCCGGCCAAGACTGAGTGGTTGTACATACCGGCATCCCGTTCCAGCTTAGAATGTCCATCGTTGACCATAGGGGAGTGGTGTTGCCCCTGTGGACAGGGCGAGAACCTGGGGTCCTCCTGGATGCGGCTCGGTTGGAGGAGCAGGTGGGAGCCGTCGCCAGGGGCCTTTGCCCAGGTCCGGCTGGTTCGCCAGCTTCCCGTTCCTGGACCGGGATGCCCTGCGTACAGTCACTCATGCCCTTGTTACCTCGCGACTTCGACTATTGCACGCTCTCTATTTAGGACTGCCCTTGCATACCATCCGAGACTGCAGCTGGTGCAAAATGTGGCGGCGGTGTGATGGGAGTTTCCGGTTCTCCCATGTTAGCCCCTCCTGCGCTGCCTGCATTGGTTGCCGGTTGCCCTCGGGTGAGATTCAAGGTTTTAACTTTAACATACAAAGTCCTACATGACATGGGTCCTTATTATTTAAGGGAGAGACTGCTGCCGACATCGAATACTAACGCCCTGTCGAAGTCACAGACAGGGACTCCTTGGGGTCCCATCAGCGGGCAATGCCGGCTGGCGGTCCCCGACGGCGTGCCTACTCTGTCGCGGTCCCTGAACTCTGGAACCAACTTCCCTGGGGCTCGCGGCCCCTGACCTCCGCACCTTCGCCATGACTTGAAGACCTGGTTATTTGACCAAGCCGGGCTGTGACCCATGGGTGGGGTGTTTTAGATTTTGTGGTTTTTAAGTTTTGTATTAATTGGGACCATTAATTTAATTCTTTTTTAAATATTTATTGTGTCTGTTTTTATTGTAAGCCGAGTCTTGGAGATGGGGCATATAAGTCCCATTAATAAATAATAAATAAATAAATAAATAATAAATATTTCTTCCAAGGATATTCTAATCATTTCTTTGATCTTATCCATCCTGCTCATCTATTCTTTTCTGCTTCTTCTAATTCCTTCTGCTTTGCCAAGCAAAAATAATTTTTATACTATATCATCGACATGCATTAGACATCCAAAGTGCAATCAGCGTTTAGTTAATTCAGGATTGATTGACAAGAATTCTTCTTGCTCCATATTACTCCCATAAACCACATTTGAATCCATAATTCCAAGATATACGTTTTTTTCAGTATAAATCTCTCACATTGCCATTGAAAAGACAATTGCTGTATTTACTTTGAACTTCTTTGTCACCAAAAAGTTCTTATCCTGTGCAACCCTACATATCATTGCAGTTATTATTATTACTATTACTATTACTATTACTATTACTATTACTATTATTATTATTATTTATTGGACTTATAGGCCGCCCTCTCTCCTGAGGGGCTCAGGGTGGCTTACAATAAAAACAAGAATACAAATATTAAAATACAATTAAACTAATTAAGTAAGCCCAATAAAATTTAAAATCCAATTAAAAACTAAAAACTAAAAATGATAAAACCCCACTCCACCCCATTCAGTCCAGGCTGGCCTGTTGAAACAACCAAGCCTTTAGGTCGCTGCAAAAGGAACGGAGGTCAGGGGCCAGCTGGAGCTCCAAAGGGAGTTGATTCCACAGGGTGGGTGCTCCCACAGAGAAGGCCCTACCTCTGGGCACTGCCAACCGACAGTGTCTGGCTGACGGCACCCCCAGGAGGCCCTGACTGTGGGAGCATACCGGGCGATTGGAGGTCGACGCTGGCAGGAGACGCTCCCGCATCTTCCTTCCTCTTCCTTCTTCTTTACTTTTTCAGCACATTTTCAACTTTTACATATTCTTGATCCCCCAGATATAAAGCTATCACTTTGTCATTCACCACCACATGTATGTCCCCTAAACTATAGGTTTATATTGCCTTTGTCCTTTAATAATTAACATTAATCCAGATTTTTCACTTTTCATTTTTACTTTCTTGATTAGCTCTATTTTTGACCAACAAAATTGTGTCTTCCAAGCACCCAAAATATGCAATTGTTGGATGTCCAAGTTAGATTCCATTTGTCACCTCTTCTAAGTCTGCCATTAAAGAGTTAAGGGGATAATTTGAATCTATGTAACACTTTTTTCTTAGTCAAAATCCTTCTGTTTTTATCAGTAGCTTCTGGTAATGGTAACATTTGCTCCAAAGAATAATTTTGCATTCAGGTGCATATATATCAATTTCAGTATGTTCCATATTTTTCCATGAACTGCAGAGGTGGAAGTCTTGGTGTAGTCAATGAAGCAAAGTTTTTCCTCTATTCACTTGCTCTCTCCATTATCCATCTTATGCTATCTGATCTCATGTCCTTCTGCCTTTTCTGAAATCTGTCTGCTCAACTGGCATTTCTCTCTCCTTCTATAGTTCTGGTTTTTGTCAGATCATAAACAAAATTTCACTTGTGCAAGGAATTTTGTTCAATTATTTAATACATTGTGTATTCTCTCACTACTACCTTTTTTGTTATAGTGTCTGTATATACTGTATATTCTACTAGGATTCAGACTTGTTATATATTTATTGAGAAGTACCTGCTAGCATTTTATCTATACCTGCATCAGTGGGTATTTCTTCTGTACTTTTGGCACTTTCCTATTAAAATTTTGGTCAATTAAGAGTTACACTTCATTTTCTAGGGTAGCGAATTTCTGAGAATGACCAAAATATTTATATAGAGTTTCTCTCTACATAAATATTTTTCTCATTCCATAAATCTGTTTGCAAATGGGGTTCACCACAATATTTCTTTAATCTTATACAGTACACCTTTATTAGCTTTCTTTTGAGGTTATTCTGGAGTATTCTCATCATAGCTATGATTTCTTTGAACTTTTTTTAATCTCTCTTTTCTTTTTAGTTTGTTTGCTTTGGCTTTGTTACTTGGTGCTGAAACTTTGCATGCATTCTTTTTTCAAGAATTTTCACTCTCATCTTTCCCAACCTATAATCACGTGAATAAATTCACCACCACTCCCTGCCCCCAATATTATTTACTTCTCCCTTCAAATCAGATGTCACTTCCGGATATTGCCTGGACAAATTACTGTACTTTTCCTGACAACATTTTTTAAATGTAGTTTGTTACTGCTTTCTCTCTAGAGTTGAAGGAAAGGTACTGGCCCAAAGTCATCCAACTGACTTTATGTCTAAGACAGACTAGAACTCAGTTCTGCTGGTTTCTATCTTTTAATTATACTCTTGTTCAATATTAGTTATAAAAAAATCAAAGATCTTATGCAAATGTTTAATTTATTTGCAGAATTAAATGAATGATCACCAGGCTTAATTTTTATTTATTTTTATATTTGTATCTCACCCTTTGACTGATATGTCAGAATAATGTTTAACTTCTAATTAGCAGTAGATTAAGTGACTGATTTCTTCAAGGCTACTCAATAAATGCAATCTGGATTGGTTATCTTTAAATACAACTTTCTAGCTGAATGTTCCAAATTGTATGTCTTTTAGATAACTGGATCTATACCTCTCAAAATTCCCAGCCAGCTGTGAATTTTCACTTTACTGTAAAAAAATCTATCATTTTTCTGTAAGATGTTTCCATCCTATCCTCAAATCTAAAAAGGAATTAGAAATGGAAGGATGTGTCTGCCATTGGTTTACATATTTATAATTGAAAGAAAAATTTAAATCAGACAAAAAGAATTATGGGTTTGACTTTGTGAAAAATGAATTGGAAATTCTACTGCATGGTAGTGATGAACGTCTATAAATTGTTATTGAATTTGAATTTAGAGAATGAATATAAAAAGCATTACAGGATTCAGTGGGCAAGAAATATTGGATATAATGTAATGCTTGAACAATGGGAGAACTTTTGGATGAAAGTCTGAAATTTACAGAAAATTATCATTTAAAGAAAACTTTTATAGGATGATGTATCATTGGCATTTAGCACCAGAGAAGTTGTCAAGAATGTATAAAGGTATTTCAAATGAATGTGGCAAATGCAAATGTGAAAAGGGACCTTCTTTCACTGATGGTGGGCATGTGGAAAAGCAAATAAATATTGGAGTAGGATTCACATCTTAATACAGAAGATTCTCAAAGTGAATGTAAAGATAAATGAGAAATTTTATTTTTGGGTTTAATGGATAAATAGTTAGAAAAAATTGAAACTTTGATGTTATATATGTTGATGGCAGCAAGCAATGGTATGCACAAAAATGAAAGGACACTTTGATTCCTACAATGGTAGAATGGCTGCAAAAGTTGATAGAGTTAGCAGAGATGCTATGACAGATGGCTAAATTGAGTGCTTTGATTAAATAAAAAAACACAATTACTTTTGTTTCTACTTGGAAACTGCTTCTGGACTTTGTGTTTGAGGTAGAAAACATGAAACTTTGATTCTGGGTTTTAACAATTCGTTGTTGTAGAAATAGCTAGTTTATATTACTATGTAAAAATAAAAAGTTGAAGTTTTGATGCTGATCTTATTCTACTGCACCAAAAGGAGTCTGAAGTCAATGCCTTTTCTTTCCTTTTTCTCTATGTCCTACACTTTTCCCTTCCCTTCTCCCTCCCTTATTTTCCCACTATTTTCTTTTGTATTTTTGTATTTTACACTACAAACCATAAAATTTTAAACAGTAAAAAGAATTCCATTGAAAAGATTTTATACCATCATTTTTGCTAGTAGTTTATCCTGACATTTTATGAAGTTTTGTTGTTTTTAAAAGTTCAATAAAGCACACTCTTCATGGTACACCACAGGGTAGAATTAAAAATCTGATGATTAAATAAATAATTTGTTATTAATCATAGTTTTGACAAATAATGTTTAAAGCACTTTACATTTATCGTATCATCTTGAAGAAGTGACCCACTTAAAATGGATTACTGAGAAATAGCAGCCCTTAATTATATAATTTTGCACATTTGCCATTTTTGCTAGATTTACTTAAAACATATGCTAACAAAGCAAGTATGTATAATAGTTCTTGCAATATTTCTATAGCTTATCAAAGGTAATGAATATGCAGCAGATGACCTCTTCACCTTGTTCCAATCATAAGCAAAAGATGTATCAGCAAAGTAGTCTTTTGATACAGAGGAATTATAAGTAGAACATTCAGCATCGGTTTGGGAAATAAAGCATAGCCCGGGAGAACTTAGAAATACATGTCACCTTTGACGCTTTCAAATTGAGGAAAAATTATAATAAATTTTTTTTTAAAAGATCACCAGACCTGGTTTTCCCATTATACAAGCTTACTGTAAAGGAACTAAGAAAAATGTATTTTCCTCACTGTTGTGGTAAATTATAGCATGGTGGGTTTCTCTTGATAAAAATGTGATGATTTGTTTTAATGTTATTTTTGTATTATTCTGAGGCACTTGGAGCTTGGGGTGAGATGGGGGGTGGAGGAATGTTGAGTGACATTTGTATAGAATAGAATAGAATAGAATAGAATAGAATAGAATAGAATAGAATAGAATAGAATAGAATTCTTTATTGGCCAAGTGTGATTGGACACACAAGGAATTTGTCTTGGTACAAATGCTCTCAGTGTACATAAAAGAAAAATACATTCATCAAGAGTCAAGAATCATAAGGTACAACACTTAATAATAGTCATAGGGTACAATAAGCAATCAAATTATACTAGGAAACAGTCAATAAAAATCGTTAGGATACAAGCAACAAGGTTACAGTCGTACAGTGACAAGTGGGAGGGGATGGGTGATAAGGAGTGATGAGAAGATTAATAGTAATGGTAGTGCAGACTTTGTAAATAGTTGGACAGTGTTGAGGGAATTGTTTAGCAGAGTGATGGCTTTCGGGGGAAAACTGTCCTTGTGTCTAGTTGTTCTGGTGTGCAGTGCTCTATAGTGTTGTTTTGAGGGAAGGAGTTGAAACAGTTTATGTCCAGGATGTGAGGGGTCTGTAAATATTTTCACAGCCCTCTTTTTGACTCAGGCAATATACAGACCTCAATGGAAAGTAGGTTGGTAGTAATTGTTTTTTTCTGCAGTCTCTGCAGTTAGCATTGGTGGTGCAGGCTGTTAAACACCTAGCACTTAGCTCCAGCACTTAGCTCCAGTTGCCTGCAATTAGTGCAGGCTCGAATCCCACCAGGCTCAAGGTTGACTCAGCCTTCCATCCTCTCAGGGTAGGTAAATTGCAGACCCAAGATTGTTGGGGGCAATAAGCTGACTTTGTAAAAATGCTGCTTGGGAGGGGGGGCAAAAAAATTGCTGAGCACACCGGGTTTTATCCCAAAAAATTGTAAGCCACCCTGAGTCTTCGGAGAAGGGTGGCATATAAATGTAATTTTAAAAAAAGCCCTAGTAATAAGCAGGCACATACAATAGAATGAAGGCTATTGCTGAGCACATTGGATTGTGCTCCAAAAGATTGTAAGCGCCCTGAGTCTCCGGAGAAGGGCGGCATATAAATGTGAATAAAAAAAATCCCCTGTAGACAGCCTAAGGTGCATGGTGGTTGAGACATGGATTCATTCTGGTGATCCATCTTGCATCAATTGGTTGGACATGAGTGCTGTGGGATCAGTCTCTGCCATCCAGTGACTCTCCATCATTCTCAGTGTTTCTTAGCTGAATCAGCCATGGAAGCAAAGTCACTGAGGTTGCCTGCCAAGCTGCATTCAGCAATTAAAGTGGCTGCTTTAACTGCTTGGCCAGAGAAGCCACTCTGGGAGAGGAGATAATAGATGTTTCCTCCAATTCTTTCTTTCATTATGTAGGATTAGGAATGCCTTGAGTGTACAAGTGTGTATTTTGAGTCATTCATTAAGCATCTTATCTCCCTTGTGGTTCAATAATTAGGAAGCGAGGCATTGTAAAAATTAATTGTCAGCATGGCTAAGAGTCACCATTTAGAGTGGGAACATTGCCTTGTAGAAAAGATTAAAATCAGAATGCTCTCTGCATGTCTGTGTGTGTGTGTGTGTGTGTGTGTACACCCTTGGCAATCGGATCCAAAACAAGAGATCTCTTTTGCCTTTAAAAAAAGCTGCTGTAAGTAGGGACATCCGGTTTGAGCGGCTTCGAGGACGGACATGAAATCTGCGATTGTGCGTGGTTTCGGTCCATGCTTACCGCTGGAAGACCCCGAGCCGGCTGGCTCTGGGGTTAAAACCACCCCGTAGAGGTGGTGAAGAAGGGGGAGCTGTTGGCTGGGTGGAGGAGAGCCGCATCTCTCCCCCCAGTCAATTTTTCCCTTCCCCAAAGGCGGCAAAGTGGTGGTCAGAAATGGCCACCCTGAAGAAGTCCTCAAGCGGACAAGAACGTGCAGGAGGAAGTTGCTGGGAGAAAGTGTAGCGGACCGGGCTGGATTTGGAAAACATCTGTTTGAAGTGCCCTAAGGTGAATAGTAATTTATGTTTGTTTTAAAAAGAAAGATTTTTAAAGAAGCGGTGCTAGAAAGTGAAAAGACAGACTTTTTATCTTTTCCTCCTTTGATGCTGACAGCTTGGAAAGATAAGAGAAAAAGACAAGCCTGTGAGAAGGTTATTAACTTGCTTGGATATTAAGATTAATAGGCTTTTTATAAGCTGAAAATAAAGTGCCAAGTGAAGAAGAATTTTTGGAACCTTAAAGAACTTTGTATATAAAGAAAAAGAAAGGAAGCAGACAGAGGAAGGGGAAAAGAAAAAAAAAGTGAAAGTAGGGTGTTGTTCGGAACTGAGTATACCACCCGGACTTAAAAGGATTAAGAGTGGATTTGTAACATCATTTGAAAAAAGATACATTATAATTGAAACACTCTTGCACTCCCGGAGAAGCGCAAAGAGCAAAGAAGTAAAAGATAACCTTGGACATTTAGAGGATTTTGGCTTTTCACATAGAGGATTTTAAGTGGACTAAAACTAACTGGGGGTTGTTTTAAAAGGAAACCTCTTTCAAGAATGTCATCATTTGTGGGAGAAGTTAAAACGTTACTTATACAAATTAAAGAAGAGTTACAATGGGTAAAAATGGAGGTCCTGAAATATATAAAACAACAGGAAATGTCGACCGAGCAAGAAGGGCGGAACAAAGAAGAGGATGCCATCTTAAAGAATCCAGAAATGGCTGGTGTAATTAAGAAAAAGCATAAGGGGAAAAAGGGGAAAAGAGGGAAGAGAGTTAAGAATTTAAAACTTCAATTAACATTCAAAAAAAGTTTGATTTTAATGTTATAAGGAGCCAAAGGATAGGATTTCAGAAGGGGAAACCAGGTAGGAAAGGGGATAGAAAGAATAGAAAGGGAAGGGAGAAGAAAGGGGGGTGGAGTACAAAAGAAAGTTGTAAATGGAAGCAAGATATACAGAAGCAAGAGAAATATACTAAGTATAAAGAATTTATCTACCTAGGGGGAAATCGAGATAATGGTTAATGTAATTAGATTAGGGTGACCTAAGGGAATCTGTAAGAGTACCTGAGATATATGATTATATTAGAAATGAAATTTAGAGCTTTTTTCTTGTTTTGTCTTTTTTTCTATATGATATGGATTTAATACGGGATTAAAATGGAAATATTTTGAATAGAATTAAATTTGAATAGAAAGAATCACCTTTGTTATAATTGTTATAATGGTTATACATATTTACAATCTTATTGTTTTTCACTACAAAGGCTTAATAGAGATAATGATTTTGAAGGAGACTGTTCTAAATAATATTTGGTAAAAAGATGGTGCTATCCTCAGATGCATTAATTAAGGGCAAAAGATGCCTTTTAAGAAGAATGATATTGTAAACATGATAGACAAAAGTGTTTTAATAATTGTTTGGAAAAATGTCAGGGGAAATAAAGGAAATAGTACAAATGGTTATGATAAATGAGATATGATAAATGATAGTGAAAGTGTATAACTGAAATTTAGTCGCAAAGAAAAGGGAGGGTTCGGTAGCACACTGTTCTCAAAAAAGGACTTCTTTGTTTTTAGTGTTTAGTATATTTGTTAGTATGTGTTTGTCTGCCAGGAATAGCCTTGAAGTAATAATATGAAGGGATATAAAATACATTAATTTTAAAATATGGAATATGTTATATATGAGAGTATATAAAAACAATCTATAGATGAGAATGGAAAAGATGCATAAGGAGTTTTGAGTTACTGGCATATTATATGTTTTCTTTTGTGTATGTTTGTTGTAAAATAATAAAACTTTTTTCAAAAAAAAAGCTGCTGTAAGTAAAAGGGAATGGGAAGAGCTCACCAAATGTTTTCTGCTAGAATCAAAAACATGATTTTTCATTGCTGTAGTGAGGAAATAAGGGAAATGTGTTGGTGGCTCAGGCAAATGCTGCCACTGTCACCATGTAATTTCCTGTTGTCACCTTAGCAGGCTATGTACACTGGTTCATCTTCTTTCCTCCCCTCTCAATGTAAAGTAAAGAACAAAATGGAGAAGTCCTGCTTTAATGTAACAACAGAGCAGGTAAGAAGGAAAGAGGCTTGTTGTCCTCCTTAGAAAATCTGAAGCATGCTGGTGCTGCTCCATTCACTGAAGAATCCTTCCAGAAATTCATGAGTACTTTTTCAGAGAAGTCATTAGATGGTTATCTAGTTTTCATTCAGAATAACTCCCCTGTTGTCTGACAGCAAGGACATGATCATGAGATGTGACTACAAACCTCAAATGAGGAGCAGGAAGGGGGTTATTTTGAGGAAGAGCTGCCTGTACTATGGCAGAAATGCACAACAATCAGAACCCCTGTTCTTATCAGTCACTGCTTTTTCTCTTGCGAATGTGTAATGGCATTTTCTGAGCTGGAGGATAAGAATTAAAGTTGGTAAAATAATGCAGAATAAGAACAGATGGATACTGTAGCTGTTTCTCATAAACGATGAGCCAGACCTTCTCTAAATTAAGAGAAAATTAAAAGTTAAGAGCCATCAAAGACAACCTGCCTCAACATATTTGCTGATAAAAGCAAGTTTAAAGCACGCACATCTGTCTTTTCCAAGTATCTGTAATATCATCTCAATTCTCTTGCAATAAATCTTACTAATGAAATATTATTGGAATCTAATTTTTCTGGTTACTGCTACGAGGCATGTGAAGGAAAGGAACAGAAAAACTGGCAATTGTATTGCACAATGTAGGCTCTGCAATAAGAGTCTTCTGCCCATGGGCTCATCTCTACAGCATACACCCCCCAAGGCAGTCACTGAGGATGTAGCTACACAATGAAGTTTCCATCTCATTACCAGCCTAATACTGAAGCAGACTGAAAACAAATCAGTTGAGTAACCTTGTATAGAAGATGGGCTGCATAAAAACTGAATAAATAAAATAAATAATCCAACAGAAACATGGAGTTTTCCACTGGAACATATAAGAAAATCTCCTATGCAAGCATTTTACAATGTCTTATATAAAGGAGAGACCTGAAGGAAGTTGGGCTACACATTATCTGCTGCTCCTCCCAGCTAGCTATGTCTCCTCCCAGCTAGCTATGGGGTCTGTTCTTCCATAGCCACTTCCACTCTGTTGAAAAGAACAGAATCTCTCCCCTCCTTTTTTTTCTTTTTTCTTTTTGGTAATTGGACTATGAACCTTGTGGAATCAGATATTTCAGGTTAGTGTTCCTCTAGGTCAGGGGTCTGTAACATGTGGCTCTATAATTTTTCTCTTCCTATTCAGTGATTTGGGCTGCTTTTGTGTTTGTTAATTTTCTCTGTTGTTTTTGTTGCATTTATATTTGCAATATTTAATAATAAATAAATAAAAACTACTGCTACCATTTCTCTGGCTGTTAAAGCAGCAGGAATGTAATCTACACTTTGCCATGGATAAAGTACCAAGGCAGGGGTCCCCAGACTTGGCAACTTTAAGACTTGAGGACAAGCTCTATAAACTTAGCCTATGTCTTCTTGGTCTGAATAAATCTTCATGATGTTGAACTGAATAAAAGCTTGGTGATGTCACTGGACTTTTGTGTTTTGTCCCTCTACATGTATGCTTCAACAGAAAGAGAAGAACAGAGGGAGAAGAGGCACAAACGTAAAAAGGGAAGGCCTCGGGCAGGTTGCCCTTAACTAGCAGTAATGTAGCTCTCAGTCACTTTCCAGCATTAATACATATTGATTTAAGTGCTGTAATTTTATTTATTTATTTATTTATTTATTTATTTATTTATTTATTTATTGGTCTTATATGCCGCCCTATCTCCCAAGGGACTCAGGGCGGCTCACATAAAAAACACCCAATACAAAAGTTAAAAGAATTAAAAGATAATTAAACTAATTAGACCAGATAAAGTATTAAAACCCAATCAACATAACATTTAAAACTAACCCCCTCAGTCCAGGCCAGTTTGTTCGAATAACCAAGTCTTTAGGCCGCGGCAGAAGGAGCGGAGGTCAGGGGCCAATCGTAGCTCCAGGGGAAGCTGATTCCACAAAGTGGGCGCCCCCATAGAGAAGGCCCTCCCCTTAGGGACTGCCAGCCAACATTGTTTGGCCAACGGTACCCCAAGGAGGCCCTGCCTGTGGGAGCACACCGGGCAATGGGTATTCGATGCTGGCAGGAGACGTTCCCGCAGGTACCCTGGCCCTAAGCCATGTAGGGCTTTATAGGTAAGTACCAGCACCTTGAATCTATATAAGTTAAGTGGTATAATTCTGTCTGCATTGCCCCTAAACATTTGTCCAGGACAGAATCCAATTTGGTGATTCAAAATGCAACCTTTTTCCTTTTGTACACAGTCCTGTTTGACAGAAGAATGACTCCAAAATGGGATTTGGATGCTTAAGGCTTCATGTCTCCCATTAAATATAATGAGGGAAAAAAATTGCAACCATATTTTAGCAAACAACAAAATGGAATCAAAATAAAAGTAGAAATGCATCAAATCCTGACAATAATTGATAGAATGGAAAAGAAGCCTGATGCAGATTCAAGGGCATATGTAGGTGACTTTAGATTTCAATGTAGTTGTTGTCAAATTATCATTCTAGGAGGAGAATAAATTATTCTAAATCATATAATTCATCTGTATGATGACATTAAAATAATCTAGAAATAATAACCCGGTCCAGGGTGGAGACTGATGAAAGCTTCTAATAAATCTTCAATAGGATTGCTTGTTAAAAAGAAGTTATATTACAATATTTTTCCTGATTAATGTATGTTTTTTCTTCTGTTCCAAATGTCTCTCAGTATAGTAGATTATTTGAAAGAGGTTGAAATAATTGATCAATATGTGCAGAACAACTGTTATAACCATTGTAAAGTTCTTCATTCATTGCAGCAAACATTTTCAGTAGTTAGAGTGCAAGTTTTTACTGTAACCATCTGATTAATCCTATTAATGTCAAAACGACATCAGATTAAAAGGACTATTCAAAATAGTCTGGATTAAATTCCTAGTGTCTGTAGAAGCAGGGAGGTCCTTGCATTTGTATTTGAAACCATATGAGCTGTATATCCGGTGGACATAATAATTAGAAGGACCAATCATTGGATTTGGTACAAGGTATTTTCCTTTGATCCTTCATCTATATCTTGTTAGGAATTTTTTTAAAAAAACACCTATTATTTGCTTTTATTTGAGGAAAGACTACTTTGAATGCATTTAAGCTAGAAAACCAGTGATAAGGGTGACGTTAGAGAGGCATATAACATGAAAAATATGTATTGACTGATTTTTTTCTGTTATTCTCAACTGAAACTAAGGGAGCAATTATTAAGACAAGTAACAGTCTTAATACACGCTATCTATTTAAACTATAGAATTTGTTGCTATAAAATATATGGAGAAGCATCACTTTACATGTTTTTGTTCAAATCAAGGAGCAGCACATTTTCATTGAAGCACAAATTGATTTATTGATAACTACCAGAGGCAAAGACTTGCCTAAAGCATACAGGGTTTATTGCCACTCTTTATAAATTAAAATATACATTTCATCAGTATAGCAAACCATTTTCTTTGGTTATGGCAAAATGCAGTTAGTGAGTCAAGGTGGTGAGACAATAAATGAATATAATAGCTTTCTTGAGTTATACAAGGAATCTTAGAATATATTGTGTAAGCTATTAATATTCTACTCTCTCATTGTGGTTCTGTAACATAGATCAAACAGAGCAGATGAACTGGAGGTGAAGGAGACAGTTAACATAAATCAGATTGGGTTTTTTTCCTGTTTGAAAAGTTTAACTATACAGATACAAGAAGGATGTTGTTTATGTTAGAAGATTCTAGTATCAGTCGAAGGGGGCAGGTCTGGGATTTTTTCAAGATTGTGGAATTTAGAGGCACTGTTTCAGACCATGGTAAGGTCATCCCACAGTATTGTTAAATATTATACTCCAGCTATAAATATCATATTGTGATTTATATGGTTTTAATATGTTTTTTCTAATATATATACATTTAGTAAGAATTTTTATTATAACAGTAAAATCTAATATAAACTAAACTTAAAGAAAATAAAGAAAATAGATTGATTAAAAAGGGCAAGGAAAAATAAAAAAACAGAGAAAAGGAAAAAAGAGGAAAAAAAGAAAAATGTATAATCAAGTGACCTGTTATAAACACAAGTATGAACTATTCACTCCCTCTAAAGTTATAAACATTTATCTCTTCATCCAATATTTATTTATTTATTTATTTATTTATTTATTTATTTATTTATTTATTTATTTAGGCTTATATGCCGCCCTATCTCCTGAGGGACTCAGGGCGGCTTACAATTAAAATAGTCCCAATACAATTACATAAATGTTAAAGGACATTAAAAACCAAGGTCTCCTTTGTCAATTAGAATATTTTAAATATATATTTAACACCCTCCCTCAGTCCCCATCAGTCCCCATCAGTCCGGGTAGGCTAGTTGGAATAGCCAAGTTTTTAGGTCACGGCGGAAGGAGCAGAGGTCAGGAGCTGTCTGGAGCTCCAGGGGAAGTTGATTTATATCCCATCTCTTATCTATAAACAAATCCATAAAACATATTTTTAGTCCTGGTACCAGCATAAAAGCCTATAACCTTAAGCAAACCAACTTTATATTCCTCTATTTTATTTTTAACACTCTTAATTTGTTCAAATATTATCATAGGGTTTGATATCTCTTCATTTTTTTCTTCTTTGCCCCATTGCAAAGAATTCTTCAAGTTCTTCAAAGGTTTAAAAAGTCTTTTTTTATATAATTCTAGACAACTAGTACTCAAACTTACAGAAAACAGCTGTTCTGCTTTCTGTTTGTGGGTAGCAGCCATTCAGAACACAACTTTTTTCCCTCTCCATATCTGGAGAAATTCCACAATTTCTTGGTTCTTTGCCATGGTTGCTGGCTTTGCTTTTGCAGAGCTATCTGTTGTGGCCCACCAGCTGCCAGCGGAACTGGCGGCAGATTCAGACAGTGAGGAGGTTGGGGAGGAACATGGGCCAGTCCTGGAGTCTGGGGAAGGCTCTGATGGGTGCTCTGCATTGGAGGCAGAGATGGGGCGAGGGTGATCCAACATTTAACAGCTGCCTTCAGAGTCAGAGATAAGTGGGGAAGAAGAACAGCTAGAGCCTGTTCCAGTATGCGCAGAGCTGTCAGGAGAAGGGAATAACTGAGGTATAGGGGTAGAAGAAAAGGCACAAGTGGATGCTGAATGGCCCCTCCCAAAGGGAATAAATAGGAGCAAAGGGGAGGGGTGTTTGCAGGACCAAATTAGTTCGCATATTATTGTGAAGATTTGCTTATTATTTGTTCATACCTCACAGACACTTCTTGCCAAGTATTTCCTTTTACAACCTTGTGACTGGAAGGTATCAGCCTGCAACTATCCAAGGACTGATAAGGTCTCTTCTTGCAATTAAACCTGGGAAGGATTATTGCCAGGACTTTTCTACGTGTAAATGCAAGGAATTCACATTAACCAAATAAAATGGGGGGTTGGGACAAGGAGTCTCATGATTCAACTTGGGTCAGAACACGATCTTAGGTTTGCCATATCTCCCCTGGAAGCCCCACTTTATAATTCCTCATGAAATAGTTTGGACCAGGGATTTCTATCCTTGGCAGCTTTAAGATTGAAAGTGCCTGAGGAATTCTGGGAGTAGAAGTCCACAAGTCTTAAAGTTGCCAAGTTTGAAGAGCCCTGGTTTGAACAGTATGTGACTCATAACTTTGCTTTGTTAAAGGCTCTTTTATTTTGTCAGAGACTCCAATGATCAATGAAACTAACCATGTCCCAAATGAAAGGTACTTTGTTACATCTATCTCTAAGTGTTTGGGTTCCTTAGTGAAGTAAGGACTTTTCCCACAGCAGTATCTTGTTGAGGCGACTGAGCTGCTAATTTATTTTCTGTGACAAAGTGCATGCAATGAGTGTGAGTGATATGGAAAAGGGAACTTACTTGTCTATCATAGTGTCATTTTCTCCTTCAATCAAGTGTTTCTCACAGTGATGGGATTCAAAAATTTTACTACCGGTTCTGTGGGCATGGTTTGGTGGGCATGGCATGGCTTGATTGGGCACATGGCAGGGGAAGGATACTGTAAAATCTGCATTCCCTTCCTCTCCTGGGGGAAGATTTCTGCAAAATCCTATTCCCTCCCCACCCCACTAATCTGCTTTCCACCTCCCTTCTCCTGTGCAGGGCAACAAAAGAAGCTCCAGCCAATCAGCTGGGACTCGGGAGGCAGAGAATAGATGGGGGCGGGGCCAGTCAGAGGTGGTATTTGCCGGTTCTCCAAACTACTCAAAATTTCCTCTACCAGTTCTCCAGAATGGGTCAGAACCTGCTGAATACCACCTTTGGTTTCTCATATTTAATTCATTTATAGCTGATCTAGTGCTTTATTTTTTATGGGAAGGAGTATTCATTTATGATGTTTATATACAGTAGCTTTGGCCTGCCAAATATTGACATGGATATTTCTGCTCAATTGTTTCTCTGGTGTTTTATTCTTTTCAGAGTTTGCATTAGTTGTATTCAAGTGGATTGAGTGGTCAGGCACTTTTTAATAAAGTTGCATGAATGCCCATTTTGTTGAAAGGTGGTTCTCTGTTTCTTTTTCTTTTGGTGTTCTGGATTTATGCAATATGTTTGAGTGAGTATGAGTGCATATCTGTTAGGTATGTGTGATATGAGTTTGTTTGACTGCATGAATGCACATCTGCTAGATATGGGTGTATATCTATTACACACCAATTTGTAAAGACATCTCTACCATACTCTTCCTTCTGAACTTCGTGGATGTACCTGGTTCATTGTTCTGTGACAAAATCTAATCCAGATTAGAACCTTAACCTGATCCAGCATTATGTTCCTATGATACAAACTACTTAACAACAATTTAGTCTGGTAGGTTGTACCAACAAAAAATGATTAGTTCATGGTTCAGTGTATTATGTGAACCCAGAAAATTGGATTGAATGAGTCACAATTCAATTAATTTTGGGTAAGTGTATTGTGCAGACACAGCTGCCTTCTTGACTGATTAAAAGGTTGCTTTTTTCTACTCCATTTGGATGATTCAGCTAGAGAGTTACTTAACCTTTATTGCTGAATTACCTAGAGATAATATTGCCTAGGGATAATATAATGGAGCATCAGTAACTGAACGCCAGCATCCAATTTTTTGGCCATGCTTGATGATTATGAATGATGTAGTTTAGAAATACCTGGACAGTCACATATTCCCATATGTGCTCTAATAGCTTTTATATGTGGCAATTGGTTCTATTTACTATAGAACATTATGAATATAAAAATATTCATAATGTTCTATAGTAAATAGAACCAACAATCTGACCATCCTCTAGTAGAAAAGAAAACAGCTCCCATTTAGAAATTTCATATCCATGACTCAGTTCATGTTGATCAGGTTCATGCTAAATAATGGCATTTTATTGTACATCAATTACTCTAACACTCTGGACCAGTGGTCACCACTGGTGGTCTGTGAGAAAATTTTACTGGTCCGCAGAGAAATGTCCCCCCCAAAGCACCCCCCAAGCAATTAATTCAGGCTGTGTGGGAACATAAGGCTGTGCCATCCATTTGGCCCACCCACCCGCTGGCCCCCACCCTTCGGCTGAGTGCAAACCTTACCTTGAGTAGAGCCATGTGAGCTGGAACTGGAAGGTAAGACCAATGACAGGGGAGGGAAATCTGCCCTGGGGTGGCTTGCTGATGTTGGTGGGAAAGTTGGTTCCATATTCCAGAACTGCAGTAGTCACAGGATTGGCCCTTTGGTCATCCCAGAGCAACTGTTCCTCCACCTGGGTGCACCGGCCTGCCATGGACTGGAGGAGTTGCTCTGGGATGACCAAAGGGCCAGTCTTGTGACTACTGCATCTCTGGAATATGGGACCCACTTTCCCACTAATGTCAGCAAGCCACCATCAGTCAAAATTCATATTAGGGGTCCACAGGATTTTAAATTGAGTTTGGTGGTCCCTGAGGTCCAAATGGTTGGTGATCCCTGTCTGGATAATTCAGTGACACATAAACCATAGCATTTTCCAGATAAATTTTTTTAAAATTCATATTTATATGCCGCCCTTCTCCGGAGACTCAGGGTGGCTTGCAATGTTTGGAGCACAAACCAATGTACTCAGCAATAGCCTTCATTCTATTGTATATGCCTGCTTATTACTAAGTGGCATTTTTACAAAGGTAGCTTATTGCCCCCAACAATCTTGGGTCCTCAATTTACCTACCCCGAGAGGATGGAAGGCTGAGTCAACCTTGAGCCTGGTGGGATTCGAGCCTGCAGTAATTGCAGGCAGCTGGAACTAAGTGCTAGGCATTTAATAGCCTACACCACCAAGGCTCTTATCCTTGGTGGTGCAGGCTAAACCAAATAGCCAAGCTCTGTGAGCTTTAGAAATTTAAATACTAATTATCCATTTAGTTGACTTTTCAAGTAAGTTTTAAAAATTAATTATGCAAGAATCAATGGGCATAGAAGGTAAAACTACTTTCAAGAAAATTACAGATTTTCATTACACAAAAATTTATGTTCTGCACAGTGCAGTCTGATGCATGTTTATCCAGAATGAAGTTCCACCCTACTCAGCCTCTTCTCAGTAAGTGTGTATGGAGTGCAGCCTAAAACTATTTAAATTTAAATATCTGCAAAACAGGGAAATGTTAATCCACTTCAAGTAATTTTCCTTCTCTTTGAATTACTAGAGTTCCACATTTTTTTAAAATTCTGGTTTGATAATCAGGAAAAAAAGAATGCTTCTTTTCTTGCCAGGGAAGCCTGCCTCTTAGCCTTTATATAAGGCCTTTGTGAGAAGAAGCAAATTCTAAGACCAAAGCATCTTAAACCTGCAAGCCTCAATCATCAGGATTTTCAAGTTGCCTTTGGAAATAAATACTGGACTGAAGATGGCTCCATGAAAATAAAGAGTGGGCAAGTAAACAGGCTCCTCAATAATTCCTCTCCAAAAAGGAAAGACTTGAGATGACTTGTGTTATGTATGTAGGTTTGAATGTTATTGGTTTATTTGAACTGTTCTTGTAAAATGTCAAATGGTATTGGTTTAAATAGTGCGGGAAGAAACCCTGCACTCCCATTGGCTGGCAACTACGGCTGCAGGCTATAAGAGGCAGCCATAGCCCAGCCAACTCAGGTCCATTCAAGCTGTAGTCACTGAATAAACTCTTCACTGAAGCTCTTCGCGTCTGACTCTTCATGCAAACTTAACACTGGCGACGAAGGTGGGATTGCCCTGAAGAGAAGACGACGTGAAAGACAAACAGAAGAGCAAGATGGCTGCGCTGAACACGCCCCCAGCCCCGTTCGATCCGCCGGTGGAAGACTGGGAATCATATGCGGATCGCTTCCAGATGTACCTGGAAGGAAACAACCTCGCCGACATTCCCGAGAGACGGAAGAGGATGGTATTTCTCACGCACTGCGGTCCGGCAGTCTTCAAGATGGCGAAGGCGTTAGCGGGAGCTGCAGAACTGAAGGTAATGGAATGGCCTGATTTGGAGAAGCTTTTAAGAACCCATTACGCCCCACAAGTATCGTGCCTCATTAAGAGACACGAATTTTACCGTCGGGATCAAGGGGAAAGCGAGAATGTTAATGACTTTGTGGCAAGTTTAAGGGACATTGGGGGTGCTTGTGACTTTGCCAACTTAGAAGAGGCCATGCATGATCGGTTTGTTTTAGGCCTCAAAGATAAGGTCTTGCAAAGCAAACTGTTAATGAAACCTAAGATCACGTTTAAAGAGGCCATTGAAGAAGCTGTTTCAGCGGAAGCCACCAAGTCCTCAGCAGCGGCCAAGAAAAAGATTAACAAGGCCACAAGCCAGGCCTCAAGCCATTCTGATGTGGAAAAATCCACAACAGCTCATTGCGAACAAATAGACTCTGATTCAGATTGCAGTGAGGTGGAGGAAGGAATTTATAGACTCAGAATGGAGAAGAAAAAGAAAGACCTTGGAAGAAAAAGGCAAGACTTTTATTGCAGAGGTTGTGGGGGGGGGGCACCCCTGCACTGAATGCAAGTTTTTTGATACCATCTGCCTCTGTTGTGAAAAAAGAGGTCACCTAGCAAGAGTCTGCAAATCATCCAGAACTCCACCAAGCAGAAAGAAGTTTCCTGATAAAGAATTCAAGCATAACAACTTCAGTGAGAAAATGGGGCGCAACACAGAAGCAAATGGGAAGAATGAAACTCATCAAACAGTCACTATTGGTCATTCTTCACCCTTAAGAAGCAGAAAAATACATGTGAAGGTACTTATTGAAGGAAGGCTTTGCCAAATGGAAGTGGACTCAGGCTCTTATTTATCTATGGTGTCATGGGACACTATTCTCAGAATGGAGAAGAAAAGGAAAGACCCTGGGAGAAAAAGGCAAGAATATTATTGCAGAGGCTGTGGGGGGGGGCATCCCCTCACTGAATGCAAGTTCTTAGACACCATCTGCCTACGTTGTGAAAAAAAGGGGTCACCTAGCCAGAGTCTGCAAAGCATCCAGAACTCCACCAAGTAGGAAGAAATTTCCTGAAAAGGACTTTAAGCCCAACAACTTCTTTGGAAAAATGGGGCGCAATTCAGAAGCAAATGGGAAGAATGAAACTCACCAAACAATCACTATTGGTCATTCTTCACCCTTGAAAAGCAGAAAAGTACACGTGAAGGTGTTCATTGAAGGAAGGCCTTGCCAAATGGAAGTGGACTCAGGCTCTTATTTATCTATGGTGTCATGGGACACTATTCACAGGCTACTTCCCAACATTCAGAAGAAACATTTCCAGAAGCAAGCACTGACTCTTAAAGACTACCAGGGAACAAGATTCCAGTAGTTGGAGCAAGAGATTTCAACGTGCAGTTTAAAGGCCACACCAAACGTTTGCCTCTGACCATCGTGGACAAGGATCGCCCAAGCTTGCTGGGACTTGAGTGGTTCAAGCCACTAGGCATCGAGGTGACTGGCATCAATCACGTGAGCAACTCTGAATGGGAGGAGGCCTTGAAGTCTGAGTTTCCAGAGGTCTTCAGCAAAGGACTGGGCAAGTATATGGGGACCCCTATCACTTTCAACCTAGATCCCAAGGTGCCCCCAATTCGTTTAAAGCCCAGGAGGGTTCGGTTTGCTTTAAAGGAAAAAAATGATGCAAAATTAGACAAATTAATTGCTCAAGGGGTTTTAGAGCCCACTGATCACTCCAGATGGGAAACACCCATAGTCACACCAGTCAAGGCTGATGGGTCAGTAAGAATTTGTGGAGACTACACTGAACCATGCGCTGCAGCAGAGCGCATATCCAGTACCAGTTGTGCATCATCTGCTACATTCACTTGGCAGGGGTACAGTCTTTGCCAAATTGGATTTGGCCCAGGCATATCAACAACTAACAATTGATGATGCCACTGCAGAGGCCCAAACCATTGTGACTCACAGAGGTGCCTTCAAATGTAAAAGATTACAATTTGGAGTAAGCGTGGCACCTGGCATTTTTCAAAGTCTTATGGAAAGAATGCTGCAAGGACTGCCAGGGGTAGTGCCTTACTTTGATGATGTGTTAATCTCTGCTGAAAATGACACTCAGCTTCAAGAAAGACTCAGAGAAGTCCTTACCAGATTCAGAAAAGCGGGGTTGAAAGTCAAGGAAGAAAAATGCACTCTTAAAACAGACAGGGTTGAGTTCCTGGGCTACATGATTGACAAGCATGGCATCCACCCTACTGATGCCAAGGTTAAAGCAATCAAAGAAGCTCCTAAGCCTAAATGCAAAACAGATTTGCAAGCCTTCCTTGGACTCATTAACTTTTATCACATGTTTCTACCTCACAAAGCATCCATTGCTGAACCTTTACATCACTTGATAAGAAGGCTGTTTGGATCTGGGGGAGGAAGGAACAATCAGCATTTAACAGTATTAAGAGACTAATCACATCTGATGCTGTATTGATACAATTCTCTGAGAATTTGCCTGTTGTACTGACTTGTGATGCATCCCCTTTTGGAGTGGGGGGGTTTGAGCCACAGGCTTCCCAGTGGAAGGGAAGCCCCTATTGCATTTTACTCTCGCACTTTGACCAAAGCAGAGAGGAATTATAGCCAACTGGACAAGGAGGCATTGGCAGTTGTTGCAGCTGTCAAGAAATTTCATGAATATCTGTATGGCAGGTCATTTACCATTGTTACAGATCACAAACCTTTATTAGGCATTGTGGCAGGAGACAAACCTACACCTACTATCCTGTCACCAAGAATGCTGAGGTGGACTGAATTTCTTGCAGCCTATTCATACAAACTGATTCACAGGCCTGGCAAGGACATTGGACATGCTGATGCACTGAGTCGTTGCCCACTGCCTTGCCACAAAGTGGACTTTGAACCTGAAACACACACCTTTTTCCTAGAGACTGTTGCTAAGCTTCCAGTTCATGCTGCTGAGATTGCCAGAGAGACTGCCAAAGACACTGTGTTGGCTCCTGTTATAGGCTGGATTAAGAAAGGTTGGCCTCTTCAAGATCTACCTCACCTTGCCCAACCTTTTAAGTCCAGACAAACTGAATTATCTGTATTAAGAGGATGTATTTTGTGGGGTAACAGGGTGGTTATTCCTGCAAAACTGCAAAGAGAGGTTTTGGAAATGTTACATGAGGGTCATCCTGGTATTGTAAGGATGAAGGGATTGGCCAGGAGTTATGTATGGTGGCCAGGTATTGACAAAATAGTTGAAAACTGGGTTGCATCTTGTCCCAATTGCCAGGTTGACATCCACCACAACTGATGCTGTCATCAAGCAGCTCAGAAAACTGTTTGTAACCCATGGGTTACCAGATGTCCTTGTCTCTGACAATGGCCCTCAATTCACATCTAACATTTTTGAATCCTTTCTAGCACAACAGGGTATCAGACATGCCTTCACTGCTCCTGGGCACCCTTCGGCTAATGGCCAGGCTGAACGCATGGTACGCTTTACCAAAGAGAAGCTCCAGCAACTGGGTCCTGGGGACATCACTGAGAAGCTTGAAAAACTTCTTAGTGTTCAGCACATCACTCCTAGCCCATCTAATAACTTATCCCCAGCAGAGTTGTTGATGGGTAGGAAACTTAGGTCTTCCCTTGACCGCCTTCATCCCACTTACGCACCCAACGCACCACTGGATTCCACTTCCAAAGTTCGTACTTTCAGTGTGGGTGATTCTGTATATGCTAAGAACCTTATAGGTGAACCTTGTGGATTCCTGCTGAAATAACTCACATCACTGGCCCTCGTTCTTACAGGGTACAAACAGAGGATGGACTCCTCTGGAGCAGGCACATTGACCAACTTAGATCCAGGTTCCCTCAGGAACATCGCCCTGTCTCTCTCTGGGTCCCTCACCTGATGTCACTTCTAGGGGGAAGGGGAGGAACAGGAGGAAAATCAGCAAGCAAGAATCAACCCCATGTGTAACGAGCCATTATGACAGGAACCATCCCGAACCCTGTCACAATGCCAAGATCCATCCTTAGAAGTGGAAGATTGCACATCACTACCTGACTTGGGTGCTGACATTGGAATGGAGATGGGTTGGGAGGAGAGACCAGATTCTAACAGTCTAACAGGGTCTCCTTTCACAGGAAGTCCCAACAGGGAAATGTCAGCAGACACATTTCCCTCTCACTGGGTGAGAACGTTAAAACTTCTGAACCACGAAGGTCTCAACGTACACGTAAGAGCCCCACCTATTTAAAGGAATACATTAGATAGGTTGGGGTTTGGTATGGACTGAACCTAGTGGGGCGGGGTGTTATGTATGTAGGTTTGAATGTTATTGGTTTATTTGAACTGTTCTTGTAAAATGTCAAATGGTATTGGTTTAAATAGTGCGGGAAGAATCCCTGCACTCCCATTGGCTGGCAACTACGGCTGCAGGCTATAAGAGGCAGCCATAGCCCAGCCAAGTCGGGTCCATTTGAGCTGTAGTCACTGAATAAACTCTTCACTGAAGCTCTTCGCGTCTGACTCTTCATGCAAACTTAACAACTTGCAAATGCTATAGACCAGGGCCCTCAACCTCCAGGTGGTGGCCCTGTACCAGGCCATGACCTATTCGCAACCAGGCCATTAGCTGGCACACACACACACAGGCGCAGTTCAGTTCATGCACGTAGCAGGCTGGTTCCCCTCTTTTCTCCCCAGTCAGGCTGCCAAGCCGCAAAGATTGGGCACCTTTGATATAGACCAGGGGTGGGATTCTATCAGTTCGCACCTATTTGCTAGAACAGGTTGTTAACATTCTAAGCAGTTCAGAGAACCGGATGTTAGAAGAAATTGGCCTAATCCTGTAAGGAAGGCAGGAAGGAAACATTCTGGTGTTGCTTACAGAAACTGCCTCTCTGCTAACCCTTATTACATTCTTGGCAGGACTAGACTTCCTGTCCTAGGAACGTCTCTGGAGTTTTTTTCCCCTCCTTTGTTGGTACTTTGCTGGTGTGGAGTGACCATTCAAAGTTACAATGGCACTGAAAAAAGTGATTTATGACCATTTTTCACACTTAAAGACTGTTGCAGCATCCCCACAGTCATGAGAGGCCAGGCGAGGAGATGTATGCCTCGATGTGAATGATATTGAGTTGGCCACACCCAGCCAATAACATGACCACCAAGCCACGCCCAGCACCTAAGCCATGCCCACAGAACCGGTTATTTAAAAATTTGAATCCCACCCCTGCTATAGACTCTTGATGGAGAACCTATGGCACACATGCCACAAGTGGCACGTAGAGCCATTTGTGTGGGCATGTGAACCCCAGGCAAACTTATCTAACTGCACATGTGCGTGCCTCCCAGCTGATTTTCGGGCCTTTTTCGGCGTGCCAGAGGCTTGAGGGAAGCCTCTGCAGGCTTTGCAGGCCGAAAAATAGGCCCGTTTCATCACTTCCTGTATTTCCAGAAATACCAGAAGTGACAAAATGGACCCATTTTTCGGCCTGCAAAGCCTGCAGAGGCTTTTCTCAAGCCTCTGGCACGCCGAAAAAGGCCTCAAATGGGCCGAAAATCAGCTGGGAGGCACAGTGCATATAAGGGGGCAGTGGGGGAGGGAATCATGCACATGCGCAGGGCACATGGGGGGGCGCACACATTGTCTTCTAGGTGTTGGTACGCGAGTGTGCACGTACAAGCAATTTTTGGCACAGGAGCCCAAAAAGGTTAGTTACCACTGCTATAGACATTTGTTCCTTATGAGGAATCTGCAAAACAGCAGTTACCAGTGGGTTTAGAGTTTTAGTAGACAAGGGAATATCCCTCAAAGCAGAGCTGGTGCCTTTGTAAGGCCATTGGGTTCCCATACTTCCTTTTCTAATCACATCAGGATGTTGCTTGTTAACTGCTTTTCAGTATTAAGGAGTCTTTGGATTTACAAGTGTTATAGCACCAGGTGAGTGTTCTTCAATCCTTAGTAAAAGATGTTTTAAATACAAGTTTAAGGACTTTTAAAAATTCTTTTGGAATAAACAACAAAAGGGTGATTGGAACATTGTTTTTAGAAAGTTACAAATGGACTTAGGATCCGGATAGAAAAATATGTCCCTTATATTCTTGTGTATAAAACATTTGTCCATATATGCATATTTAAGAAAAAACATTCCTTATATATTTGTATCCTCTCAAATATATACCCATTAATTGTACATGGAAACTTGAGACTGTTTTTCATGACACTGATGAACACATGTTTCCAAAAACAACCATACTGAAGTCAATGTAATCTACTTTTAGATAAATGTTATAGCAGCCTGGGCCTCATCAGATGTATTAAATTTTGTGATCACTATAATTTCATAATTTAAAATTAAACTCCAAAAATCTAGGGGACAACAGGTTGGAGAAAATTGAATTACACACTATATGACTTCCACTTGATTCTTACTTTAGAGCATTACACAAAATCTAACAATTCAAATGAATCAGGATTTTCACGGTTGCTATTTATTATTGTTGATGATTTCTTTTGCAAACTGTCATTTGAAGTGGGGGTCCCCAAACCCAGGGCCACAGCCCACTTCCAGGCCACTCAAGTGGCAGGCGAATATTCATGCATCAGCAATGGGATCCTACCTGTTCCACTACCGGTTCGATGATCGCATGCAGGTGCACACCTAATGCGCATGCCAGTGGTGGGATTCAAGTGTTTACTACTGGTTCTGTGGGCATGGCTTGGTGGGCGTGGCATGGGAAGGATACTGTAAAATCTTCTGGTATTTGCTGGTTCTCTAAACTACTCAAAATTTCCACTACCAGTTCTCCAGAACCGGTCAGAACCTGCTGAATACCACCTCTAGCGCATGTGCAGCTTTCCACACACCAGCTGAGGCCTGCAGTACCAATCAGCTGAGAGGATAAAGAAAAGCAGAGGGGCAGGTGGTTCTTTCTCTTCTCAGCTAATTGGTGGCTTTTTTCCCTCCACTCAGGTGATCATGGGAGGCTTTTATTACAACCAGTTTGGCCAAACCGGTAGCATACCACCACTGGCATGCATGTGCAGCTCCACTTGCGCAAATGGCATGCACTTGGACTTGCACAGGAATTTTCAACCCACCTCTTGTGCAAATGTAAGTCCACTCATGGGTGTGCTTACCACTTGCACAGAATCATCCCCTCTCCCCACCTTCATGCTGGTCACCAAGTCACAAAGATTGGGCATTGCTGATTTGGAGAGTTTATCCTTATTAGAGGGCATCAATTGTTCTGTTTTGTTCACTGTTTCAAGTCTTTCTGAAAGGAATCTTAATTATATGAATCTTCAGACAATCTATAACTGCCCATCCTATAATGGCCTCACTTCATATGTATCTAAATTTCATTGTCCTATTTGATTTCCATCACTATAAAGAAGTAACTGAAGACAAACAACAACAAGTCTCATGATAACATCTCATTGATATGTTTGTTTATAAATGAAAATGCAGGACATATTATGTTACTGGTTATGAATGTAGTTCAATCCAGATTTAACATTTGCTTTAACAAATCTTAATCTGTTCCACTAGGTACTTTAGTATTTCCTTTCTTATTCACATGAGCCAAGTAAGTAAGAAGGCTGGAAGCCAAAGTGTATTGGCTGTTATCCTCTGCCAGCTTGTTTTCTGGGAAACTGATAGTGTCAGATCTGGAAACAACCACATGGACAGATGGTGGGAGAGACCTGTTCTTCAGGGTAATTTCTTTTTTTCCAGCATTGAACACCCATCACAAGAATGGATTCATTCCAAATCTTTACTGGTTTCCAAACAAAAGTGATATGTCTATTACCATCATCCAAGAGAAGAGAATGAATGTTGGATCATGGATGTTTTACCTTTGGTGTTCCTGAGGTAACTGGGTAACAGCTGAGATTCCTTCCTGGTGCTTGTTATTTATGAATCTCGAAGAAGATTGCAATATTATTTTGGCTGTGAATCTTATTTAACAAATGAATAGAATGCAAATATTGAGGACAGATACATTTAGACTAAATGTTTATCTGAATGTAGCCAATATATTCCATCTAAGCCCATATGTAACTCATAGGCACAGCAATTTCTTTGTATGCAAATAGCTTCAAGTTTACTTCTTGGCATTTCCATACAGGTATGATAAACCTTGTAGCTAAAACCCTGTAGGGCTTCTGACAGTCATGACTGACCATATTGGACTAAATGGAACAATCAACCAGTATTTTAATGATCTTTAAATATTACTATTATACCTTTTTTACATTGCAATGACCTGCAATAGTTTCTACTTCAATTATTCCTACATTAGGTTAATCACATCTTCCATACACCCTGATAGGCATTTATAAAACATAAATTTTCACTCCAAACAGATATCCTACTTTGTTTCTTAAGCATATCAACTTTATCAGAGATGATTTCAAACAGAGCAATCAATCAAATCTGATCCAACCATATTTAAGGCAAAAGATTATCCATGTATTTCCCATGTAGGCAATGACTAACCATAAAGGTGAAACTCAAAAAATTAGAATATCGTGCAAAAGTTCATTTATTTCAGTAATGCAACTTAAAAGGTGAAACTAATATATGAGATAGACTCATTACATGCAAAGCAAGATAGTTCAAGCTGTGATTTGTCATAATTGTGATGATTATGGCTTACAGCTCATGAAAACCCCAAATCCACAATCTCAGAAAATTAGAATATTGTGATAAGGTGCAATATTCTAGTCTCAAAGTGTCCCACTCTAATTAGCTAATTAAGCCATAACACCTGCAAAGGGTTCCTGAGCCTTAATGGTCTCTCAGTCTGGTTCAGTAGGAATCACAATCATGGGAAAGACTGCTGACCTGACAGTTGTGCAGAAAACCATCATTGACACCCTTCATAAGGAGGGAAAGCATCAAAAGGTAATTGCAAAAGAAGTTGGATGTTCCCAAAGTGCTGTATCAAAACACATTAATAGAAAGTTATGTGGAAAGGAAAAGTGTGGAAGAAAAAGGTGCACAAGCAGCAGGGATGACCGCAGCCTGGAGAGGATTGTCAGGAAAAGACCATTCAAAAGTTTTGGAGACTTTCACAAGGAGTGGACTGAGGCTGGGGTTAGTGCATCAAGAGCCACCACACACAGACGGATCCTGGACATGGGCTTCAAATGTCATATTCCTCTTGTCAAGATGCCCCTGAACAACAAACATCAGAAGTGTCTTACCTGGGCTAAAGAAAAATAGACCTGGTCTGTTGCTCAGTGGTCCAAAGTCATCTTTTCTGATGAGAGCAATTTTTGCATCTCATTTGGAAACCAAGGACCCAGAGTCTGGAGGAAGAATGGAGAGGCACACACTGCAAGATGCTTGAAGTCCAGTGTAAAGTTTCCACAGTCTGTGTTGATTTGGGGAGCCATGTCATCTGCTGGTGTTGGTCCACTGTGCTTCATTAAGTCCAGGGTCAACACAGCCATCTACCAGGAGATTTTGGAGCACTTCATGCTTCCTTCCATGAGACGAGCTTTATGGGGATGCTGACTTCATTTTCCAGCAGGACTTGACACCTGCCCACACTGCCAAAAGCACCAAAACCTGGTTCAATGACCGTGAGATTACTGTCCTTGATTGGCCAGCAAACTTGCCTGACCTGAACCCCATAGAGAATCTATGGGACATTGCCAAGAGAAAGATGAGAGACATGAGACCGAACAATGCAGAAGAGCTGAAGGCCGCTATTGAAGCATTCTGGTCTTCCATAACACCTCAGCAGTGCCACAGGCTGATAGCTTCCATGCCACGCTGCATTGAGGCAGTGATTGCTGCAAAAGGGGCCCACACCAAGTATTGAGTACATATGCATGCTTCTACTTTTCAGAGGTCCGATATTGTTCTATGTACAATCCTTGTTTTATTGATTGCATGTAATATTCTAATTTTCTGAGATTGTGGATTTGGGGTTTTCATGAGCAGTAAGCCATAATCATCACAATTATAGCAAATCATGGCTTGAACTATCTTGCTTTGCATGTAATGAGGATAAACGGTAGGATCCTAGCATAACTGGAGTTTGGGAAAGAATTGGTTGTGCTGCTACTGCAAATGGTAGTGAACAGGATTTTTTTTCCTTGTTAATATAGGTAAGAAATCATCCATTTCCTAAATTTTATTGTGAGCATCATTACTGAGAGTAGCTAAGTTTCATTATCAAGATTTCAAAGTTACTTAGTTCTTTTAAATATGATATAATAGTAACTTATATCCTGAAAACACGACTGTTAATTCTTCTTGGGACAATGACTACAAAAATAGTCTTGATTGTCTTCATCTAGTGTTTGAAATCACTTGATTCAATCAATCAGAAAGTTCAAACTGCCCAAGGAACTGCTGATACAGTTCTACAGAGGAATTATTGAGTCTGTCATCTGCACCTCTATAACTGTCTGGTTCGGTTTTGCAACCCAACAAGACAGACACAGACTTCAGAGGATAATTAGGACTGCAGAAAAAAAAATTGCTACCAACCTGCCTTCAGTCAAAAAGAGGGCTGTGAAAATATTTACAGACCCCTCACATCCTGACATAAACTGTTTCAACTCCTTCCCTCAGAACGACAAGATAGAGCACTGCACACCAGAACAACTAGACACAAGGACTGTATTTTCCCGAATGCCATCACTCTGCTTAACAAATAATTCCCTCAACACTGTCCAACTATTTACAAAGTCTGCACTACTATTACTATTAATCTTCTCATCACTCCTTATCACCCATCCCCTCCTACTTGTGACTGTATGACTGTAACTTTGTCACTTGTATCCTTATGATTTATATTGACTGTTTCCTAGTATGATTTGATTGCTTATTGTACCTTGTGATTCTTGATGAATGTATATTTTCTTTTATGTACACTGAGAGCATTTGCACCAAAACAAATTCCTTGTGTGTCCAATCACACTTGGCCAATAAATAATTCTATTCTATTCTACTACATGTTGGAAGAACTCCCAAGTAAATCCACCCTGTTCTGTTGTATGCAGTGGTGAGCTGCAACCGTTTTTACAACCAATTCTGTAAGTACATGCTTCAAGCATGTTTTGAGGTAGATTCCTCAAAAAACATGTTTATTGGATGCATCATATTGGTACAGCTGATGAAAACTAACTCTGAAAGTTCCCGTGGTTTTCACCTAATTAAAAGAGTATAAACCCCACTCCCAGGTGTCACCAGTCACATTGTCCAATGGCAGGCTCCTCTCCTCCTTCACCAACCATCTGTTACTTTCATGTGCCATGCTCCTGAATGCTTTAAGGAGCTCAGGGACAAGCAGTTCAACACTATAAAGGCTTCCATGCAAAGTTAGTTTATTGTATTTTACTAGGCATCCTCAAAATATAACTCACAGTTATGTTGAGACTCATCTAACATCCAATCTTTGCCTCCATAGTTGCCTCAATAGTGTGAAAAGATGGTGTTCTTCATCCCATAGCGTTTTAGCAAAGGAAAACTCTAGCATGGTGCTGAGTTCAGGTAAGAATGCCCCAAAACTCCATCAGCCCAACCAGAGATCAATTCAGTGACCAATCAGGATCACAGATGTGACCACGTGACATCAACTCCATCTCCCAAGAGGCATTAATTATATTTCCCATGAAGTATTCCCTTAGGGGGGCAGCTCTCATTCCTAAACTAACCATATACTATCTAACCAGCACACTCCCCACCTGGAATTATAAATTCACTACCAACTAACTATTAACTAAAGTAAACAGTAAATGGTAACATAGCATCAAACAATACAACAAGGAGGTAGATACAAAACATGCAAAGCTTGAGGTTTAATCTTCAAGTTCAGTCTTTCTCCACAGCAACACTAGGTCGGTGACTAGTCTGTGTAGAGCTTCTTGGTGAAAATCTGCTTGGTTCCCACAGGAAAAACATTTTATTTTGACTGTTAGCTGGGCTATCTACTTCCCCCCTCACTTCCTTCTCTCAGGCTTTGTGGAAACTATGAGGCAAAGATAGCTTCAGCCAGGTTCACTTCAGAGTTGGCATATATAATGATAAATAGTTGTGAGAGTTGAACACTAAGAATGGCTGCTCGAAGAAGATTATGAACTTTGAAATTTGTAAATTATTGCATATACCATGGTGTTGTGGCCCCGCCTCGTGAGCCTGTGCTGATGGAGGAAGAGGACCTGGATGATGAAGAAGAAGAAGAGGAGGAACGGGCAATGCCTCCCTCACCAGGGCCTTCCTCCCCAGGATCTTCCTCCCTGGCAAGGTCTCCCTCCCCAGGACCTTCTCCCTGGCAAGGCCCCCCTCCCCAGGGCCTTCCTCCCTGGCAAGGCCCCCCTCCCCAGGACCTTCCTCCCTGGCAATGCCTCAGGTTTCCTCGGAAAGCCAAGAGGAACTGCCTGAGAGACATGTACCAGTAAGGCCACGGAGAGAGAGGGAGGATGAGGGTTCCTGGCTTGATCCCAGGCAACGTCGGAGGGAGAAACGTCAGCAGCAATGTAGGGGGCGTGGGAGGGCCAGAGATTGAGCTGGACCACACCCCACCAGGTATAAAAGTGGGTGTGCCTACGCTGCAGACTCTGTTCGTGACAAAGTGTAATATGAAGCCAAAGTTTCCGTCTGTGTGTTTGATTTAGTTTTTGGACTCTGAAAATAAATCAGCCTTCTATGAGTACTACATTCCTTGTAACTTTGAATTTGGCAGTGAGAGCCTGGGTGACTGCCAACACTCTTGTCGGGAGAGATAACTGGGATTTTGGAGTCAGGCCAGCGTGACTCTTCTGTGTTAACGTTCCTTAACTTCTGGGGAAGTGAAGGTGAGACAGAACACCATGGCAGCCAGAATAACTATCAGAGAGGTGTTAAATTGTATAAAACTAGACACATCACTAGAAGCTAAAATCATAAGGCTACATCTGATTTACTTTGGCCAAGCCAAGCATCCAAATTCATTGGAGAAGGCAATAATGTTAGGAACAACAAGAAGTGGCAAGCAAAGAGCATGCTGATTTGATAACATCAAATCTGATACAATTGAAAAAAGTTGTTCTTGACAGATTGGCAAAAAGAGCACTTGCTGTGATGACCCGGGCATGGCACAAAGGCAACACCAGTCAAATAAGCAATAAGAATCCCTTTATTATCTCCAAATTTGCCCCCAATGTCCAAAACAAGGTACATACAAACTGTAACTAAAAATCCAAACAAACCAAGCTGAAATAATTAATTTGACAGGGCAGGAGAAGGAATTTCAGACTTGAAAGCCCAGCAAAACTCACACAGTTGGGAAGATGCCAGGAATGCAGATAAGCCACGATGATACAAGATAAATTTACATTTGCTCCCAACAACTTGCTGTGCACAGTTTCCTCTTTTATACACTGTGTTTCCAGCTGCAGCTAATGAAGGGAATCAGGGCCCTTTCCTCCCCGTATGCCACGCAACTCACATTGCTCTCTTCTCCATTCCTCCCTGCATGCCCTAGGATCAAGAGGGGATGGCCCTGGGTCTTCCTCTGAATTCCCTCTCCCTTGCTCTACCTCTCCCCTGCTCTGCCCAGCCGGACTTTGCCCTTCCCCAGTTTCTTCCATGGTCAACGGAGGCACACTCCCACTCCCTGTCAGCTGTTCGGTCCTCCTCCAAGTCAGATTCTGACAGGGGCGTGACACTTGCCTGTAAAATCGCCAAGAGTTGGACACAACTAAATGTTTAAAACAACAGCATAATGTTCTGTGTGTCGACAGATCCAACGAATATGTCTCTGCCATTCTTTTGCATTTGTGATTGTGTTAAAACTCTTTGAACATAAAATTGACTTGATATTTAGAGGTTTAGGATTGCTCATTTTTTAGAGTTTTGCAAAAGAAGAGCAAAGAATGAATCAGCTGAACTTTCCAAGCAATTAGCCATGCATAAGATAAGCTGTTTTTTACAGCTGTACACACATCTCTTTTCTGATTTGGAATTCAAATTAACTCATAAATATTGAAATTCTGAGTTTAAGGAAATTGTGTTATTTGATGCATGGCCTATTTTAAGTAATTAGTTTTATGGATAAATTGTAGCAAAAGAGAGAGTCGCCATTCTAGGATATAAGCAACGCTTCTTAGAAGTATATATATTTGATTCATCCTTTAATTATACAGCCCATCCTGTCTGGAAGGCTTTGAGACTTTTAAAACCACCAACTCATGTATTTCACAATGAACACTTACATAACTTAGAATACTTACAAGTTTCTTTTATTCCTTTGAGATCTATGCTGTGCTTCATAACACTATATTCTTGGGAGATCTGCAGAGAAAATTGGTAAACCTGAACCAATATTTGCTCTAGCTTTTTCCAAACTGTTTAATTTTTTTTAGTGTCCATAGATCCCACCAACGTAGTTAGTTGTCAGCGTTCCAGAAAAACAAACTCCAACACCACAACTCCAAGACAGGCATTTTCTCAAAGTTCCTTTTTATTAGAATTGTCAGACTGGCACATCTGGGAAAACCTGAATCTGAGAGTTCTGGGTTTTCCTCCAATAATTAAAAATCACAAAATCCATCCCCTGCACCCATCACTCCATCACATCCGTTCCAACTTGAGACATCCCTTAAACCACTCCTCAACCAGGTGCAGAATGACATGACCTTGACTGAAAAGAAGAGTGCTATTATGTCTACATACATTCTATAAAATCCCTCCTCCCAATTTCCTAGGCACTGGAATGTGGCAGCGTGGATGCTTCTGGTACTAATATGGCTTCCAAGGCTAATATTAGTAATAGAAAGATATATACTGAGTATGGTAAGGTTCAGAGAGTATATAGTGGATACATAATTATGATATGCACGCATATAACAGGATAGACATCAGCAGTGAAGACCAATTTTGTGCAGGTTTCACTTTTGACAGGTGCATAACATCTTAACTGAGGGTTTGGAAAAGTTCCTAAAATTAGTCATATTAGTTATCACTGGGGAAAAAAACACCTGATTTTAAATTTTCATATAAGGATTCGACTCCAAGTGGTATGGCATACAACATGTTAAAACAATGATTTTTGGAACTACTTGGAGGTTTGTCTGGCATCAGAAATTATAACTATTTTTAATGTCCATGGAATTTATTCTGTCCTTTCAGCTCAACTTTAACTTTGTTGGGCAATGTCCTTCATTTGACTTTTGCAAAGCAACAGCTTCCAAGAACTTAACAAGCAAGGGTTGAATGACTGCTAATGTCAGTTTTGGTGTCTTCCTCCTGACATGATAGTCTTAGCTTCAGCTCACATCATCTCCACCCAATGGAAACATTGGCAATTTAGTCAGGAATTGAATTAATACATTTAGAGAGGCTTAGGATAAGAGAAACTGAAGAAGCTAGAGATTTCATCCTGATGAAATCCAATACCAGTGACTGACTAGCAGATTGTTTCCTAATTGCATGTATAGGACAGACTAACTCAAACTCAGCTGCTAAAAAATATAGCACTGAGACTGAGAACTAGTCTGAACCATGAATTTACACATTCAAAACAGTCTCCCTTCATGAAAAACAATAGTGAGTTTTCTGAAAATGGAGCAGTATCCATTCTAAAATTTAAAGATGGAGCTGCCACTGGGGAACATGTTTCCCCATGATAGAACTATCTGTAGTACCAATATCACTACAGTACCAAAGTGCAGAAGAACTAATTATATGGCAAAGGCTCTGCAGCCAGCACCTCCTAGGTAAAGAAAAAAGAAAAGACTATTACCAAGCAAATGAAGAGGAGACCCTTTTTCTGCACTTTTCTCCTTCCTGATTCTCCTGCCATACCGTGCAATCCCAAAACAACTGGAACACCACTTGAATATCATTGGCATTGACAATCGCTATCGGTCAATTGCAAAAGGTGGCTTTACTTGAATCAGCTTCCATCCTGCAACTATATCTGTAACACCATCAAACATCCAGATCTGCCTTTCTCAGGTCCTTGGAAAGGACTCAATAGGTTGACAAAAATGCCAAACTCAGTCTGAACATCTGGCTGACTGTGTGACAAACCATAATTATAATAATATTGTTGAAGAAAGAAGGGTAAAAGGCAACATTTCAGAAGTCATTTTTTATGATAGTAATGGTAAATATTTATAAATGTATATGTGTGTGTGTAGATAGATAGATAGATAGATAGATAGATAGATAGATAGATAGATAGAGATAGATACAGATATACAGTACATATAGATGTTATTTGGGGGAAACAATTAGAGCTGTATAATAATCAAACTGGGGCAGCTATCTATTTTGTGATTATCTGGCTGTCATTTTATCTTCTGTTCTTCTACTAACTCCTTTTGCTTAAGATTTTTTCTCTCTCTTTCACTCTTAATAGGAAGAAAAGAAGTGCGTAAAATAAAATATAATTCTTCAGAAGAAATGAGTAATCCAGTACTTAATTCAGTTAGATTTTAGATGGTGGCCTTTTGTGTTATGTATGTAGGTTTGAATGTTATTGGTTTAGTTTGAATTGTTCTTGTAAAATGTCAAATATGATTGGTTTAAAAGTGCGGGAAAACCCTGCACTCTGATTGGCTGGCAACTATGGCTGCTGGCTATAAGTAGCAGCCGTAGCCCAGCCAAGTCGGGTCCATTCGAGCTGTAGTCACTAAATAAACTCTTCACTGAAGCTCTTCGTCTGACTCTTCATGCAAACTTAACACTGGTGACGAAGGTGGGATTCCCCTGAAGAGAAGGCAACGCGGAACAGAAGAAGAGCGAGATGGCTGTGCTGAACACCCCCCCAGCCTCATTCGATCTGGCGGCAGAAGACTGGGAATCGATGGATCGCTTCAAATGTATTTGGAAGGAAACGACCTCGCCGACATCTCCGAGAAGCGGAAGAGGCGGTCTTTCTTTTACGCACTGCGGTCCGGCAGTCTTCAAGATGGCGAAGGCATTGGCAGGAGCTGCAGATGTGAAGGTAATGGAATGGCCTGATTTAGAAAAGCTTTTAGAGCCCATTACAAAAGTATCATGCCTCATTAAGAGACATGAGTTTTACCGTCGGGATCAAGGGGAAAGCAAAACGTTAACGACTTTTGGCAAGCTTAAGAGACATTGGGGTGCATGCGAGTTTAACAACTTGGAGGAGGCCATGCGCGATCGGTTTGTCCTAGGCCTCAAAGACAAGGTGCTTCAGAGCAAATTGTTATTAAAACCTAAGATCACGTTGAAGGAGGCCATAGAAGAGGCCTCCTCAGCAGAAGCCACTAAGTCCTCAGCGGCAGCCATGAAGAAAATTAACAAGGCCTCAAGCCATTCTGATGTGGAAAATCCACAACAACCCATTGCGAGCAAATAGATTCTGATTCAGACTGTAGTGAGGTGGAGGAAGGAATTTATAGACTCAGAATGGAGAAGAAAAGGAAAGACCTTGGAAGAAAGAGGCAAGACTTTTATTGCAGAGGCTGGGGGGGCACCCCGACTGAATGCAAGTTTTAGACACCATCTGCCTCGTTGTGAGAAAAGAGGTCACCTAGCAAGAGTCTGCAAATCATCCAGAACTCCACCTAGTAGGAAGAAATTTCCTGAGAAAGAATTCAAGCCCAACAACTTCAGTGAGAAAATGGGGCAACTCAGAAGCAAATGGGAAGAATGAAACTCATCAAACAGTCACCATTGGTCATTCTTCACCCTAAGAAGCAGAAAAGTACATGTGAAGGTACTCATTGAAGGAAGGCCTTGCCAAATGGAAGTGGACTCAGGCTCCTATTTATCTATGGTGTCATGGGACACTATTCACAGGCTACTTCCCAACATTCAGAAGAAACATTTCCAGAAGCAAGCACTGACTCTTAAAGACTACCAAGGAACAAGATTCCAGTAGTTGGAACAAGAGATTTCAATGTGCAGTTTAAAGGCCACACCAATCGTTTGCCCCTGACCATCGTGGACAAGGATCCCAAGCTTGCTGGGACTTGAGTGGTTCAATCCACTAGGCATCAAGGTGATTGGCATCAATCACGTGAGCAACTCTGAATGGGAGGAGGCCTTGAAGTCTGAGTTTCCAGAGGTCTTCAGCGAAGAATTGGGCAAGTATATGGGGACCCCTATCATTTTCAACCTAGATCCCAGGTGCCCCCAATTGTTTAAAGCCCAGAAGGGTCCCATTTGCGTTAAAGGAAAAATTGATGCACAATTAGACAAATTAATAGCTCAAGGGGTTTTAGAGCCCACTGACCACTCCAGGTGGGAGACACCCATAGTCACACCAGTCAAGACTGGTGGGTCAGTAAGAATCTGTGGAGACTATAAGGGGACACTGAACCATGCACTGCAGCAGAGCGCATACCCAGTTCCAGTGGTGCATCATCTGTTACATTCACTTGGCAGGGGTACAGTCTTTGCCAAATTGGATCTGGCCCAGGCATATCAACAACTAACAGTTGATGATGCCACTGCAGAGGCCCAAACCATTGTGACTCATAGAGGTGCCTTCAAATGTAAAAGGTTACAATTTGGAGTAAGTGTGGCACCAGGCATCTTTCAAAGCTTTATGGAAAGGATGCTCCAAGGACTGCCAGGGGTAGTGCCTTACTTTGATGATGTGTTAATCTCTGCTGAAAATGACACTCAGTTACAAGAAAGACTCAGAGAAGTCCTTACCAGATTCAGGGAAGCGGGGTTAAAAGTCAAGGAAGACAAATGCACTCTTAAAACACACAGAGTTGAGTTCCTGGGCTACATGATTGACAAGCATGGCATTCACCCTACTGATGCCAAGGTTCAAGCAATCAAAGAAGCTCCTAGACCTAAATGCAAATGGATTTGCAAGCCTTCCTTGGACTCATTAACTTTCATCACATGTTCCTACCTCAGAAGGTAACCATTGCTGAACCATTGCACAGATTACTTGATAAAAAAGCTGTTTGGATCTGGGGGAGGAAGGAACAATCAGCATTTAACAGTATTAAAAAACTAATCACGTCTGATGCTGTACTGATACAGTTCTCTGAGAATTTGCCGGTTGTACTGACTTGTGATGCATCTCCCTTTGGAGTTGGGGGGTGGGGTTTGAGCCACAGGCTTCCCAGTGGGAGAGAAGCCCCTATTGCATTTTACTCTCGCACTTTGACCAAAGCAGAGAGGAATTACAGCCAATTGGACAAGGAAGCCTTGGCAATTGTTGCAGCTGTCAAGAAATTTCATGAATATTTGTATGGGAGAACATTTACCATTGTTACAGATCACAAACCTTTGTTAGGCATTGTGGCAGGAGATAAACCTACACCTACTATCCTGTCACCAAGAATGCTGAGGTGGACTGAATTTCTTGCTGCTTATTCTTACAAACTTATCCACAAGCCTGGCAAGGACATTGGACATGCTGATGCACTGAGTTGTTGCCCACTGCCTTGCCACAAGGAGGACGTTGAACCTGAAACACACACCTTTTTCCTAGAAACTGTTGCCAAGCTTCCAGTGCATGCTGCTGAAATTGCCAGAGAGACTGCCAAAGACACTTTATTGGCTCCTGTTATAGGCTGGATTAAGAAAGGCTGGCCTCTTCAAGATCTACCTCACCTTGCCCAACCTTTTAAGTCCAAGCAAACTGAATTATCTGTATTAAGAGGATGTATTTTGTGGTGTAATAGGGTGGTTATTCCTGCAAAACTGCAAAAAGAGGTTTTGGAAATGTTACATGAGGGTCATCCTGGTATTGCCAGAATGAAGGGATTGGCCAGGAGTTATGTATGGTGGCCAGGTATTGACAAAATGGTTGAAAACTGGGTTGCATCTTGTCCCAACTGTCAGGTAGTCAGGCCTGCCCCACCTCGCACCCCCACACAGGAATGGGAATGTCCTAGGGGCCCGTGGTCTAGGATTCACATTGATTTCGCAGGCCCTACCAGAGGGCACACCTTTCTTATCATAGTAGATGCATATTCCAAATGGCTAGAGGTAATTTCTATGGCATCCACCACAACTGATGCTGTCATGAAGCAGCTCAAAAACCTTTTTGTAACCCATGGGTTACCTGATGTTCTTGTCTCTGACAATGGCCCTCAATTTACATCCAACCTTTTTGAATCCTATTTAGCACAACAGGGTATCAGACATGCCCTCACTGCCCCTGGGCACTCTTTGGCTAACGGCCGGGCTGAACGCATGGTACGTTTTACCAAGGAGAAGCTTCAGCAACTGGGTCCTGGGGACATCACTGAGAAAGTTGAAAAACTTCTTAGTGTTCAGCACATCACTCCTAACCCATCTAATAACTTATCCCCAGCAGAGTTGTTGATGGGTAGGAAACTTAGGTCTTCCTTGACCGCACTTCATCCCACTTACGCACCCAAGCACCACTAGATTCCACTTCCAAAGTTCGCACATTCAGTGTGGGTGATTCTGTTTATGCTAAGAACCTTATGGGTGAACCTTTGTGGATTCCTGCTGAGATAACTCAAATCACAGGCCCTCGTTCTTACAGGGTGCAAACAGAGGATGGAGTCCTCTGGAGCAGGCACATTGATCAACTTAGATCCAGGTTCTCTCAGGAACATCGCACTTGTTCCTCTCTAGTTCCCTCACCTCATTCTTCTAGGGGAAGGGAGGAACAGGAGGAAAATCAGCAAGCAAGAATCCATCCCATGTGTAATGAGCCATTATGACAGGAATCATCCCAAAACCTGTCACAATGCCAGATTCCATCCTTAGAAGTGGAAGATTGTACATCACTACCTGACTTGGGTGCTGACATTTGGAGATGGGTTGGGAGGAGAGACCAGATTCTAACAATCAAACAGGGTCTTCTTTCACAGGGAGTCCCAGAAGGGAAATGTCAGCAGACACATTTCCTCTCTCACTGGGTGAGAATGTTAAAACTTCTGAACCACGGAGGTCTCAACATACATGCAAGAGCCCCACCTATTTAAAAGAATACATTAGATAGGTTGAGGTTTGGTATGGACTGAACCTAGTGGGGAGGGGTGTTATGTATGTAGGTTTGAATGTTATTGGTTTAGTTTGAATTGTTCTTGTAAAATGTCAAATATGATTGGTTTAAAAAGTGCGGGAAAACCCTGCAGTCTGATTGGCTGGCAACTATGGCTGCTGGCTATAAGTAGCAGCCGTTGCCCAGCCAAGTCGGGTCCATTCGAGCTGTAGTCACTAAATAAACTCTTCACTGAAGCTCTTCGCGTCTGACTCTTCATGCAAACTTAACATTTTGTACTATCAGTGCTTATTTATCTTCTCCTTGATAGTAACTTCCATAGTGATTTTAATACTACCATTTTTTCTTGTTTTACATCTGGAAATGGATCAGATTGACTGAGATGTTTAATTCTACACCTAAGAATCTGGAGTTTGAACCAATTCTTTTTTTTTTAAGGTATTACTCTGCTAGCATGGTTTAGCTATAATTTTTGGCTATTCGGGAATTTTAAGATTTGCGTAGTATCTTGAAAAAATGCATTCATTCAAAGTCAGGGAACATTACATTATAATATTTCTACAACTTTCCACTTCAACAATGCAATTTTCTACTACATAGAAAGCATGAGCATCAAATCAAACTCTTAATTAAGAAATCCACTTTATTTTATTTTTACTTTTATGCTGCACATCAATAAGCAAGTTGAGATGCTCATACCAGTTCCAATGTCCAGGTTTTATTTACAATATAATCATTTTTGGAGGAGAGAAATCAATAGCATGGAACTATATTTACTACATATATAGTTCCTATATGATATTTTCTACCCCACAATTTCATAGAGTTCCCATATGAAAATTGTGCTTAACCTGCTGTTCTGGATTTATCTTGGTCAGATGCCCCAAGGTTTTGGAGGGAAGGAAGGAGGGAGAGAGAGAAGAAGTGAGGGAGGAAGGAAGGAAAGAAGGATTTACATCCTGAATTTAAAAAAACATGTCACAAATCAAGAATATGTATTGTGCAGGTGGATTTGTTCAAATGTATGAAAGCAATAATTAAAAGCAAATGAGAAAAGATTAAACTATTTAAAAATCAACAAGCCCCATTCTTATTCTAAGTTTATTACTGAATTATATTTATATATGTAAATTTGTTCTAAACATTTAAGAAGTTATGGAAGAAGATTATAGTTTATGAATAGATTAAGGAACAGTTTAAAAAAAAACAACTGTCTATCTTTTTGACTCAAAATATCATTTACATATTGATATTTGGGAGGGAGGGTCAAATAATCTTGCAGGCCATTCTGTGGGACACAGAAGGACAGATCTATAGCTGTCTTCTACTATAAATTGTTAAAAAGTATTATAGCTCTACTAGGGTTGTCACTATTCACATGTCAGAAGTCTTCCTAAGCTGCAACATAATATGTGGGGGGTTTTTGTTTTGTTCTTTTATGAAGCAGTGAAACTTTTTAACCTGTTCTTAAAGAAAAGAGAAAGAACTAGAAAATGGCAGATACTTAAAAATAAATACAGGGCAAGAACATCAAACATTTTAACATTCATATTAAATGTCACCATGAAACTATGAAATATCTGATTTACCTAGCCACTTTTGTTTTTCATGTGAGGTAAATCTTAAAGTGATGGGTATTAAGATTTCTACTGGTAATTCAATCTATTTTTGGTCAGTCAATAGCCATTTAACTGAGAAAGTTGATAATACTGTACTCTGTCAACATGTTATTACTTTCGATAGTCATAATGGTAATGGGAAAAAAGGAACATTTATCTTGGTTCGATTATTTTAGAATATTGAATGGCAGATATACGCTGACACAAGTTTTCTAACATAGGCTTTGGACTTCCTGCCTGGAATCTTTCCTTATTTATCCTCTTATTCTCTTATTTATTCCTCTTATTTATCTGGCTATTATTTAAGAAGTTGTAATTCACACAAGGAATTAATACCTAAAACACTGAATAGCATTGGAAGGCACCTTAGAGGTCTTCTAGTCCAACCCCTGCTCAAGAAGGAGAACTTATGCCATTTCAGACAAATGGTTTTCCAGTTTCTTTTAGAAAGGCTCCAGTGATGGTGCACCCATGACCACTGAAGGCAGGCTATTCTACTGGTTGATTGTTTTCACCATTTGTTTAGTTGAATTGTGTATTCTTTTTGCATGAAGATAATGCAAAGTATGAATTAAGTAATTCTGCTTTCTTTCTATTGCTCATTACTTCTTTCCCATCTTCTCCATTAGCGGGCCAATTGTTTCTTTGACTTTTTCTTGTTTTTTATGTGTTGAAAGAAACTTATTTATTGTTTTTGACATTTGTTGCCTTAGCTTTCCTAATTTTGTCTTTGCAGGTTTGGGCTTTTTGTTGGTATTTTGTCTTTTATTGGTATTTTGCCTGTGTTCCTCTTTCCATTTTTTTGTACTTATCCTTTATTTCTTTCAGTTGTTCTGAGAGTTCTCTGTGCAACCATGCTGTAGGGTTTTTCCCTTGTTTTTCTTTTTTAGGAGTATTGAACTAGATTGGGTTTTATAATAATATTTTTCAGAGTTCCCCAAGCTTCTTGAGTTGATTTCCCATTTAAGATTTTCATCCATGAAATCCTTCCCAAGTTCTCTCTGAGTTTGTTAAAATCAGCTCTTTTAAAGTCTAAAACAGTGGTTCTTAACCTTTTGAAAGAATCACCCCTTGAGCCATTGAGGAAGTTGTCATCGCCCCCTTCCCCATAACCACCACCTCTTAGCATCCCCAAGGGGGCCAGCAGAGGGGCACTAAGAGGTGGCAGGGGGCATTCGAGGCACCAGCCGGCCCTGCAGTTTCACCCATTTGGGCGCCAGCTCCAGAGCGGTGTTACAGTCAATGGGTGAGCCTGCAGGGCTGGCACCTTGAATGCCCCCTGCCGCCCCTTAGCATCCCCAAGGGGGCCAGCAGAGGGGCACTAAGAAGTGGCAGGGGGCAGTGCATCAAAAGCAGCCACGGAGGCACATAACATGTCACTGCTTCCGCATTGGAGGCACTGGCTCTGGAGCAGTGCTAGTCAATGGGTGAACCTGCAGGGCTGGATGGCACCCCCCTGTCACCTCTTAGCGCCCCTCTGCTGGCCCTGCTAAGAGCGGCTGGCCCTGCAGGCTCACCCCATTGACTGTTGTACCGCACCTGAACCGGTGCCTCGAATGCAGCAGCATGTTGGGAAAAGCCGCCGCCACCACTTTCCCAAAGTGTTGCCGCTCTCGCATTCTTTCTGTCTGTCCATCCGTCTGTCCGTCCATCCATCCATCCAAAAGGTCTGTCAGTTTGCCTTCCTGCCTTCCTGCCTATCTACCTACCTGTCCGTTTTTTTTGTCTGTACCTACCTACCTACCTACCAATAGATATCTCTCTCTCTTCCAATATATCTCACTCCATCGCCCCATATCACCCCTTCCATTCCTTTGCCCCACATCGCCCTTTTCATTCCATCGCCCCCCTGAAAAACAAAATCGCCCCTTGGGGGGCAATATCACCCAGGTTAAGAACCACTGGTCTAAAACACTGGTTTGATTGTGTTCTATTGCTTGTGTCTCTTTTATATTGAATTCTAATATGACATGGTCACTCTCACCTAAAGTTCCTGCAACTTCAATCCCCTCTATCACGTCTTTGTTGATAAGAATAAGGTCCATCATAGTTGTCTCTAGTTGCCTCCTTTACTTTTTGGGTGATGAAGCTGTCAGCTAGTTGGGTCAGGAATCTGTTTGCTCTCCCATTTGTTACATAGTTTGTCTTGCAGTTGATGTCAGGGTAGTTAAAGTCCCCCATTACTATGTGGTGTGTTTCCTACATGCGTTGGTTAACATTAGCAAAAGTTCATCTATTTCTTCGGCTTGGTTGGATGGTCTGTAGTATACACCTATGGCAATGTCATTCTTTTTTCCTTTTTTTGTTGATGCTATGCTAGCAGGCCTTCATCTTTTGCTGTGCATCTCTGTAGAGAGAAAGTGATCGCTAACATATAATGCAACTCCACTCTTCTGTTTCTTTTGAATAATTTGTATCATTTATCACTACATTCCAGTCATGAGTTTTATTGCACCAAGTTTCTGTAATGGCAACTATATCATACTCACCCTAATGTACTAGTATTTCAGGTTCATCCTGTTTGTTCCTAAACTTTGAGCAGCAGTGTATAGGCATTTAAATTCTTTGTGGCTGACCCTGGGTATGCTTCCTAAATTTTCTACTCTGCATTTGAATTTTTCTTTTCTTTACTTGCCACTTCCATATTAAATTGGTTATCTACTGGTTTTGCTTGGAAATAGGTCCTAAGGATAATGAAAATTAATCACCCTCTTTCAATTTTAGTTTAAAGCCCTTCTGATATGAGGAGCCAGTTGTTTTTCCAAATATATTGTTTCCCATTCTTGTTAGGTGCATTCCATCCCTTGCCAGAAGCCCTTCATGTAGGTACTAATTCCTTACCTTTCTTCTCTCTAGGTGTTCGTAATCTTGTTATTGTTTTCAGGTTCATTGTTGTGCCATTCCCCACATGTAGGAGAAGAAAGGGGTAGTAACCCTTTCTGTATTTCCTAAATACTGATACTGTATATGTTAAGTTTGCATGAAGAGTCAGACGCGAAGAGCTTCAGTAAGGAGTTTATTCAGTGACTACAGCTCGAATGGACCGAAGTTGGCTGGGCTACGCTGCTTATAGTCTGCAGCCATAGTTGCCAGCCAATGGGAGTGCAGGGTTTCTTCCCCGACTATTTAAACCAATACCATTTGACATTTTACAAGAACAGTTCAAATAAACCAATAACATTCAAACCTACATACATAACACCCCTCCCCACTAGGTTCAGACCATACCAAACCCAGCCTATCTAATGTATTCCTTTAAATAGGTGGGGCTCTTACGCATACGCTGGAGACCTTCGTGGTTCAGAAGTTTTAACGTTCACCAGTGAGAGGGAAATGTGTCTGCTGACATTTCCTGTTGGGACTTCCTGTGAAAGGAGACCCTGTTAGACTGTTAGAATCTGGTCTCTCCTCCCAACCCATCTCCATTCCAATGTCAGCACCCAAGTCAGGTAGTGATGTGCAATCTTCCACTTCTAAGGATGGATCTTGGCATTGTGACAGGGTTCGGATGGTTCCTGTCGAATGGCTCATTACAATGGGGTTGATTCTTGCTTGCTGATTTTCCTCCTGTTCTCCTTCCCCCCTAGAAGTGAAATCAGGTGAGGGACCCAGAGAGAGACAGGGGTGGTGTTCCTGAGGGAACCTGGATCTAAGTTGGTCAATGTGCCTGCTCCAGAGGAGTCCATCCTCTGTTTGTACCCTATAAGAATGAGGGCCAGTGATGTGAGTTATTTCAGCAGGAATCCATAGAGGTTCACCTATAAGGTTCTTAGCATATACAGAATCACCCACACTGAAAGTACGAACTTTGGAAGTGGAATCCAGTGGTGTGTTGGGTAAGTGGGATGAAGGCAGTCAAGGGAAGATCTGTTTCCTACCCATCAACAACTCTGCTGGGGATAAGTTATTCGATGGGCTAGAGTGATGTGCTGAACACTAAGAAGTTTTTCAAGCTTCTCAGTGATGTCCCCAGGACCCTGCTGCAGCTTCTCTTTGGTAAAGCGCACCATGTGTTCAACCCGCCACTAGCTGAAGGGTGCCCAGGGGCAGTGAGGGCATGTCTGATACCCTGTTGTGCTAGAAAGGATTCAGAAATGTTAGATGTGAATTGAGGGCCATTGTCAGAGACAAGAACATCTGGTAACCCATGGGTTACAAACAGTTTTCTGAGCTGCTTCATGACAGCATCAGTTGTGGTGGATGTCATGGGAATTACCTCGAGCCATTTGGAATATGCATCTACTATAACTAGGTGTGCCCTCTAGTAGTGTGGGCCTGCGTGAAATCAATGTGGATGCTAGACCACGGCCCCTAGGACATTCCCATTCCTGTATGGGGGTGAGGTGGAGCAGGCCTGACTACCTGGCAATTGGGACAAGATGCTACCCAGTTTTCAACCATTTTGTCAATACCTGGCCACCATACATAACTCCTGGCCAATCCTTCTTCATCCTTACAATACCAGGATGACCCTCATGTAACATTTCCAAAACCTCTTTTGCAGTTTTGCAGGAATAACCACCCTGTTACCCCACAAAATACATCCTCTTAATACAGATAATTCAGTGCCTGACTTAAAAGGTTGGGCAAGGTGAGTTAGATCTTGAAGAGGCCAACCTTTCTTAATCCAGCCTATAACAGGAGCCAACACCGTCTTTGGCAGTCTCTCTGGCAATTTCAGCAGCGCTGTACTGGAAGCTTAGCAACAGTCTCTAGGAAAAGGTGTGTGTTTCAGGTTCAAAGTTCTCCTTGTGGCAAGGCAGTGGGCAGCACTCAGTGCATCAGCATGTCCAATGTCCTTGCCAGGCCTGTGAATCAGTTTGTATGAATAAGCTGCAAGAAATTCAGTCCACCTCAGCATTCTTGGTGACAGGATAGTAGGTGTAGGTTTGTCTCCTGCCACAATGCCTGATAAAGGTTTGTGATCTATAACAATAGTGAATGACCTGCCATACAGATATTCATGAAATTTCTTGACAGCTGCAACAACTGCTAATGCCTCCTTGTCCAATTGGCTATAATTCCTCTCTGCTTTGGACAAAGTGGGAGTAATGCAATAGGGGCTTCCCTTCCACTGGGAAGCCTGTGACTCCCCCCCCCACTCCAAAAGGGGATGCATCACAAGTCAGTACAACAGGCAAATTCTCAGAGAACGGTATCAGTACAGCATCAGATGTGATTAGTCTCTTAATACTATTAATGCTGATTGTTCCTTCCTCCCCCAGATCCAAGCAGCCTTTTATCAAGCAGTATGCAAAGGTTCAGCAATGGATGCCTTGTGAGGTAGAAACATGTGATAAAGTTAATGAGTCCAAGGAAGGCCTGCAAATCTGTTTTGGCATTTAGGTCTGTGGGCTTCTTTGATAGCTTTAATCTTGGCATCAGTAGGGTGAATGCCATGCTTGTCAATCATGTAGCCCAGGAACTCAACTCTGTGTGTTTTAAGAGTGCATTTGTCTTCCTTGACTTTTAACCCCCGCTCTGAATCTGTAAGGACTTCTCTGAGTCTTTCTTGAAGCTGAGTGTCATTTTCAGCAGAGATTAACACATCATAAAAATAAGGCACTACCCCAGGCAGTCCTTGCAGCATTCTTTCCATAAGACTTTGAAAATGCCAGGTGCCACGCTTACCCAAATTGTAACCTTTACATTTGAAGGCACCTCTGTGAGTCACAATTGTTTGCCTCTGCAGTGGCATCATCAACTGATAATTGTTGATATGCCTGGGCCAGGTCCAGTTTGGCAAAGACTGTCCCCTGCCAAGGAATGGAGATGATGCACAACTGGTACTGGTATGCACTCTGCTGCAAGCACGGTTGCTGTCCCCTTATAGTCACCACATTCTTACTGACCCATCAGCCTTGACTGGTGTGACTATGGGTGTTTCCCATCTGGAGTGGCTGTAGGCTCTAAAACCCCTT
>CM019151.1:74889779-74907698 GCA_009733165.1 Naja naja
TGCAGAGAAAATTGGTAAACCTGAACCAATATTTGCTCTAGCTTTTTCCAAACTGTTTAATTTTTTTAGTGTCCATAGATCCCACCAACGTAGTTAGTTGTCAGCGCTCCAGAAAAACAAACTCCAACACCACAACTCCAAGACAGGCATTTTCTCAAAGTTCCTTTTATTAGAATTGTCAGACTGGCACATCTGGGAAAACCTGAATCTGAGAGTTCTGGGTTTTCTCCAATAATTAAAAATCACAAAATCCATCCCCTGCACCCATCACTCCATCACATCCGTTCCAACTTGAGACATCCCTTAAACCACTCCTCAACCAGGTGCAGAATGACATGACCTTGACTGAAAAGAAGAGTGCTATTATGTCTACATACATTCTATAAAATCCCTCCTCCCAATTTCCTAGGCACTGGAATGTGGCAGCGTGGATGCTTCTGGTACTAATATGGCTTCAAGGCTAATATTAGTAATAGAAAGATATATACTGAGTATGGTAAGGTTCAGAGAGTATATAGTGGATACATAATTATGATATGCACATATAACAGGATAGACATCAGCAGTGAAGACCAATTTTGTGCAGGTTTCACTTTTGACAGGTGCATAACATCTTAACTGAGGGTTTGGAAAAGTTCCTAAAATTAGTCATATTAGTTATCACTGGGGAAAAACACCTGATTTTAAATTTTCATATAAGGATTCACTCCAAGTGGTATGGCATACAACATGTTAAAACAATGATTTTTGGAACTACTTGGAGGTTTGTCTGGCATCAGAAATTATAACTATTTTTAATGTCCATGGAATTTATTCTGTCCTTTCAGCTCAACTTTAACTTTGTTGGGCAATGTCCTTCATTTGACTTTTGCAAAGCAACAGCTTCCAAGAACTTAACAAGCAAGGGTTGAATGACTGCTAATGTCAGTTTTGGTGTCTTCCTCCTGACATGATAGTCTTAGCTTCAGCTCACATCATCTCCACCCAATGGAAACATTGGCAATTTAGTCAGGAATTGAATTAATACATTTAGAGAGGCTTAGGATAAGAGAAACTGAAGAAGCTAGAGATTTCATCCTGATGAAATCCAATACCAGTGACTGACTAGCAGATTGTTTCCTAATTGCATGTATAGGACAGACTAACTCAAACTCAGCTGCTAAAAATATAGCACTGAGACTGAGAACTAGTCTGAACCATGAATTTACACATTCAAAACAGTCTCCCTTCATGAAAACAATAGTGAGTTTTCTGAAAATGGAGCAGTATCCATTCTAAAATTTAAAGATGGAGCTGCCACTGGGGAACATGTTTCCCCATGATAGAACTATCTGTAGTACCAATATCACTACAGTACCAAAGTGCAGAAGAACTAATTATATGGCAAAGGCTCTGCCAGCACCTCCTAGGTAAAGAAAAAGAAAAGACTATTACCAAGCAAATGAAGAGGAGACCCTTTTTCTGCACTTTTCTCCTTCCTGATTCTTCTCCTACATACGTGCAATCCCAAAACAACTGGAACACCACTTGAATATCATTGGCATTGACAATCGCTATCGGTCAATTGCAAAAGGTGGCTTTACTTGAATCAGCTTCCATCCTGCAACTATATCTGTAACACCATCAAACATCCAGATCTGCCTTTCTCAGGTCCTTGAAAGGACTCAATAGGTTGACAAAATGCCAAACTCAGTCTGAACATCTGGCTGACTGTGTGACAAACCATAATTTATAATATTGTTGAAGAAAGAAGGGTAAAAGGCAACATTTCAGAAGTCATTTTTATGATAGTAATGGTAAATATTTATAAATGTATATGTGTGTGTGTAGATAGATAGATAGATAGATAGATAGATAGATAGATAGATAGATGAGATAGATATACAGTACATATAGATGTTATTTGGGGAAACAATTAGAGCTGTATAATAATCAAACTGGGGCAGCTATCTATTTTGTGATTATCTGGCTGTCATTTTATCTTCTGTTCTTCTACTAACTCCTTTTGCTTAAGATTTTTCTCTCACTCTTAATAGGAAGAAAAGGTGCGAAAATAAAATATAATTCTTCAGAAGAAATGAGTAATCCAGTACTTAATTCAGTTAGATTTTAGATGGTGGCATTGGTTTACTATGGCTGCTGGCTATAAGTAGCAGCCATTGCCCAGCCAAGTCGGGTCCATTCGAGCTGTAGTCACTAAATAAACTCTTCACTGAAGCTCTTGGCGTCTGACTCTTCATGCAAACTTAACATTTTGTACTATCAGTGCTTATTTATCTTCTCCTTGATAGTAACTTCCATAGTGATTTTAATACTACCATTTTTCTTGTTTTACATCTGGAAATGGATCAGATTGACTGAGATGTTTAATTCTACACCTAAGAATCTGGAGTTTGAACCAATTTTTTTTAAGGTATTACTCTGCTAGCATGGTTTAGCTATAATTTTTGGCTATTCGAATTTTAAGATTTTGTAGTATCTTGAAAAATGCATTCATTCAAAGTCAGGGAACATTACATTATAATATTTCTACAACTTTCCACTTCAACAATGCAATTTTCTACTACATAGAAAGCATGAGCATCAAATCAAACTCTTAATTAAGAAATCCACTTTATTTTATTTTTACTTTTATGCTGCACATCAATAAGCAAGTTGAGATGCTCATACCAGTTCCAATGTCCAGGTTTTATTTACAATATAATCATTTTTGGAGGAGAGAAATCAATAGCATGGAACTATATTTACTACATATATAGTTCCTATATGATATTTTTCCTACCCCACAATTTCATAGAGTTCCCATATGAAAATTGTGCTTAACCTGCTGTTCTGGATTTATCTTGGTCAGATGCCCCAAGGTTTTGGAGGGAAGGAAGGAGGGAGAGAGAGAAGAAGTGAGGGAGGAAGGAAGGAAAGAAGGATTTACATCCTGAATTTAAAAAAACATGTCACAAATCAAGAATATGTATTGTGCAGGTGGATTTGTTCAAATGTATGAAAGCAATAATTAAAAGCAAATGAGAAAAGATTAAACTATTTAAAAATCAACAAGCCCCATTCTTATTCTAAGTTTATTACTGAATTATATTTATATATGTAAATTTGTTCTAAACATTTAAGAAGTTATGGAAGAAGATTATAGTTTATGAATAGATTAAGGAACAGTTAAAAAAAAACAACTGTCTATCTTTTTGACTCAAAATATCATTTACATATTGATATTTGGGAGGGAGGGTCAAATAATCTTGCAGGCCATTCTGTGGGACACAGAAGGACAGATCTATAGCTGTCTTCTACTATAAATTGTTAAAAAGTATTATAGCTCTACTAAGGTTGTCACTATTCACATGTCAGAAGTCTTCCTCCGAAGCTGCAACATAATATGTGGGGGGGTTTTGTTTTGTTCTTTTATGAAGCAGTGAAACTTTTTAACCTGTTCTTAAAGAAAAGAGAAAGAACTAGAAAATGGCAGATACTTAAAAATAAATACAGGGGCAAGAACATCAAACATTTTAACATTCATATTAAATGTCACCATGAAACTATGAAATATCTGATTTACCTAGCCACTTTTGTTTTTCATGTGAGGTAAATCTTAAAGTGATGGGTATTAAGATTTCTACTGGTAATTCAATCTATTTTTGGTCAGTCAATAGCCATTTAACTGAGAAAGTTGATAATACTGTACTCTGTCAACATGTTATTACTTTCGATAGTCATAATGGTAATGGGAAAAAAGGAACATTTATCTTGGTTCGATTATTTTAGAATATTGAATGGCAGATATACGTTGACACAAGTTTTCTAACATAGGCTTTGGACTTCCTGCCTGGAATCTTTCCTTATTTATCCTCTTATTCTCTTATTTATTCCTCTTATTTATCTGGCTATTATTTAAGAAGTTGTAATTCACACAAGGAATTAATACCTAAAACACTGAATAGCATTGGAAGGCACCTTAGAGGTCTTCTAGTCCAACCCCCTGCTCAAGAAGGAGAACTTATGCCATTTCAGACAAATGGTTTTCCAGTTTCTTTTAGAAAGGCTCCAGTGATGGTGCACCCATGACCACTGAAGGCAGGCTATTCTACTGGTTGATTGTTTTCACCATTTGTTTAGTTGAGTTGTGTATTCTTTTTGCATGAAGATAATGCAAAGTATGAATTAAGTAATTCTGCTTTCTTTCTATTGCTCATTACTTCTTTCCCATCTTCTCCCATTAGCGGGCCAATTGTTTCTTTGACTTTTTTCTTGTTTTTTTATGTGTTGAAAGAAACTTATTTATTGTTTTTGACATTTGTTGCCTTAGCTTTCCTAATTTTGTCTTTGCAGGTTTGGGCTTTTTGTTGGTATTTTGTCTTTTTATTGGTATTTTGCCTGTGTTCCTCTTTCCATTTTTTTGTACTTATCCTTTATTTCTTTCAGTTGTTCTGAGAGTTCTCTGTGCAACCATGCTGTAGGGTTTTTTCCCCTTGTTTTTCTTTTTTAGGAGTATTGAACTAGATTGGGTTTTTATAATAATATTTTTCAGAGTTCCCCAAGCTTCTTGAGTTGATTTCCCATTTAAGATTTTCATCCATGAAATCCTTCCCAAGTTCTCTCTGAGTTTGTTAAAATCAGCTCTTTTAAAGTCTAAAACAGTGGTTCTTAACCTTTTTGAAAGAATCACCCCCTTGAGCCATTGAGGAAGTTGTCATCGCCCCCCTTCCCCAACATAACCACCCCCCTGCCACCTCTTAGCATCCCCAAGGGGGCCAGCAGAGGGGCACTAAGAGGTGGCAGGGGGCATTCGAGGCACCAGCCGGCCCTGCAGTTTCACCCATTTGGGCGCCAGCTCCAGAGCGGTGTTACAGTCAATGGGTGAGCCTGCAGGGCTGGCACCTTGAACGCCCCCTGCCGCCTCTTAGCATCCCCAAGGGGGCCAGCAGAGGGGCACTAAGAAGTGGCAGGGGCAGTGCATCAAAAGCAGCCACGGAGGCACATAACATGTCACTGCTTCCGCATTGGAGGCACTGGCTCTGGAGCAGTGCTAGTCAATGGGTGAACCTGTAGGGCTGGATGGCACCCCCCTGTCACCTCTTAGCGCCCCTCTGCTGGCCCTGCTAAGAGCGGCTGGCCCTGCAGGCTCACCCCATTGACTGTTGTACCGCACCTGAACCGGTGCCTCGAATGCAGCAGCATGTTGGGAAAAGCCGCCGCCACCACTTTCCCAAAGTGTTGCCGCTCTCGCATTCTTTCTGTCTGTCCATCCGTCTGTCCGTCCATCCATCCATCCAAAAGGTCTGTCAGTTTGCCTTCCTGCCTTCCTGCCTATCTACCTACCTGTCCGTCTTTTTGTCTGTCTACCTACCTACCTATCTACCAATATAGATATCTCTCTCTCTCTTCCAATATATCTCACTCCATCGCCCCCATATCACCCCCCTTCCATTCCTTTGCCCCCACATCGCCCTTTTCATTCCATCGCCCCCTGAAAACAAAATCGCCCCTTGGGGGGCAATATCACCCAGGTTAAGAACCACTGGTCTAAAACACTGGTTTGATTGTGTTCTATTGCTTGTGTCTCTTTTATATTGAATTCTAATATGGCATGGTCACTCTCACCTAAAGTTCCTGCAACTTCAATCCCCTCTATCACGTCTTTGTTGATAAGAATAAGGTCCATCATAGTTGTCTCTCTAGTTGCCTCCTTTACTTTTTGGGTGATGAAGCTGTCAGCTAGATGGGTCAGGAATCTGTTTGCTCTCCCATTTGTTACATAGTTTGTCTTGCAGTTGATGTCAGGGTAGTTAAAGTCCCCCATTACTATGTGGTGTGTTTCCTACATGCGTTGGTTAACATTAGCAAAAAGTTCATCTATTTCTTCGGCTTGGTTGGATGGTCTGTAGTATACACCTATGGCAATGTCATTCTTTTTTCCTTTTTTGTTGATGCATATGCTTTCTAGCAGGCCTTCATCTTTTGCTGCGTGCATCTCTGTAGAGAGAAAGTGATCGCTAACATATAATGCAACTCCGCCTCTTCTGTTTCTTTTGAATAATTTGTATCATTTTATCACTACATTCCAGTCATGAGTTTTATTGCACCAAGTTTCTGTAATGGCAACTATATCATACTCACCCTAATGTACTAGTATTTCAGGTTCATCCTGTTTGTTCCTAAACTTTGAGCAGCAGTGTATAGGCATTTAAATTCTTTGTGGCTGACCCTGGGTATGCTTCCTAAATTTTCTACTCTGCATTTGAATTTTTCTTCTTTCTCTTTACTTGCCACTTCCATATTAAATTGGTTATCTACTGGTTTTTGCTTGGAAATAGGTCCTAAGGATAATGAAAATTAATCACCCTCTTTCAATTTTAGTTTAAAGCCCTTCTGATATGAGGAGCCAGTTGTTTTTCCAAATATATTCTTTCCCATTCTTGTTAGGTGCATTCCATCCCTTGCCAGAAGCCCTTCATGTAGGTACTAATTCCTTACCTTTCTTCTCTAGGTGTTCGTAATCTCTTGTTATTGTTTTCAGGTTCATTGTTGTGCCATTCCCCACATGTAGGAGAAGAAAGGGGTAGTAACCCTTTCTGTATTTCCTAAATACTGATACTGTATATGTTAAGTTTGCATGAAGAGTCAGACGCGAAGAGCTTCAGTAAGGAGTTTATTCAGTGACTACAGCTCGAATGGACCCGAGTTGGCTGGGCTACGGCTGCCTCTTATAGTCTGCAGCCATAGTTGCCAGCCAATGGGAGTGCAGGGTTTCTTCCCGCACTATTTAAACCAATACCATTTGACATTTTACAAGAACAGTTCAAATAAACCAATAACATTCAAACCTACATACATAACACCCCTCCCCACTAGGTTCAGTCCATACCAAACCCCAGCCTATCTAATGTATTCCTTTAAATAGGTGGGGCTCTTACGTACGTTGAGACCTTCGTGGTTCAGAAGTTTTAACGTTCTCACCCAGTGAGAGGGAAATGTGTCTGCTGACATTTCCTGTTGGGACTTCCTGTGAAAGGAGACCCTGTTAAATTGTTAGAATCTGGTCTCTCCTCCCAACCCATCTCCATTCCAATGTCAGCACCCAAGTCAGGTAGTGATGTGCAATCTTCCACTTCTAAGGATGGATCTTGGCATTGTGACAGGGTTCGGGATGGTTCCTGTCGTAATGGCTCATTACAATGGGGTTGATTCTTGCTTGCTGATTTTCCTCCTGTTCCTCCCCTTCCCCCCTAGAAGTGAAATCAGGTGAGGGACCCAGAGAGAGACAGGGGTGGTGTTCCTGAGGGAACCTGGATCTAAGTTGATCAATGTGCCTGCTCCAGAGGAGTCCATCCTCTGTTTGTACCCTATAAGAATGAGGGCCAGTGATGTGAGTTATTTCAGCAGGAATCCATAGAGGTTCACCTATAAGGTTCTTAGCATATACAGAATCACCCACACTGAAAGTACGAACTTTGGAAGTGGAATCCAGTGGTGCGTTGGGTGCGTAAGTGGGATGAAGGCAGTCAAGGGAAGACCTAAGTTTCCTACCCATCAACAACTCTGCTGGGGATAAGTTATTCGATGGGCTAGGAGTGATGTGCTGAACACTAAGAAGTTTTTCAAGCTTCTCAGTGATGTCCCCAGGACCCAGGTGCTGCAGCTTCTCTTTGGTAAAGCGTACCATGTGTTCAACCCGGCCACTAGCTGAAGGGTGCCCAGGGGCAGTGAGGGCATGTCTGATACCCTGTTGTGCTAGAAAGGATTCAGAAATGTTAGATGTGAATTGAGGGCCATTGTCAGAGACAAGAACATCTGGTAACCCATGGGTTACAAACAGTTTTCTGAGCTGCTTCATGACAGCATCAGTTGTGGTGGATGTCATGGGAATTACCTCGAGCCATTTGGAATATGCATCTACTATAACTAGAAAAGTGTGCCCTCTAGTAGGGCCTGCGAAATCAATGTGGATGCTAGACCACGGGCCCCTAGGACATTCCCATTCCTGTATGGGGGCGTGAGGTGGAGCAGGCCTGACTACCTGGCAATTGGGACAAGATGCTACCCAGTTTTCAACCATTTTGTCAATACCTGGCCACCATACATAACTCCTGGCCAATCCCTTCATCCTTACAATACCAGGATGACCCTCATGTAACATTTCCAAAACCTCTCTTTGCAGTTTTGCAGGAATAACCACCCTGTTACCCCACAAAATACATCCTCTTAATACAGATAATTCAGTTTGCCTGGACTTAAAAGGTTGGGCAAGGTGAGTTAGATCTTGAAGAGGCCAACCTTTCTTAATCCAGCCTATAACAGGAGCCAACACCGTGTCTTTGGCAGTCTCTCTGGCAATTTCAGCAGCGTGTACTGGAAGCTTAGCAACAGTCTCTAGGAAAAAGGTGTGTGTTTCAGGTTCAAAGTTCTCCTTGTGGCAAGGCAGTGGGCAACGACTCAGTGCATCAGCATGTCCAATGTCCTTGCCAGGCCTGTGAATCAGTTTGTATGAATAAGCTGCAAGAAATTCAGTCCACCTCAGCATTCTTGGTGACAGGATAGTAGGTGTAGGTTTGTCTCCTGCCACAATGCCTGATAAAGGTTTGTGATCTATAACAATAGTGAATGACCTGCCATACAGATATTCATGAAATTTCTTGACAGCTGCAACAACTGCTAATGCCTCCTTGTCCAGTTGGCTATAATTCCTCTCTGCTTTGGACAAAGTGCGGGAGTAAAATGCAATAGGGGCTTCCCTTCCACTGGGAAGCCTGTGACTCCCACTCCAAAAGGGGATGCATCACAAGTCAGTACAACAGGCAAATTCTCAGAGAACGGTATCAGTACAGCATCAGATGTGATTAGTCTCTTAATACTATTAAATGCTGATTGTTCCTTCCTCCCCCAGATCCAAGCAGCCTTTTTATCAAGCAGGCGATGCAAAGGTTCAGCAATGGATGCCTTGTGAGGTAGAAACATGTGATAAAAGTTAATGAGTCCAAGGAAGGCCTGCAAATCTGTTTTGCATTTAGGTCTGTGGGCTTCTTTGATAGCTTTAATCTTGGCATCAGTAGGGTGAATGCCATGCTTGTCAATCATGTAGCCCAGGAACTCAACTCTGTGTGTTTTAAGAGTGCATTTGTCTTCCTTGACTTTTAACCCCGCTTTTCTGAATCTGTAAGGACTTCTCTGAGTCTTTCTTGAAGCTGAGTGTCATTTTCAGCAGAGATTAACACATCATAAAAATAAGGCACTACCCCAGGCAGTCCTTGCAGCATTCTTTCCATAAGACTTTGAAAAATGCCAGGTGCCACGCTTACTCCAAATTGTAACCTTTTACATTTGAAGGCACCTCTGTGAGTCACAATTGTTTGGGCCTCTGCAGTGGCATCATCAACTGATAATTGTTGATATGCCTGGGCCAGGTCCAGTTTGGCAAAGACTGTCCCCCTGCCAAGGGAATGGAGCAGATGATGCACAACTGGTACTGGGTATGCACTCTGCTGCAGCGCACGGTTAAGTGTCCCCTTATAGTCACCACAGATTCTTACTGACCCATCAGCCTTGACTGGTGTGACTATGGGTGTTTCCCATCTGGAGTGGTGGGTAGGCTCTAAAACCCCTTGAGCGATTAATTTGTCTAATTTTGCATCATTTTTTTCCTTGGGATCTAGGTTGAAAGTGATAGGGGTCCCCATATACTTGCCCAGTCCTTTGCTGAAGACCTCTGGAAAATCAGACTTCAAGGCCTCCTCCCATTCAGAGTTGCTCACGTGATTGATGCCAGTCACCTCGATGCCTAGTGGCTTGAACCACTCAAGTCCCAGCAAGCTTGGGTGATCCTTGTCCACGATGGTCAGAGGCAAATGTTTGGTGTGGCCTTTAAACTGCACATTGAAATCTCTTGCTCCAACTACTGGAATCTTGTTCCCTTGGTAGTCTTTAAGAGTCAGTGCTTGCTTCTGGAAATGTTTCTTCTGAATGTTGGGAAGGAGCCTGTGAATAGTGTCCCATGACACCATAGATAAGTAAGAGCCTGAGTCCACTTCCATTTGGCAAGGCCTTCCTTCAATGAATACCTTCACGAGTGCTTTTCTGCTTCTCAAGGGTGAAGAATGCCCAATAGTGATTGTTTGGTGAATTTCATTCTTCCCATTTGCTTCTGAATTGCGCCCCATCTTTTCAATGAAGTTGTTGGGCTTAAAGTCTTTTTCAGGAAATTTCTTCCTACTAGGTGGAGTTCTGGATGATTTGCAGACTCTGGCTAGGTGACCCCTTTTCTCACAACGTAGGCAGATGGTGTCAAAGAACTTGCATTCAGTGCAGGGGTGCCCCCCCACAGCCTCTGCAATAAAATCCTTGCCTATTTCTCCCAGGGTCTTTTCTTTTCTTCTCCATTCTGAGTCTAAAAATCCCCTCCTCCGCCTCACTGCAATCTGAATCAGATTCTATTTGTTCGCAATGGGCTGTTGTGGATTTTTCCACATCAGAATGGCTTGAGGCCTGGCTTGAGGCCTTGTTAATCTTTTTCATGGCCGCTGCTGAGGACTTGGTGGCTTCCGCTGAAACAGCTTCTTCAATGGCCTCCGCGTGATCTTAGGTTTCATTAACAGTTTGCTTTGTAAGACCTTATCTTTGAGGCCTAGGACATCACACATGGCCTCTTCTAAGTTGGTAAAATCACAAGCACCCCCAATGTCCCTTAAACTTGCCATGAAGTCATTAACACTTTCCCCTTGATCCCGACGGTAAAATTCGTGTCTCTTAATGAGGCACGATACTTGTGGGGCCTAATGGGCTCTTAAAAGCTTCTCCAAATCAGGCCTTTCCATTACCTTCAGTTCTGCAGCTCCTGCTAACGCCTTCGCCATCTTGAAGACTGCCGGACCACAGTGCGTGAGAAATACCACCCTCTTCCGTCTCTCGGGAATGTCGGCGAGGTTGTTTCCTTCCAGGTACATCTGGAAGCGATCCGCATACAATTCCCAGTCTTCCACCACCGGATCGACCGGGGCTGGGGGGGGTGTTCAGCGCAGCCATCTCGCTCTTCTGCTTGTCTTCCGCGTCATCTTCTCTTCAGGGAAATCCCACCTTCGTCGCCAGTGTTAAGTCTGCATGAAGAGTCAGATGCGAAGAGTTCCAGCAAAGAGTTTATTCAGTGACTACAGCTCGAATGGACCCGAGTTGGCTTGGCTACGGCTGCCTCTTATAGCCTGCAGCCGTAGTTGCCAGCCAATGGGAGCGCAGGGATTCTTCCCGCACTATTTAAACCAATACCATTTGACATTTTACAAGAACAGTTCAAATAAACCAATAACATTCAAACCTACATACATAACAATTTCCCTTTTCCTTTTTGTTTATGTCTTTTACACTGTAAATTTGTGTTTTTTTATTGACTCTATGTGAACCATTTTGGGGGTTAAAAAGTAACATACAAACTCTTTAAATAAATAAAGTTTTAGAGAAATAACCTAACCTCATGGCTATGCGGGTAAAAAGTACAAATTAGGAATTCTTATCCAGATCTCAAGTTTTGTTTTTTTGAAGTTCCCTGAGACAGCTCTTGTCTTTCAGCCTCATGTTCATAAACACATATAAACAACAGAAAACCTGACTGTCTTTATTATGTTAGCACAAAACAGCTTTTCCCAGTCTGGGTGTTCTCCTGGTGTTTGGTCTGCAACTGCCAGAATGAGATGCTGGTTGAAGAATTTTTATAGCGAAAGTCTACATATCAGAATGTATTCCTCTCAAAGGGACTAATATAAATATTACAGCACAGTAATGTGTATTTATGTGCTTTCTTTGTGTACTGCATCACATATTCTCTCTTAGTTTGAGCCAAGAATCTTTTTGCTTCTGAATAAAAAAGCAAGTCCAAATTTGCTTCATTTCTACACCCCTTCTACAGTACATGAAGAATTGATCTTAAAGCTCAGTGAAGCGCCTGACAATTTTTGCTAAGGCTCAGCCTTCCAAAATTTTCTGAACCAGTGTGTCACTTATCAGTGACATTATATCCTTAGACAAGAAGAAAATATATAGAGAATGACAGGATGCACGAGGCAGAACAAACTAAATGTATGAGTTGCTTTCTAAACATAATGTTTACATTTAATCCTTGCTTATGGCCGATTTTAACACTACCTCTTGGTGATTTGTGCCATAGATACTTCTTAAGTAGTTCTACAAAGCCAGGTGTTTGCACAGCTATGGGTTTCATGTGCTTTATTTTAGAAATCCATGATTCATTGTGAAGTTTTCCCTCACTGCTTGCTTCCTAGATAATTTTCTGTGTTCACAGGAATGCTATTACACAACAGGAGAAGATACACAGAGGGATACATTAACATACACACAGCACAGCTCACATATTGAGGATAAAATTTATTTTCCAGATATAAGACTACTCTGGGTTCTTTTTCTCCTCCAGCTATTAGGATGTTTCCAGTTCAGAAACAAACCAAAATGCCCTTATTATCACAAGGGTCCTCTTTGTTGCTTGGGTAGTCATTGTTTAGATTACTACTATTGTTGTTTTATTGTGCTATCATTGTGTGTTGTGTGATCTTTTATGAAGAAATTACACTGAAAGAATTGTTTTTTTTTTTTAATTACATTTATATGTTCTCCAAGACTCAGCTTACAATTGAACAATAGCAATAGCCTTCATTCCATTGTATATGCCTGCTTATTACTAAGATGCATTTTAAGATGCAGTCAGGTACTCTGACTCAGTAAAAAAAAACTAGCCCAATTTGAACTATTCTCCCTCCTTTTCTCTTCTTTTTTATTCTTTTTCTTTATTTTGTGAACTATATAACCACAGAAAAAAAGGCAACATAAATTCTCACCTAGCTGAAGACATAAATATATGAATAAAGTTGTTGGTAAAATGTTATATTTGTGATCTATATTTACAATATATCATTTTTCTAAGCCACAACTGTGTATCAACTTTGCAAATATATAAAGCAGCAGTGCGCATAAGCTGCAAGGTTGATTCACCCTCTTCTAAATGATGGTGATAAATCCTAATAGAATTTGTACAATTTGAAGATGCTCTTAGACACTACTGGAACAAGAGAGGGCATTTTAAATTACTTTAATACTGATGCAGGTTAGATATTTTGTTAAAGTTTTTTAAAAAGGCATAAAAGATATTACATTGATAAAGAGCAAAACCAGTGAAGAAAGAAGAAAAAAGTGCAAAAAGACTAAAATAAAAAAAATAGAATCTTCTTATTTTTGGTTGGCAAATTTTACAAATAGTAAATTATCTTACACTATAATTACTACAAAGGCTTGCCTTTTTTCCATTATTCAGGGTTTTTTCTTTCTAGTCATCAAAACCCCAAATGAAGGATGTGTTTTCATACAAAAAGTCCATAAGGCCTTTCCAGTCAATCATAAATGTAAACATTGATTTTTAAAAAATCAAAAAGGTTAATTAAGCCATCTCTACAATTTCCACCATCTTCATCAACTATTCTGCCATTGTAGGTGGTGTTGAACCTTTCTACTAAGTAAATAAAGAGCCTTGGTGGTGCAGGCAGTTAAATGCCTAGCACTTAAATTCCAGCTGCCTGCAATTACTGCAGGCTCGAATCCCACCAGGCTCAAGGCTGACTCAGCCTTCCATCCTCTCAGGGTAGGTAAATTGAGGACCCAAGATTGTTGGGGGCAATAAGCTCACTTTGTAAAAATGCCGCTTAGTAATAAGCAGGCATATACAATGGAATGAAGGCTATTGCTGAGCGCATTGGGTTGCGCTCCAAAAATTGTAAGCCACCCTGAGTCTTCAGAGAAGGGCGGCATATAAATGTAATTAAAAAAAATAGTTTCACTGAAGTTGTCATATATAAAAACAAAATATCATGATTGTTTTTTATTTTAACTTGCTTGTCCATTGGTCCCAAAAGAAAAGTTTCTGGTTTCAGTTGTACTTTAATCTTGAAAGCCTTCTCAATGAATGTGTGTATTTGTATCCAAAATATTTTGGCTTTTTACATGTCCACCAGAGATGACAAAATGCCTTTTCATTTTGTTCACATTTCCAGCAAAGATTCAAAACAACTTCATACAATCTATTTTTCTGGTAATGCTGGCTAATTAAATCTGCCTGGGGTATAGTATACATAGGTTCTAATGATGTTGAACTCTTTCATGGGTGTGGATGCTGTTCTGTCACTTCTCAGGGAGGCCTTGGTTTGTTCGTCTCCTCAAGAAACCATGATTGGGCCCAATTTTTGTCCAGTATCTAACCTCTACTTCAGGGGTCTTCAAACTTGACAGCTTTAAGGCTTGTGGATTTCAACTCCCAGAATTCCTCCTCCAGTCATGTTAGCTCAGGAATTCTGAGAGTTGAAGTCCACAAGTCTTAAACTTGCCAAGTTTGAAGACCCTTGCTCTACTTTTTGGGCAAGGTGGCTGAGAAGTGGGTGAACTGGACTCCTTTCAGTCAGGATTCATGTCTGAGCATGAGGCAGAAGCATGGGATTCTACTAGTTCGGACCAGTTTGGGCAAACCGGTAGTTCCGGTGAGTGTTTGGCCCCACCCACCAGCCCCTGCTATGTCCTGTGCTTTATTTCCTGGTTTTTTTAGCAGCACAGCAATTTGCCATGCGCCAGCTGTTTCAGTCACTGGGGCTGCAGTAGAAGGTAAGTAATTCAGTTGAAAATGAGTTTTTTTAAATATAGAGCATGCACACAAAGCGTGCACTCACCAAACCAGTTGTTACACTGGTTGAATCGCACCACTGGTTAGAAGCAATACACTGGTTGAATCGCACCACTGGTTAGAAGCAATATTGTCCACATTTTTAGATGATCTCTAGTGAGAGCAGGATGGAGATTGTGTACCTATCTTTCCTCTGCATGATCTCTCATCAGACTTCCATACCATCCACCATGGTATCCTTCTGGATCTGAAGATCCCTAACCCCAGGGATTAGGACTACAGGGGCACTGTATCGTGCTGGTTCTCCTAATTTATTTATTTTATTTTATTTATTGGAATTTGTCAAACAAACTCTAGAATAAGAATAAGAGAATAAAAATACAAAGAAGAGGGATGATAGTGCACTTATGCACGCCCCCTCTACTCAGCACTTAAATATCAGGTGAGGTCCACAGAAGTCAATTTGTGACTGAAACTGTGAAAATTTGTAGCTAAGACAGCTAAATCAGGTAGGGCATTCAAGACTTTGACAACTCTATTACAGTAATTGTACTTTTTACAGTCAAGTTTAGAGTGGTTTACATTGAGTTTAAAGCAGTTGTTCACATGCATATTATTGCGATCAAAACAGAAGAAGTCATTTACAGGTAAAACATTACTATGTATAATTTTGTATGCAATACCTAGGTATGACTGCAAGTGACGCAGTTCTAAGTTATCCAAACCAAGAATTTCTGTTGTGGCCTGAGCAGATTCAGACAGTGAGAAGGTTGGGGAGGAACATGGGCCAGACCTGAAGTCTGGGAAAGGCTCTGAGGAGTGCTCTGCATCAGATGTGCTATGGTTCACTGGCAGCTGGCAGCCTGCAGAGCTGGCAGCAGAGTCGGACAGTGGGGAGGAACATGGGCCAGTCCCGGAGTCTGGGGAGGGCTCAGATGAGGGAGCTGCATTCAACACAGAGATGGGGCCAGGACCATCTAAGAGTTATGTGCTGACTCTGGAGCCTCCAGAATCTGACATCAGTGAGGCATCAGAACAGGGGGAGCCTGTTCCCAGTGTGCCCTTGCGCAGAGCTGCCAGAAGAAGGGAACATCTGAGGAACAAGGGCCAATTTGGGAGAAAAAGCATAAGTGGACAGTGAATGGCCCCTTCTCTCAATTATAAAAGAGGAGTGAAAGAGGAGTGGGGCTTTGCAGGAGACAATTAGTTCATTCCAGCATGCTTGCCAAGTATTGTGGCGCCTGAAAGATATCGACCTGACCACTCTCCAAGTCTGATAAAGGTCTGTAGTTGAGAACTATTTTGAAAGACTATTGGCCAGGACTTTTGGGGAGGAAATTCATTGTAAATTAAATAAAAGGGGTTTATCGGGACGAAGACTTGGCTTCATGCTGTTGGGGAAGTCTAGCTCAGAACAATTCTAATCCTAGTAGCATAAGGAATTGTATTGTGTACAGAAGAGTGCAAGACTGTCTCGTGAAGTACTTCTGAACCTGCTCGATTGTGCTGGTGTCAGATGTTACTAATTTCTCTGGCACTGAATAGTAACAGGGAAGGAGAAATGCCAGCCTACCATGTGTGATACTGCAAGGTTTGGTGCTTTCTATCTGCTCCTATTCAATATCAATATCCTATTCAATAGCTTCTGGTGAGCTCATCTGTTTTCATGGACTGAGCTACCATCAGTTTGCTGTGATACCCAGTTATGCATCCCTGCCCTTGATTTATTATTATTATTATTATTATTATTATTATTATTATTGGTTATTAGAAATTACAGAGCACAAATTAGAACTCAAACTGGAAATATTCTTATTAGAAATAATTAAGGGAAAATTGAGCAAGGTCAGCCGATACATCATTATACATATCATAACTGCAGTGAGAATAGCCTTCGCACAGGGATGGAAGAAGGAAAAGATACCATCTGAAGAAGACCTGACACAAAAAATAATGGTTTGTACGGAACTGGATAAATTCACAATGGAATTAAGAGGCAAAGATAATTCGGACTATTATGCGGTTTGGGATAGGTAGTACAAATGGGTGGAGGATAGAAATAAGAGCTGATGTTTAGGTATAAAAGGAGAGGTATGTATTAATAACGACGTTAACACTGTTAATGTGAATAGAGATTTGTATTTTTGTTTTTAAAAAATAAAATATTAAAAAAGATTAATTATTATTTCTTATTGGTGCAATTTATTCTAATCAACAATGACTAATGGGGATATTCAAAAGAGATCTATTCTGTAAGATTTACACACACATTGTAAATCTATATTCATAAAACATCTTTAACATTTTAAAAACATTCTGTAAGAATTAGATTATTAGAAAGGTCAACAAAAGCCAAGGATAGAAAAGAAGACTGTATGTGTTGTTTTTGCATATCATTCTGCGAAAAAAAATTCTTCTCCCGATGATTTTTTGAAAGTTTTCATACCTTTACAAAGTATTTGTCCCCTTGGAATTTTCTAAATTTTGTGCATACATTTGAATCTAAATGTTTTCATGTGGATCCTGCTGAGCTAGGAAGAGAGCGGATGAACAAGTAACCTCAGCATTCTAAGTTTGCTTCAATTATTTCAAAGCCAAAGCCTTCCAACATGCAATTTATGTAAAACTCTTGTTCCCTTGTCTCATTTCAATAAATTAATTTATATAAAAATATTAGGCCAGTTGCATGGTACCAACAGGGTCGATTTGGATCATTTTTGCTTTATAAAAATCGAACAAGTTTCGGCTCACCCTGTTTCAGGGAAGTTCTCACCATGAATTTTCCAGAAGAATAATATGCACTGCTCAAAAATATTTTCCGAAGACCTTCATAAAAATGGTTGATACTTACAATCTGGAAAAGTTTACAAATAATTTATTTGTAATTTATCCTAAACGCCATCGCTCTGCTAAACAATTCCCTCAACACTGTCCAACTATTTACAAAGTCTGCACTACTATTATTATTAATCTTCTCATCACTCCTTATCACCCATCCCCTCCCACTTGTGACTGTACAACTGTAACTTTGTTGCTTGTATCCTTACGATTCATATGGATTGTTTCCTAGTATGATTTGATTGCTTATTGTACCCTATGACTATTATTAAGTGTTGTACCTGATGATTCTTGATGAATGTATCTTTTCTTACTGAAAGCATTGGCACCAAGACAAATTCCTTGTGTGTCCAATCACACTTAGCCAATAAAGAATTCTAATTCTAATTCTAAATCATTTCTTAATCCATGGGGTA
>CM019151.1:74945023-75013676 GCA_009733165.1 Naja naja
CAGTTCTCTGAGAATTTGCCAGTCGTACTGACTTGTGATGCATCCCCTTTTGGAGAGGGGGGTGTTGAGCCACATGCTTCCCAGTGGGAGGAAGCCCCTATTGCATTTCTCTCGCAAGACCTTGACTAAAGCAGAGAGAAATTACAGCCAACTGGACAAGGAAGCCTTGGCAATTGTTGCAGCTGTCAAGAAATTCCATGAGTATCTATACGGGAGAACATTTACTATTTTCACAGATCACAAACCTCTTTTAGGCATTGTGGCAGGGGACAAACCAATGCCCACGATCCTGTCACCAAGAATGCTGAGATGGACTGAATTTCTTGAGGCTTATTCATACAAACTCATCCACAGGCCTGGAAAAGACATTGGGCATGCAGATGCTGTGAATCACTGCCCACTTCATTCACATACTGAGGATCCTGCTCCTGAGACTTACACCTTTTTTCTAGAAACTGTTGCCAAGCTTCCAGTGAATGCTGCTGAAATTGCCAGAGAGACTGCCAAAGACACTTTATTGGCTCCTGTTATAGGCTGGATTAAGAAAGGTTGGCCACTTCAAGATCTACCTCAACTTGCCCAACCTTTTAAATCCAGGCAAACTGAATTATCTGTATTAAGAGGATGTATTTTGTGGGGGTAACAGGGTGGTTATTCCTGCAAAACTACAAAAAGAGGTTTTGGAAATGTTACATGAGGGTCATCCGGGAATTGTTAGAATGAAGGGATTGGCCAGGAGTTATGTATGGTGGCCAGGTATTGACAAAATGGTTGAACACTGGGTTGCATCCTGTCCCAATTGCCAGGTAGTCAGGCCTGCCCCACCCCTCACCCCCAAACAGGAATGGGAATGTCCTAGGGGCCCATGGTCCAGGATTCACATTGATTTTGCTGGCCCTACCAGAGGTCACACTTTCCTTATTATAGTAGATGCATATTCCAAATGGCTAGAAGTTATCCCTATGGCATCCACCACAGCTGAAGCTGTCATCAAGCAGCTTAAGAGGCTTTTTGTAACTCATGGGTTACCTGATGTCCTCGTTTCTGACAATGGTCCTCAATTTACATCCAACCTCTTTGAATCCTATTTAGCACAACAGGGTATCAGACATGCCCTGACAGCCCCTGGGCACCCTTCAGCTAACGGACGGACTGAATGCATGGTACGCTTTACCAAGGAAAAACTTCAGCAATTGGGTCCTGGGGACATCACTGAGAAAGTTGAAAAACTACTCAGTGTCCAGCATATCACTCCTAACCCATCAACTAACTTATCCCCAGCAGAGTTGTTGATGGGTAGGAAACTCAGGTCTCCCCTTGACCGCCTTCATCCCACTTACGCACCCAACGCACCACTAGATTCCACTAGCAAAATTCGCACATTCACTGTGGGTGATTCTGTTTATGCTAAGAACCTTATGGGTGAACCATTATGGATTCCTGCTGAGATAACCCAAATCACAGGCCCCAGGTCTTACAGGGTACAAACAGAAGATGGTGTCCTCTGGAGCAGGCACATTGATCAGCTTAGATCCAGATTACCTCAGGAACATCGCAATTGCTCCTCTCTGGTTCCCATACCTAGTACCTCATCTAGGGGAAGGGAGGATCATGAGGATAATCAGCAAGCAAAAATTAACCCCATGTGTAACGAGCCAACATGACAGGAACCATCCCAAAACCTGTCACAATGCCAAAATCCATTCTTACAAGTGGAAGACTGTACATCACTACCTGACTTAGGTGCTGACATTGGGTTGGAGATGGATTGGGAGGAGAGACCAGGTTGTAGCAACCAAACAGGTTCTACTATTACTAGAAGTCCAAGTATGGAAATGTCAGCAGACACATTTCCTCTCTCACTGGGTGAGAACCTTAAAGCATCTGAACCACGTAGGTCTCAACGTACACCTAAGAGCCCTACCTATTTAAAAGAATACATTAATAGATGGGGTTTGAGTATGGACTGAACCTAGTGTGGAGGGGTGTTATGTATGCAAGTTTGAAGTCATTGGTTTAGTTTGAACTGTTCTTGTAAAATGTTAGAAATGATTGGTTTAAAAAGTGCGGGAAAACCCTGCACTCTGATTGGCTGTCAACTGCGGCTGCTGGCTATAAGTAGCAGCCGCAGCCCAGCCAAAGCAGGTCCGTTCTGAGCTGAAAGTCACAATAAACTTAAAAGCTGAAGCACTCCGTGTCTGCCTCTTCCTGCAAACTTAACACATATGAAGAACGGTTACAGGAACTGGGCCTGGCTAGTCTAGTGAAGAGAAGGACCAGGGGAGACAGGATAGCAGTCTTCCAATATTTGAGGGTCTGCCATAGAGAGGAAGGGGTCAAGCTATTTTCTAAAGCACCTGTAGGCCATACAAGGAATAATGGATGGAAACTGAACAAGGAGAGATTTAACCTGGAAATAAGGAGAAACTTTCGGACAGTGAGAACAATCAACCAATGGAACAGCTTGCCCTCAAAAGTTGTGGGAGTGCCATCACTTGAGACTTTCAAGATTGGACTCCCATCTGTCAGAAATGGTGTAGGATCTCCCGCTTGGGCAGGGGGTTGGACTAGATGACCTACAAGGTCCCTTCCAACTTTGATTATCTGTTATCTATTATCTGTTATCTATGTATCAGAGAGATGGGAAAGTAGGTACAGTAAACTATCCAGTCTACTTACACATGAACCACACTATAGTGCATGAAAACTGGTGTTTTATTGGTGTGAATAAACACGTTCTTTGGCAGCGTGCAGATCATATTCAATATTTTGTCTCATGGCAGTGAGCCACTGCTACATAATACAGTAAAACACCTTATAAAGACGCATTATTCCACCCAGCTGAAGAGTTGAGATGGAATGAATTGCCTCATTTTATAGTAGCTTTTCCTGATGAATTATGTGTTTGGGAGGATTTGGGTCCTTTGGATGCAGGACTCTTAACTTTTTGCTGACAGACCAGTCATAAGATAGTTACTGAAGACCTTCAGACTTGCTAAATTAGAGTTTGCAACTGCTTTATTACGAACTTAGTTCTAATATATTATAAAGGAAGCTTTTTGGTCAAGGAAAACATACAGCACTTCCCTCGAAAAAAGCTTTTTCTTTAAGTACTTTGTGACCTAAATTGTAAAAAAAAGCATAAACACTTCATATTTCCTTCTTCTCCATCTACTTAGTGTGATCTATATATCTTTCTGTTTGCCTTACACTGTAGTTCAGCTTTCATTGTGACTCATTAAAAATGGCATAAGAGGTATAAAGAACTTTTTTCACTGTAGAAGCAATGACATTATTGTTAGAACGAAATTTGCCAATCCTGAATATTTGGAGGAGTGGACAATAAAGATGTTCTGACACCCGATTAAGTAATGGAGGCTCAGTTATTGACTATGAATCCTGGCCATAGTAAAATCCTGCTCTGTTGTGTTTGCCAGAGGATTGTTAGATTGTAATTATGACATACACTAATCTGGGTCTCTCTGTGTGTATTTATGCATGAAATGGATCGACCCACTTGCTAACTTTTCAAAAACTCTATTTTAAAAAACATTTTTATAATTTTTAAATTATTATAAAATATTATTTTATTAAAGTTTTACAAAACACATAAAAGCTAACACAAGCTAATAAAGGGCAAAGAAAGGAAGGGAGGAGGGAGGGAGGAAGGGAGGGGTAGAGGAGCAAAAATAGATTAAATTTATAGAATAAATTCTGGAAGTTTAAACCAATTGTTTTTTTTAAGGTATTACTCTGCCAGCATGGTTTAGATCAGAGGTGGTATTCAGCAGGTTCTGACCACTTCTGGAGAACCAGTAGCAGAAATTTTGAGTAGTTTGGAGGACCAGCAAATTCCACCTCTGACTGGCCCCGCCCCCATCTATTCCCTGCCTCCAAAGTCCCAGCTGATTGGCTGGGTCTTCTTTTGTTGCCCTGCACAAGAGAACGGAGCTGGAAAGCAGGTTAGTGGGGTGGGGAGGGAATGGAGATTTTGCAGTAATCTTCCCCCAGGAGTGGGGAGGGAATGGGGATTTTACAGTATCCTTCTCCTGCCATGCGCACTAAGCCATGCCCACAGAACTGGTAGTAAAAAATTTTTTGAATCCCACCATTGGTTTAAATGTAAGTTTTGGCTATTTAGGAATTTTAAGAATTGCATAGGACCTTGTAAAAAGGGCATTCCTTCAAAGTCAGGGAACATTACATTATAATATTTTTAATATTTTGCCCAATCACTTTGGCAAAATTTAGAAGAAAAAGAAACTAAGGAGCCAGGGGAAAAAAGAGATATAAGAAGATGCTAGGCCATATTTGTTTGCAGAGTGGAATGGAAAAAGGACAAATACTCCATTAGTCCAAGGCCATGGTGGCACAGTATTTTGAATGTGGTATTGCGGGTTAATTCTGCTGACTGCCAGCAGTTCAATCCTGACCGGTACAAGGTTAACTTAGCCTTCTATTCTGAGACTGGTAAAAGGAAGACCCAGGTTGTTGAGGGCAACATGGTGACTCTGTAAACCATTAGAGAGGACTATAAAGACCATGAACTGGGTTTCTAAGTCTAAGTGCTATTGCTGTGCTGTGACTGTTCCAGGACGATAGATAATTATCAACCTTCGTACCACCACCAGGGATATCTAGTCCAATACCTGAAACACTACTACAGGAGGTAGGCTACATGCATGGCTCATCTCATCTCTACACGTAGTATTGCTGCAATGGATCTATTAATAATAGAATAGAATAGGATAGAATAGAAGAGAATAGAATTCTTTATTGGCCAAGTGTGATTGGACACACAAGGAATTTGTCTTGGTGCAAATGCTTTCAGCACACATAAAAGAAAAGATACATTCATCAAGAGTCAAGAATCATAAGGTACAACACTTAATGATAGTTATAGGGTACAATAAGCAATCAAATCATACTAGGAAACAGTCAATATAAATTGTAAGAAAGACTTGGTAATGTAATAGATTATATAATTTTGTAATAGAAATTTAATAGATTGATATAAAATATAATATAGACATATATAAACATTGGATGAAAGTATAATATAAACTTTATAATAAAATTGAGAATATCTCGTATAAATGATGAAATAAATAGTTTAGTCATGTATAAATAATAATTGATAAATATATAAGAATGTTTTATATTGATAATATGAGAATTTTTTTTATAAATTGTGAGTGATGACTACGAAAGGATAACATAAAGGATCTGTAACCAACTGACAACTGTATGTATATAAAATAGAAGATCGTTTTTATGTTTTTTATGTTTTGTTTGTATGTTTGTCTTAAAAATAAAAACTTTTTTCAAAAAGAAATATAAATTGTAAGGATACAAGCGACAAAGTTACAGTCATACAGTCACAAGTGGGAGGGGATGGGTGATAAAGAGTGACGAGAAGATTAACAGTAATAGTAGTGCAGACTTTGTAAATAGATTTCTTAAACATCTACAATAATAAATAGTCACATCCAATAAACATACATTATTAATTCAAATAGCTGCTTCTTATTTGCTTCTTGAATTGTTGTTGCTTTTATTTCACTTTATCCTGACTTCTCCATCCTGTCCCACTTCTTTTTAAATGACTTGATCTCATGTCATAATCAACACAATGGTCAGGCATAGCAAGCTAGTGCAACAATTATGAAGATGTGTATTAATTTTGGCTGCAGAGTGGTAAATATTCTAGTAGTGAGAGCCTTAGTGGCAGCTTTCTTGTCTTGCTTCTTCCAAGCTTCTGCACCTGACTGAAAAGGGGACAAGAGCATTTTCTCTGCAGAAAATTACTTGGATCTTTGGGTGTTTCCTTCCAGTCACGTACCAGGAATCTCACCTCCTGTCTGTCCCTATCTCTATCATACAAAAAGAAAAAGAAAGAAAAAAGATCCAGGACAAAGGAGGATTCCTGGTATGGGCATGGTTGCCATGGCATCACTTCCTTCTTCCTTGTGTTCATGTTTCACAACATTATTACTTATCATCCTGCATCTCAATCATTGCAGAATAGGTATTTTTGGCCACCTAAATAAATAGGTATTTTTGGCCACCGATAAATCCTACTGTCAGGATAGTGTAGAGAACTGGAGTTCATGACATTCACTTTGGAGTACAATTTTAGTTCCTCTAAACTGTTGTCATTTAGGGCCTGATGGAGAGCAGAATAGGTTGATAAGGACAGACTGGAACTCAGCATTTGCAGACCAATCCTCAGAGCAGTTCAAAGAAATTAAAAAAACAACTGAAATAAAGTCAACTGTAAGATGCATCTGGAAAGCAGTAGCTGAGGTGGAATATGGGTCAGTGCTTATTTTATGGGCCAAAGCCAAAGCATCCATCTGTCTGAGGCCTGGTTCAACACTGCAAAATTAGCCAGGGCAGAAAGAAGTTAAATGCAGCACAGAGCAAAATAAAATAGCAAGTTCTTCTGGCGCACCAGCATCTCTGATTCATATCTGAGTAGTCTAAAATGGGGAGGCCAAAAGCCACCATTAATTCAAAATGTTGCTCAGAGACCGTATCATTCTTCAGAGCTATAACTTCACTGTTTCAAATAAAAGCTGACAGACCAACCGTCAGGAAACCCAAATGTAAACTACTGGACACCAAAAACATTTGTTCTTCCGTTCTTTCTCTCAGGTGAGTGGATTTGCTTTATCAGATAGTTGTAGATGTGAACCTGAAGCAAATGTTACAGTCTGAAGCGCTGTTGTTCGGTATTCCAACTGTCCAGCGGTATCTATTTTTGGGTTCATCATTTCACCTGCTTCTGTGGCCATAGAACATATTCATTCTTCACTGGACTGTATTGTTACATCACAGTCAGGGAATCTGTTTCCTTCTTTCTCAGGATAATTTTTTCCTCTAATGGGCACAATCTTAGATTTATTGGCTCAAACCTTGAATCCAATTGCCTTTTAATACATTTCTCAGTTTCAGCCCAACTAATTAGAGGTACATATCACTAATTGGCATGATTTTGCCTAGTAATATAAGCACAAAGATTATTTTAATCAGGAATCTAGAAGCTACCAATCCTTGTCTCATAGCTCTTTAATTCCAGAAAGATTTCGCAGTGTGAAAAAGCTAGCAAGAGAAGTTAGGGACAAAAAGCAGCAAACAAATAACAAGCTAAAGAAATGAGAAGTTCTTGCACACTCTATGTATTCATTAACTCACATATCTTACATCCTCACACAGAGCTCTTTATCTCCTGTCTTATAACCTAATAGCTGCCCCAAGTCCTTTTGGAGAGTGGCGGCATACAAGTCAAAATAAAATAAAATAAAATAAAATAAAATAAAATAAAATAAAATAAAATAAAATAAAATAAAATAAAATAAAATAAAATAAAATAAAATAAAATAAAATAAAATAAAATAAAATAAAATAAAATAAAATAAAATAATAAATATATTGGACTCTGACTAGCTAATTTTGATCAATCTTGCCATGGAATAGTGTTACAATTTAGAAGACAATTGGTAAAGAGAGTTTTCTAGGTGTTTTTGAGCAGTTATTGACTATGGTAGTTGATGCCCTGACTCTTTTCGTGTTTTTACATTTATCCATTAATTACACTTCGACATTTTTCTGGTCTCTGGCATATCATTGTTGTAATCCATCCTAACATGCTGTAGTATTTAACATATATAATACATTGTCCAACAAAATCTCTAGAAGAAACTATTTGGTGGGCAAGCCTGCAGTGATTTCATTCAAATATGAATTCTCTCTGGTTCAGTTTATCCTTGGTGTCTGTGTGTCCAAAGCCCCTTTCTAAAAACCACCACTTTATTATAGTTGCAAAACTTGTGTATTTTGCCAAACACAGTATTCTTTTCTGTTCATATCATCATTATAACTCAGTTGTTATAATATTAAGCTTAGTTCTGTTTGTAATTTGCATGTTCATTGTTGACTTTTCCCAGTTTAAAAGAAACCAAATATCCCCAACATTTTGTGGCCATGTCAAAGGCACCCTCTGTAATGGTTAATTATTTGCAAAATGCTTATTTATATGAAGACAAATTGAGCTAAGTCAGGTGAGACAGGTGAGGTCCAAGAGAACTCACAGAGGTCTATTGATACCCACAGGATATAGTGTGTGGCAGTGGTGGGATTCAAAAAAATTTACTACCAGTTCTGTGCGCATGGCTTGATGGACATGGTGTGCCTTGGTGGGCGTGGCTTGGTGGGTGTGGCAGGAGAAGGATACTGTAAAATCTCCATTCCCTCCCCACCCCAACCTGCTTTCCAGCTCTGTTCTCCTCCTGTGCAGGGCAACAAAAGAAGCTCCAGCCAATCAACTGGGACTCAGAAGGCAAAGAATAGATGGGGACGGGGCCAGTCAGAGGTGGTATTTGCTGGTTCTCTGAACTACTCAAAATTTCCACTACCGGTTCTCCAGAACTGGTCAGAACCTGCTGAATACCACCGCTGGTGTGTGGAGAAAATGCCAAATTCTCAAGACTTGATCAAAGAATTTTTTTTCAGCTGCTTACAGAAAATAATTAGTCATCAGATAGGCACATTTGCTTCCTTAAGCTAAAATGCCATTGACACAGGGCAAGCATGTTGTTTGTTTGTCAGTGAACTGATGATTTGTGCTTCAGAAAATCTATCTCCCTTCTAGGTGCCTGTTTTAGAAATAAAGTAGGGTCATTTTCTTATCCTGGCTACATATCTCTGATACAAGATTACATGTCTTTAGTGTACAATGTACAATATATTATCGATTTGCCTGGAAATATGTCCCTTTCTTTTCAAGGAGGCAAGATTATTTCTTTCAGAGTTTAAAGCTTTAAATAGATTTATTGGCACTTTTTTTTTCTTGAAGAAATTTCAGCTTCTTAAGCAGGATAAGTTGTTGATATTTTTGAAAACGTCCTTTTGCATTTATCCAACTCAAGTATATTGTCATACTGTTGGGAAGAAAAGGGGCCATTTTCTATGTTCTGTCTAGCAGTTATCAAACAGCTAATGCTACATAAGTGTTGAGACATTTAAGACATTATAAAACACATTCTGCATCTTTTTAATCGACTTGACAGCAAATGTCGGGAATTCCTATTTTAGATGGCATCAAAAACTCCTTGCCAGCCAGCACATAAACCTATAGAGACAAATACATTCTGGATAGTAATTTTCTGCTTCTCAAAAAGGATTTTTTTTTTCATTTTAAAAAACATGGCACTGAGACTTGATGAGTGTTAGTTGGTACTAACATATTGATAGCTGTATGCAATGAAGTGCTGATGGCTGGAAGCAGGACAGCAGAATTGTAGGACTTTTTTCTGAGCTGAAGTATAGTGCAAGCAGTGCAAGGAATAGTGGTGGTTCTGGAGAAAGCTAAGGAAAGGAATTTCAGGAGTTATTTGCTGAGTGGCTGAAGAGTGGTTTGGCAGCTAGTGGAAGAATTTCAGCAGATCGATTTTGTTTTAGATGGGTTCCAGGGTAAAGAGAGAGACAGGACACAAGCAAGTGATCAGCATCTTTTATTTTAAACTTAGAAAGAACTGCCGCTTGAACATGGCTGGCACCGGCTTTTATTGTCGGCGCTGTCCAGAGCTTCAGCCACTGACAGGACTTTATTCTTCCCACTGGTGGCTGAACCAATGAGTGGAGTCTCTTAGTCGACTCCACTCCTTGGCCATATATGGTCATATAGAACAGGTTTCAGATCCAGACCAGGACATGCAAACATGGAGATGGTTGTGGCCTGTCAGCCGCTGCCCCTTCAGCAGCCAAATCAGAGGAGGAGGAGGAGGCGTGGGAGTCAGACAACCTGAGAGCTTGAGGGGAAGAGGGAATGGAGCTGGAGAGAGAGAGAGAGAGAGAGAGAGAGAGAGAGAGAGAGAGAGAGAGAGGCAGAGCCTGGGCCATCCGTCAGCCCTCAGATGGAGAGTCAACAGCCCCAAGTCTGGAGGTGGCTGATGAAGAAGAGGAATAACAGCTGAGTCTGGTGCCTGATGCGTGGATGCACAGAAGGCTGAGGAGAGGAGAGCAGTGGAAATCTATGGGCCGGTCCTTGGGACAGAAGAGCCAACGCTGCTAGTGAAACCCCACCCTAGGTCTGGGGATAAAAGGCAGGAGGCGGAGATGAATAGAGACAGCTATTCATCTCCCTGCTGGACGGACTGGTAAGCCTGCGGTGAGAGAGAAATTTTTTGCTGCTGATGTTCCTTATTAGGAATCATTGATTTAACTTCAGAGGGTTTGTCGTGTCTGGGGAGCTGGGTCAGAACAGAGATTGCGGAGATGATAGTGGTATGTGAGTGTCCATTTCACTCTGAATTCCCTCATGCCTGCTGGCAAAACCAGGTCTTTAGGGCCTTATGAAAGATATGAGCTAATTAGGAGCCAGCCGGGTGCAGCAGCAGCCAAAAAAGCTAATGGAATCCTAAGTTGCATTAACAGAGGGATACAATGAAGATCAAGTGAGGTACTAATACCACTCTATAAAGCCTTAGTAAGACCACACCTAGAGCACTGCATCAAGTTTTGGTCACCACACTATAACAAAGATGTTGAGACTCTAGAAAAAGTGCAGAGAAGAGCAACCAGGATGATGAGGGGACTAAAACATATGAAGAATGGTTACAGGAACTGGGCATGGCTAGTCCAGGGAAGAGAAGGACCAGGGGAGACATGATAGCAGTCTTCCAATATTTGAGGGGCTGCCACAGAGAGGAGGGGTCAAGCTGTTTTCCAAGGCACCCCAGAGGCCAGACAAGGAATAATGGATGGAAACTGAAAAGGAGAGATTGAACCTGGAAATAAGGAGAAACTTTCTGACAGTGAGAACAATCAACCAATGGAACAGAAGTTGCCCTCGGAAGATGTGGGAGCGCCATCACTTGAGACTTTCAAGAAGAGATTGGACTGCCATTTGTCAGAAATGGTGTAGATCTCCCGCTTGGGCAGGGGGTTGGACTAGAATCACTAGATGACCTACAAGATCCCTTGATCTGTTATCTGTTAGTGTCAAAGTGAGTGCCAAAAAGTGCCATATGACCATACTTAGCCCTTAAGAGTCTCATATTAAGTATCTAAATGTTTCCACCAAATGTTTGACATCAGTGGAGAGTGAATAGTACAGAAACACAGAATCTACACAGGCCCAACATGTTTAGTAAATGTTTTTTTTTCTAGCCCATACACTTACACCTCTTTGTACCTTGCCTGTCATTATCCTGTAGATCTGAAATTAAAATCTCCCTTGAACAGATCTGTCAGGCAATGCTCACAGATGTTGACAGAATTGATTTACAAGGCTGCAGAATGGAGTATTCACATCTTAACATTCCCATATGGGCCGGCTTGCATGTATTGGAAAAACCCTATCAGATTAATCATCAGACAGTGATAAGGTTGAAAATGTGTGTAAAGGCATGATTTCCTTACCAAATATGATTGGATTTAGACTGACAACATATATTAACTCAGTAGTCTATCAAAGGTGTCATATTGTTCTCAAACTGTATACCATAACATATTCTGTTAGTATACTTTCCGATTTTCCTTTTCTATTTGCTAATTTGTTTCTCTGGCACAATGTTATTTAAGATGGCAAATGCTTTTATCAGTTATAACTTTAGAGAAGCTTTCTTTCAGTCACCAAAATAAAATAACATACTACAGGGTCCTTTTCATTTTCTTTTTTCTTTTGAAAGTTTAGTTTATAACTTCATCCAAGCATTAATTTCAATGCCACCTTTCAAATTCTGCAGGCACTAATATTCCTGTAATCTGTAACTACTAAGTACCAGATAAAGGTATGCCTCCCAGGATTCAGTTCAAACTTTCAAATGACTTATAGGCAGAATACCTGTCTGAAGAGATATATTGGTGCCGTTCAACTGTGATAACAATTCTTTTTCTCATGGTCCTTCCTTGAAAAAAAGGTTACACATTGTTTACTGCAGTTGGTTTTTTATTCAGGATAATTCCAGAAAAATAGCTACTTCATCCTGGGAATTGTTGCATCAAGGAACTCACCAGATCTCTTCATTCTACATTTTAAAATGGAAAAAAATAGTATACATCTCAAAGATGGAAATATTTAATTATAAATGGTACATAACTTTAAAACAAGAATGAATTTTTGGTTGTTGTCAACATGCACTATCCTGGTTTGGAAGACAGTTCCATTAACATTAATAAGTTTGCTTACAAGGATATCACATGTAACCTATTTAGAAAAATACTTCCTTTTTACAACCCAGTAGTCCCTATTCATAGTAGAGTGGGGCAACTGAGCATTTACTGGCCAGATGGCTTTCCTGACACCTATGTGAAGTTCACAGCAGATAGGAGAGAAATAACTGCCACTATTTAGGATTGAACTCTAAACCTTCTAAGTGGGATGTGAGTGTCTTCACCACTAGGCTACTCATGCAACCTATAAAACATGTTATATAATCTCTACTAGTTTGATCTATTGCAAAAACAATTGTATTTGAGTTATTTCCCCCTTTCCACTGAGCCACTCACCATCCTCAGGCTAAATGACTAACCATCGCCACCACTCCCTCCCTCCTCAGTGCCAAAGCTTCTATTAGATGTTGCATAGCAATACTGAAAGAGTCAAGAGCTACAATTAGCAAACCCACGATATCCATTCTCCTTCCAGTGATGCATTGGTTGGAGCAATGGTAAGTAACACTTTTGCAACAAGTGAGGGGGCTACATTTGATTGTTTTCTAAGAGATAGGACTGCTACAGGTCAGGCAGTGACATCATAAATTAAGGGCCACATTGGGGATTATTTGGGGCTGTGGGCTATTCATCCCTGAATTAGGGATTTGGAGCTAGATAAGTACATAATACCACTGACCAGCACTAAACTCAATTTCATCAAGTTTAAGATGTGTGGACTTCACCTCCCAGAAATCCCCAGCTAGCATGACTGACTAGGGAATTCTGGGAGTTGAAGTCCACACATCGTAAAGATGTTGAGAAACACTGCTCTAAATTAGGAATCTCCAACCTTGGCAACTTTAAGCCTGGTGGACTTCAACTCCCAGAATTCCCCAGCCAGCTTTGCTTTGTTGGTTGGGGAATTCTGGGAGTTGAAATCCGCCAGGCTTAAAGTTGCCAAGGTTAGAGACCCCTGGTCTTATAGAAAGCTTAAAATCTTAAAAAAGGAAAAATATGGGATTTAAAGAAAACTGAAGAGAACATATACTGGGACCATTATACTTAAATTAAATTTTTGTCACCTTATCAGCAATTCACGAAGTTATACCAGAGGGAAAGAATAATTTCCTCACTTCTCACTAGCATAACTGGAACAATAGATAATTTGATGTTTGTTTCTGGTTCAGAATTCATTCTTAGTCAAATGAGCTATTCTTATTAGCTAAGGGCACTGTTCTGTCTCCCCTTCCCTTCCCCAGAAGGTAAGGAACTTGGCAGCAACACTAGCACAGAGAGTCATGCTGGCCTGTCTCCAAAATCCAAGTTATCTCTCCCGATAAGAGTGTTGGAAGTCACCCAGGCTCTCACTACCAAATTTGGAACTGACAAGAAATGAAGTACTCACAGAAGGACTGATTTATTCTCAAAGTCCAGAAACCAAATCAGGCACACAGACGGAATCCTCGGCTTATTCCACACTTTGTCACGTACAGAGTTTGTAACGTAGGCACACCCACTTTTATACCTGGTGGGGTGTGGTCCAGCTCAATCTCTGGCCCTCCCACGCCCACGTTGCTGCTGACGTTTCTCCCTCCGACGTTGCCTGGGATCAAGACAGGAATCCTCCTCCTCCCTCCCTCGCCATGGCCATACTGATCTGCGCTCTCAGGCTGTTCCTCTTGGCTTTCCAAAGAAACCTGAGGCATTGCCAGGGAGGAAGGTCCTGGGGAGGGAGACCTTGCCAGGGAGGAAGGTCCTGGGGAGGAAGGCCCTGGTGAGGAAGGCATTGCCGTTCCTCCTCTTCTTCATCATCCAGGTCCTCTTCCTCTGTCACCACAGGCTCACGAGGCGGGGCCACAACACTATCCCCACCCAGGGCCCTTCCCCAGTCTGACGGGCAGGATGCGGCCGAGAAGCGCATGGAACAGCCGCATGAGGGTCGGGGCGTGGAGCATGGAAGCGTCCACCCAAGACAAGTCCTCCGGCCCATCCCCGTCCAACCAAATATTGAAATCGCCCCTTCAACCACCATGAGTCTTGAATGCTGACCACCCTGCTGTCCTCTGCGTCAGCCCCAGCGGGTGCAGGTGTTGAAACAGGATCGGTGGGACATCGGAGATAACACGAGGGGGCTTCAGGAACCAGAAGGGAACGGTGGAAAACCGGGTGAATCTTCATGGAGCGCAGTAGGGTTAGACGATAGGCCACAGGGTTGATGACCGCCTCAATGGGGTACCGGCCGACGAACCGGTGGTCCAGTTTCTTTACCGGACGGTCAGACAGGAGGTGCTTTGTGGACAACCACACTCGGTCTCCCACCACCAGCGGGGGCATCGCCTGTCGAGAGCGGTTGGCGTACCGCTTGTAGTCCTCCTTGGCCTGTATCAGGTGTTGCCGCACCAATTGCTGAACAGCGTACAGCTCGGAAAGGAAGTCCTGAGCCTCAGGAACGGGGGAATCCGAGGTGTCAGAGGAAGAACCGTGGATGGTAGCCCACATTGGCGTAGAACGGAGTCACCTGGGTGGAGGTGTTCGTTGAACACGAACTCCGCCAGAGTGAGGTAGTCGGCCCAGTCAGTCTGCCATTGGTTGACAAAGCAGCGCAAGTACTGCCCCAGGATGCCAATGACCTTCTCCGTTCCCCCATCAGTCTCGGGATGGTGCGATGAGGACAAGCACACCTGCACTTGTAACGCAGTCATCAGGCTCTTCCAGAATTGGGCCGTAAATTGCACGCCACAGTCGGAAACCACCCTGTCCGGCAGGCCATGGAGGCGGAAAATATGCTGGATGAACAGACGGGCAGTCGTGCGGACCGTGGGCAGGGCATGACGGGATGAAGTGGGCCATTTTGGTCAGCATGTCCACTACCACCAGCATGGTCGTAAAACCGTAGGACGACGGCAAGTGCATCAAGAAGTCCATAGAGATCGCTCCCCATGGTCTGTCTGGAGTGGGTAGAGGGTGGAGGAGACCAGGAGGCGCACCCGTCGCGGCTTTCGCTTGCCGGCATGGCACACAGGATGTCATGTAAGCGTGGACATCATGCCGCACTCGAGGCCACCAAAAAGTCCGAGTCACGAGGTGGAGGGTCTTGAAGTAGCCAAAATGGCCAGCTGCCGGGTTGTTATGACACTGCTTCAAGAGAAGGGCCCGAAGCGGCCCGTGGGCATGTACAGCCGTCCCCGATGCTTGAGCAAGCCCTCCTCCAAAGTCCATGGGGAATCGGGGCTGACCTCCGCCTTCCTCTGCTGCGACCAAGCGTCCAGGTGCTGCGCCTCTTGCACCCGAGCCCGGAAGTCTACCGGTTCCTGGGCTGCAGCCAAGGCTTCTGCTGGCAGCACCGTCCACAGAGGAGGCGAGTCTTTGGGACACAGGTACTCGGGTTTGCGGGATAGCGCATCCGCCCTCCGATTGTGACCACTGGGGATGTAGGTCACACGAAAGTTGAACCAGGCCAAAAACAACGACCACCGGATCTGCCACTGGTTCAACTTCCTGGCTCTTGTCAGATGTTCCAGGTTCCGATGGTCTGTGCGGACCTCTAACTGGTGCCGGGCCCCCTCGAGATGATGCCGCCAAGCCTCAAAGGCAGCCTTGATAGCCAGCAGCTCTTTTTCCCAGATGGTGTAGTTGCGCTCGGAAGGATTGAGTTTCCACGAATAGTAAGTGCAGGGGAAAAGAGTGCCGCCAGCCACCGGGGCCTGCAACAGCACCGCCCCAATAGCCACGTTGGACGCGTCCGTCTCCACTACAAAAGGACGGTGCGGGTCAGGGTGCCTCAAGATGGGTTCGGTGACAAAGGCTTTCTTAAGGGCCTCAAAAGCTTGTTGCTGCGGGGGACCCCACTGGAACGGAACCTTCTTCCGAAGGAGCTGGGTTATCAGGAAGGTCAATGTGGCAAAGCCTGGGATGAAGGTCCGGTAATAGTTGGCGAACCCCAGCAGGCGCTGGACGTCTTTCACGCGACGAGGGGGTTCCCAATTGCACAAGGCCTCCACCTTCCGAGGGTCCATAGCGATGCCGGGCGATGATATGCCCCAGGAACTCAATGGAAGTCTGGAAAAAGAGGCATTTCTCCAGCTTCGCATAAAGCTGGTGCTTCTGAAGGCGTTGCAACACCAGACGAACCTGTTGAAGGTGGCTTTCCCTGGACCGGGAGTAGATCAAGATGTCGTCCAGGTAGACCACCACGAACTTGTCCAACATGTCCCGGAACCGTCATTCATAAAATGCTGGAAGACAGCAGCGTTGGTCAACCCGAGCGGCATCACCGTGTACTCGAAATGGCGTATCAGGTGCCAAGCGCCGTCTTCCACTCGTCCCCTCTCGTATCCACACCAGGTTGTAGGCCCCTCGGAGGTCGAGCCGTGAAGATGGTGGCCTCCCGAGGCGCTCCATCAGCTCGGAATGAGAGGCAGGGGTAGCGATTCGCGCCGTGATGGCATTGAGCGGCGGTAATGCAAACAAGCGCAAAGTCCCCTGTCTTCTTCTTAACGAAGAGAACTGGTGCTGCGAGAGGGCGACGAAGGGCGGATGAACCCTCGGGCCAAGTTTTGTCCAGAAAGTCCCGTAGGGGCCAACCTTCGGGCTCAGACATGGAATACGGCATCCCGGGCAGCGCGCATTGGGCAGAAGGTCCACGGTGCAATCGTAGGGGCGATCGGGGTAATGGTCCGCCTCCTTCTCGCTGAACACATCTGAAGTCCCTCAGTTCAGGAGGTAGGGAGATGACCGGGTGGAGGCGTCCTGGCGGCACAGGCGTGGCGGATGTGGTCGGCGCACTGCAGACTTGGAAAAGACACGCGTTCTGCGACCATGCCACCTGAGGATCGTGAGTCCGAAGCCAGGCCATACCCAGGACCAATGGGAAATGAAGGTCCGCAGGGACATAGAAGCGGATTGCTTCCTCGTGTGCCCCAATAGTTAGGCGCAAAGGCTGGGTGGTGAACTTAATGGGCCCTGCGATCAGTTCCCGCCCATCAATTGTCTCCACCCACAACGGAGGGTCCACCGGATCCAAAGGCACCTTAAAATGCGCCACAAAGGCCTGGTCCATGAAGTTCGTCGTGGCCCCTGAGTCCACCAGTGCATGAGCCTGGATCCCCTTCGACTGGTTGGGCAAGAACACCTGAGAGTTCAATATTAGATGCCGAGGGGGCCCAGAGTCCACAGCCGCGCAGTCAGGCTGAGGTGTAGTACTTGCCCAGCCTAGGGTTTCCCCCAGGTCGGGCCTGCCCCGTTTCCCGGCTTGGTCATGCCGAGATTCAGGCACGGGCTTGAGCGACCCACGTTGCTTTCGGGGACAGGAAGCAGCAAAATGTCCAGGCTCCCCACAATACAAACACAAACCCCCCTGACATCGCTGTGTGCGCTCCTGGGTTGACAAACAAGTTCCAGCCACTCCCAGCTCCATGGGCTCCGCAGCCGTTGTCATGGAACTTCGGGGCGACCGGGGCACTGCCAGCGCAGGGCGTGGAGGTACAGACGCGGAGGGCGACTCCTGGATGGGGCGACGGGTCTTTCGCTGCTGGAGACGTGCGTCGATGCGCAGACATTGCACCACCAGGGCGTCGAGAGTCGGAGGGGCCTCCACCCGAACCAGTTCATCCTGCAGTTCCTCCGACAGGCCATCCTGGAAGGCGTCCAGCAGCGCCGCATCATTCCAGGTGGAGTCCATGCAGAGCAGACAAAATTCGGCAATATAGTCCTGCAGGGGGCACTTCCCTTGGCGCCTGGCTGCCGTCTGGGTGTGGATGGGGTCCTCATACATGAGGCGCATGTGTTGCCAAAAACCCTGGCAGTCTGTTAATAGTGGGCTGTTTTGAACCAACAAGGGCGTGGCCCACCGGGCTGCAGAGCCAGAAAGGAGGCTTATCACAAACCCCACCTGAGTCCGGTCATCAGGAAAATCCTCCGGCCTCATAGCCATAAATAACTGGCACTGTCCCATGAAAGCCGGAAACATTTCTGGCTGCCCAGAAAACTTATCTGGCACAGCTACCTGGCATTTCCGATGGGGAGGGGGAGGAGGTGCTGCAGGAGCATTCAATGCAGCAAGTTGAGCTGCTAATTGCAGCAACTGTTGTTGCAAGCCCTGATTCTCGGCTTGTAACTGGTGTAACTGCTACTGCTGCTGCTGCTGCTGCTGCTGGTCCATCTTGGTTTAAAGATGGTTAGTGTCTTTTGTTGGTACATGACAAAAATGTTCTGTCTCCCCTTCCCTTCCCCAGAAGGTAAGGAACTTGGCAGCAACACTAGCACAGAGAGTCACGCTGGCCTGTCTCCAAAATCCAAGTTATCTCTCCTGATAAGAGTGTTGGAAGTCACCCAGGCTCTCACTACCAAATTTGGAACTGACAAGAAATGAAGTACTCACAGAAGGACTGATTTATTCTCAAAGTCCAGAAACCAAATCAGGCACACAGACAGAATCCTCAGCTTATTCCACACTTTGTCACATACAGAGTTTGTAACGTAGGCACACCCACTTTTATACCTGGTGGGGTGTGGTCCAGCTCAATCTCTGGCCCTCCCACGCCCCCTACGTTGCTGCTGACATTTCTCCCTCCGACGTTGCCTGGGATCAAGCCAGGAATCCTCCTCCTCCCTCCCTCGCCGTGGCGTACTGATCTGGCGTCTCTCAGGCTGTTCCTCTTGGCTTTCCGAAGAAACCTGAGGCATTGCCAGGGAGGAAGGTCCTGGGGAGGGGGGCCTTGCCAGGGAGGAAGGTCCTGGGGAGGGAGACCTTGCCAGGGAGGAAGGTCCTGGGGAGGAAGGCCATGGTGAGGAAGGCATTGCCCGTTCCTCCTCTTCTTCATCATCCAGGTCCTCTTCCTCTGTCAGCACAGGCTCACGAGGCGGGGCCACAACAGGGCACTATCAGGATTTTGGCGTTTTGACCAACTACCGTGAAAGTGTTTGACAGCATACCAGTATAATTTTTTAATAATAAAGTACCAATTACGATCCCAGCCCCCTTGTACAATATAATTTGCATATGAGCATAAAACTGGAGAAAAATACTGGCACTTGCCTCAGTTTTGTTTAGCAGCACCATTAACTTATTTTAGCTCAGTTTGTCAAAGAATCCACTGACTCTCAACAATAGGTCTGTTCACTCCACAAATTTATTCAATTCACACTTTTGTCCCTTATTCTGCTCCCCGCTCTATCAAACAAAAGCTGGAAAAGAAACTACTGAGCAATGTATTTAGTACAAAGCTTTTCTTTTTCACTGAAAAGGAATAAAAAAATTTAATGAAAGAAAAATCATTACAGGGAACACTTTCCAAAGGATCTTCATCTGAAGTGGTTGTTCAGTATGGACATGAAGCTGCCCTTATTCAAGGTCTGAAGTGAGGGTTTGTTTTAACCCCTCTAAAAAGACAAGGCTGACATCTAGTGTAGATGAGGGGATTAGCAATGGTTAATAACCCTTTAAGTATTAAAATAGCCTGATTGTAAGATAAGAAGGCAGAAATGAAATTAGACAAGAAATATTAAAATATAAATTGTTTATAGAATGAATAAAAATAATAGAAAGATTAGAAATTTACAGATGTTAGGCATTTTTTTTATGTACGTTTAAATAATATAATGAGGATTATATAAATCTGATTAATGGGATAGAGATTATCAATAATGTTAGTGTGAACTGGATTAATATGAATGGTACCTAGTTAAATTTGTTATATATATAATAGAGAAATGTTTAGATTGAACAGGAAAGATAGAGATGAAGATAGAGATAAAGATGAGGCGTTAGGCATTTTTTGGGGTTGATGTATGTTTAAATATTCAAATATGGATTATATAAATATGATGAATGTGATAGAGATTATCAACAATGTTAGTGTGAATTGGATTAATATGAATGATACCTAGTCAAATTTGTTCAGGGATGATAGGAAAATGTTTAGATTGAACAAGAAGACAGAGATAAAGATGAGGAGTTAGACATTTTTTGCCTAGGTATGTTTGAATAATATAATGAGGATTACTTAAAATGGATAAATGTGATAGAGATTATTAATACTGTTATTTTGAATTGGTTAAATATAAGAATGATACCCAGAACCAATTCTGTTCACACACAATACAGATGTAAATCGATTAATAACTTTTTTATGAAGTCATGTTATATTCTTTCTCTGGGTTGCTGCAAACTTAGCAGAGAAAATTTATCATTGGAGTAAACGTAACAATAAATACCTTAATTTAAGGAATTATGATTGCATGTTGGTGTCACATAGTTATGGGCAGTATTAATTAATTTAGAGAACAGAACTTTGTTACAAACAGGCAAAATCAGAGAGGAAGGTAGAGATATCTCACCCTTAAAACCGAGAAATATGATTAATTATTATTTGCTTATGGCTCTTTGTCTCTACAATATTCCAAATAAAAACATTCCAGAAAGAATATTGTATTTGTATTGGAGGCAAACAACTTTGCTATGTGTGTTTTCTGCTGATTTGTAAAAGGATTCTCCAAAAATATAGATTCATGAATTTCACACAATAATACTTGATGCTTCATACTGCCTGAGGCCTTTTTCCGCTTTGCTGAACTACACAAGGGGGTGAAAAGACCAGAATGCTTCTAACAGTATAAATAATTCAGCCCTGCCAAAATTTCAAAATCGCTGTAAAAATGAAAGTAGCTTCTACAGATACTTGTAGGAATGCAGGTGACTTGTAGGACCAAGAGAAGGTCAGCACTTCTGATCCTGCTGGATCTCTTGTAACATTCAGTTCCAGTAATGGTGGTATCCCTCTGGACCACATGCAAGGGTTGAGGCTTGTGGGCACTCCAGTCCTGCTTTTTTCTGAGCTGCCAGTTCCATTAGGTTGGGAGAGGGGGGTGAAAGGTTCTTGACCACTCTTCTGTGGAAAGTCTCAAGTTCAATCCCCCATTTTTATTGCTTATTTCTTTAGTTTTGATCATAGATCACAAAAATTAATAACATAACAACCACTCTAAAATAGAAGTAAAATTCAACAGATCAGAACTGGAAGGAACTTGGAAATCTTCTACTCCAACCTCCTGCTCAATCAAGCAGGACTCCCTATACCATTTCAAACATGTAGTTGTCCAATCTTTTCTTAAAAGTCTTTAGTGATGGGAGAAGCCACAATTTTTGAGGGCAAGCCCTTCCACTCATTAATTGTCTCACTGTTAGGCGTTTTTAGGGGTGACGAGGCTAGGAGTGTGGGGACCGGCTGAGGATGCTGGTTTCCGCTCCGGCACCTGGCCCAGCTGGATCTCCGGAGCAGAGCCGTTGGTGGCAGCAACGGCGATGGCGAGGAGAGAGCGGTTTGGTGCTGGTCGCTGTGGGCGTGATCAAGGCTGGGGCAGCGGTGCTGCCATGGACGCCCCAATTGGAGGTGTTAGTGGCAGAGGCAGCGATGGTGGAGATGATGGACTGGCCAATGGTGACTCTGGGCCACGAGTTGGAGATGGTGTGGCCTTGGGACTGCGGCCAGCCCTGGTCTCCTTGTCGTCTGCTCTGCTCTGGCTGGACTTTTAAGATCTTTTAAGATCTGCTTCTTGTTGCCCTCCCCCCTCCCCTTTTTCCCCTCCCTTTGCCTGCCTTTTTGGGGCTATTTCCCCCCCCCCTTCCCTCTTTTTTTTTCACCCGATGGATGGTTTGGTGAGAGAGGTGTGGAAGTGCCCTGCCTACCACTGTGTGAGGGTGGTGGATCGGGTTTGCTAGTCCCCCTCCCTGGAACCAACCCCTGTGATTCATCTTACCACCCAGACATGCTTACCTAACAACTCCACGGTGAGAGCGCGGCGACCGGCCCGGAGGAGGGCCTTTATTATTGGCCTGCCAGATTGCGGTGAGAGAGCAATCCTGATCTACTCTCTGGGACCATTCAGCGGTGGCATGGATGCCGGGATTGGACTGGGTGCCTCAACATCCCAACATCTTTTAACATCTTTTAACATCTTTGTTAATGGACTTGTTTCCATCTTTTGACTCCTCCCTTATATGTGCAATATAACATTGTGTGGGTCTATTCGTCAATGGACCTCTGGGCCTTACAGGACGTTCCTCTCTCCCGGGCTTGGCCTGCCAGGCTTTCTACAGTGTACCTCAAGGACGGGTTATGGAACCCAGAGAGTTGGCATTGCGGGTATGGTTTGGGGTGGGGGTCCTGGGAAGGGTGGAGGGGTAGGTTCCAGGCCGTCATTAGTCAAATTTCTTATTCGATTTTTAAATGGGTTAGGGAGGGGGGAGGGTTTTATAGGTGTCTACTGTAGCCCCAGTCAGGATTGTGGTCGGGGTGTGGGGGGGGCGGCGGGGCTCCGGGCGGAATAGTGGGGGTTTGATTCCTAGGGTGGTTGGAATGGGAAGGAGTCGACGAGGAAAGGGGCCGTATCATGTTAGGGGAGCACGTCCCCGCTGTATTCAAGCCGTGATGCGCTCCGACCCCTTGGCCTCTTCTCAATATCTGGGGGTGTTGGGATCTAGGGCCCCTGGGCTCCGGCTGGTGTATTTTAATGCCAGGTCTGTGGGGAATAAGGCACCTCTCCTCCGGGAGGTTATTGAGGAGGAGGCCACGGACCTGGCCTGTATCACCGAGACCTGGTTGGGGCCAGAGGGTGGAGTCCCTCTGGTTGATATCTGCCCCCCAGGTTTTCGGGTTATGCACCGGTCTCGACCCCAGGGAAGGAGTGGAGGGGTGGCTGTGGTTATTCGGGAGACCTTATCTCCAAGGGAGGTCCCTGCTCCGGAGATAGGTGGGTGTGAGTCCCTCCTCGTGAGGTTTGGGCCAAATGGTCGGATGGGCGTGCTGCTTACATACCTGTCCCCCAGCTGTGTATCAGCCGCCCTGCCTGGGCTGCTCGATGCCGTCTCGGGGGTGGCGGTGGAGTTCCCTGAGCTTATGGTTCTGGGGGACTTCAATCTGCCCTCCCTGGGTGCGGGGTCGGGGCTGGCCCAGGAATTCATGGCTTCCATGAAGTCCATGAGTCTGACTCAGTTAATAGAAGGCCCGACTCACGAGGGGGGCAATATGCTCGACCTAGTTTTTGTCTCGGAGCGGTGGCGTAGTGGCCTGGGGGATGGTGTTATTGCAACCCACCCTGTTCCATGGTCAGACCACTATCTCCTAAGGCTGGTCTTCCATCAAGCCGCCCCACACCGCTGGGATGAGGAGCCACCTAGATGGTTCCGCCCCAGGCGCCTGATGGACCCTGAGAGGTTCCAGGCAGAACTGGGGTTCTTTCCTGCATCCCTCACCCACAGCCCTGCCGAGGTCCTTGCAGCCGCCTGGCAACAGTCGGCTGCGGGGGCTCTTGACAGGGTTGTCCCCATGCATCCCCTCACTCGGCGCAGATCCCGACCGGCTCCCTGGTATACCGGGGAGCTCCAGGAGATGAAGCGTCGTAGAAGGGGACTAGAGAGTAGGTGGAGGGCGACCCGCTCCGGATCTGACCGAGCCCAGTTGAGAGCTCATATTAGGACTTACCTGGTAGCTATGGGGGTGGCGAGGAGATCTTACTTCTCCGCCCTCATAGCATCTGCAGATAACCGCCCAGCCGCCCTGTTTGGGGTTGCCCGCTCCCTCTTACAACTGGGGGAGGGAGCGGACCCTCTGCGGGGTAGAGCTGAGGAATTTGGTCTTTATCTGCAGGACAAAATCGCTCGGATACGGAAAGGGCTGCACTCAGACTTGCAGGGGTCTGATGAGGGGGAGGCAAGTGGTCTGGCTAATGTAATCTGGACTGAGTTCGATCCTGTTTCTGAGGATGAAGTGGACAGGATTATGCGGCGGCTGAGTTCCACCACATGCTTATTGGACCCGTGCCCTTCCTGGTTGGTTTATGCCTCCAGGGAGGTCACGTGCGGCTGGCTCCGGGCAGTTATCAACGCTTCGTTAAGGGAGGGGCTGTTCCCTGCCGCCTTGAAAGAGGTGGTGGTGAGGCCCCTCCTGAAGAGGCCTGCCCTTGACCCAGCCGAGTTGAACAACTTTCGTCCGGTCTCCAACCTTCGTTTTTTAGCGAAGGTTGTTGAGAGTGTGGTGGCCCAGCAATTGCCACTTTTCCTGGATGAAGCGGACTACCTGGATCCGTACCAATCGGGCTTCCGACCCGGGTACAGCACGGAGACAGCATTGGTCGCGCTGATGGATGATCTCTCTAGGGCTTGGGACAGGGGTTTTTCCTCTGTCCTGGTCCTGTTAGATCTCTCAGCGGCTTTTGATACCATCAACCATGGTATCCTGTTGCGGCGTCTCGGGGGGTTGGGAGTGGGAGGCACTGTTTTATGGTGGTTCTCCTCCTACCTCTCGGGACGTTCGCAAATGGTGTTGGCAGGGGGGCAGAGGTCGACCCCGAGGTCTCTCACTTGTGGGGTACCTCAGGGGTCGGTCCTCTCTCCTCTCTTGTTCAACATTTATATGAAGCCGCTGGGTGAGATCATCCATGGCTTTGGGGTGAGTTATCATCAGTACGCTGATGATACACAGTTATACATCTCCACCCCGGGCCACATCAGTGATGCTCTCTCCGTGATGTCCCGTTGTTTGGAAGTGGTGCGAATCTGGATGGACATGAACATGCTTCGTCTCAATCCAGCCAAGACAGAGTGGCTGTGCATACCGACATCCCGGTCCAGTTTGGAGGTTCCATCTTTGGTCATGGGGGAGGAGGTGTTACCCCCCGTGGACAGGGCATGGAACCTGGGGGTTCTCCTGGATTCATGGCTCAAGTTGGAGGAGCAGGTGGGAGCCGTGGCCAGGGGGGCCTTTGCCCAGGTCCAGCTGGTTCACCAGTTGCGCCCATACCTGGACCGGGATGCCCTGCGCATGATCACTCAGGCGCTTGTTGTCTCCCGATTGGACTACTGTAACGCTCTCTATTTAGGACTGCCCTTGTGCACCACTCGGAGGCTTCAGCTGGTGCAGAATGCGGCTGCGTGGGTTGTGATGGGAGCCTCCCAATACTCCCATGTTACACCCCTCCTGCGTGGCTTGCATTGGCTTCCGGTTGCCCTCCGGGTGAGGTTCAAGGTTTTGGTTTTAACATTCAAAGTCCTACATGGCATGGGTCCAGGATATTTACGAGAACGACTTCTCCCAGCCTCAAATACCAGCCGCCTGGTACGGTCGCACAGGTGGGGTCTCCTCGGGATGCCCTCCACGACTCAATGTCGTTTGGCGGGGACCCGGAGGAGGGCCTATTCTGTGGCGGCCCCCACTCTATGGAATCTCCTTCCACCGGAGCTCCGGCTGGCTCCCGATCTCCGCACCTTCCACCACAAGCTAAAAACCTGGCTGTTTTTACAATCTGGGCAGTGTTGACCCTTGGGGTTGTTTACGTAATTTTGGGGTTTTAATAATAATACTAATATTAATTTGGCTTTAATTTAATATATTTTAAGTAACTTATTGTTGTATTCTATTTTAGTTGTGAGCCGTCCCGAGTCCTTTGGGAGAGGGGGCGGCATATAAGTCGAATAAATAAATAAATAAATAAATAAATAAATAAATAAATAAATTTCTCCTTAGTTCTAGGTTTCTTCTCTCCTTGATTGGTTTCCATCCATTGTTTCTTGTCTTGCCTTCATATTAATAAACCAAAGTAAAACTAAATTATTAACATCAAATTACAAAGTGCAGGATTAATACCCAGGAAAGATCCATAAAATTACAATCAATAGTCTGAGTGCTACAGATCTTAAGTTAGATAACTACAGATAAAATACATAACTCATTCTATATGAAACAACTGGGTTAGGCCATGTGTCATCTTGGGATGAAGAAGGGATGGAATAGAATGGCACCTGGACACTGTAAACAACTGGAACAAGCTTAGATTGAAAAAAATAAGAACAGCTTTGGTTCTATCTTTACCCTTGTGGTGGGATACTCAACTGTCATCTTGACTGCTTGACAATTAGACAATGCTGTCTAATCTTGGACTTATACCAAGAGGATGGGGGTGGATGGGGTTTTCTCAGTTTTAGCAAGGCCATGCAGCTGTGAGTATATGGACCATCTGGATCTGTGAACCTTTTCATCATTAGTTCTGAATGGGGTTGCACTGCCCCAGATGTGCAGTTGGGTATGTAATTAACAAGTACACAATTTAGGGGTCTTCCCAGGGGTGGGATCCAACAGGGTTAACTACCGGTTTGGTGATTTATGATGTGCTTCCCTGCACGCTGCGCGCGCATGTAAATCTTTGTCAGCTTTCTGCCTAGACAGCTGAGCAGCGCTGCGTGCAGGGAAGCAACGTTTGAAAGACTTTTTCCTGCTTTTCAACCGCAGCTGTGCCTCACACGGCAGCTGAGGTTGAAAAAGCAGGAAATAAAGGTCAGGTAAGAGCCCGGGCGGGTGGGTGGGCCAAAACAGCAGCAGACATAGAATTGGTTCTATGTCTGCTGCTCTTCAGAGCTATCGGTTCTACAGAGCCGGACAGAACCAGTAGAATCCCACCCCTGGGTCTTCCTGGATATCCTGCTCTTGCTTGAAGAGCAAGCTGTAACCAAGATTCATCTTGGCTGACAATTGCATCCATTCCTGGGTAGAAAGACCCTTCCTACAGTCATCTAAGCCTCAGTCACCTTATGTATTAACTATTGAAATGTGCTCTACATGGGTCTGTCCACCAACCTCAGTTGGAAATGGGTTGACTGTCAAAGTGCCCTTCTTCAACTAAAAAAAGGAGATACACTTAACATTTTTAGGACAAAAGACGATGGGAAGGACAAAATAGGCAGGAAGGATCTGTAAGGCCTAAGGAAGCTCAATCAAAGCACAGAGTGACAATTAAGGAATATTACACTTTAAGGATTATGTGAAACAATTTTTCCAACACACTCAGAAATTTCCCTATGATATTGGTTTTTCTTACATAATAGTAATATCAGTAACACTTAGATTTATATACTGCTTCATAGTGCTTTACGGCCCTCTCTAAGTGCTTTACAGAGTTAGCATATTACCCCCAACAATACAAGTCCTCATTTTACTGATCTCGGAAGGATGGAAGGCTGAGTCAATCTTGAACCACTCAGAATCGAACTCCTGGACTAAGCAGTGAGTTAGCCTTCAGTACTGCATTCTAAACATTGCGCCATCACTAAAATTGGCATAGGGAATGGGCATACTGTATCTTTCTTTTTCTTTTAATCTGATCTGTTGTATGTAATAATACAGTACTAGTTCTTTGAGGAAATAAGTTGACTAAAATCACCTCAGTAGAAGTCAAGATATATCTTCTAATAAACTCTTGATAGCTATATGCCTTATGAGATGATATTTTGGAATTTCACAAGTTTTCTCAACAGTTCCAGTCACAAAAGCACCAGACCTAAATTCTTCTTCCTATACACATTCCTTTCTTTAGTTTATCTACACTGTAGATAAACTAAAGAAAGGAATGTGTATTCAAAGACAAATCAGCAATTTTTGGTCATGAAATATAGAAATGTATTTCTGCTGATTTGGAGAAATTGTAATTCTGATGATTTGGAGAAAGACAAAAACAAAACCTGTGCAGACACATCCTTGCATAGGATGTTGTAGTTTATATTGGATTTCCAGGATTGTATGCCATATTTTCCATTTACCAACTAAGTGAAAACTACAGCAAGTCTTCACTCTACACTACCCAAAATTTGCTGCAGGATGTTCCTGAATACATTTATATTGTGTCTAAGAATGTAAAAAGAAATCTGTCACAATGTATTTTATGTAGAAACAGTGAACTGGCAAAATGAATTCCCATAGCAGCAATAAATGGAGTCTGCTGCCATCCATTGTTCATAGCTAAAAAGTTCATAAAGATTAGCATCCATTCAAAGAGTCTCATAAAATCCAGACTTTATTGAATTGTTACATTATTTCACTGGACTACAGGCATAGTTGGCAATCAAACAAACCCCAAAATAGAAACAAATTTTGTAATGTAATCAAATAAAACATATACTGTAATTGAAATAAATTTTATAGTAACATTTCTCTAGATTCTTAATTTATTTTGGGGGTTAATTGCAATGTGTTAATTAGTTTGCAAATAATTGCAATGAATTAGTAAGTTTGCAAATGTCTTTGCAATAAGTTAATTAATAACTTTCATTTCTATAATGATATGAGTGGTACATCTTCCCGGAATCTGGTGATGTGGGAGGTATTTATTTATTTATTTATTTATTAATGAGACTTGTATGTCGCCCCATCTCCGAAGACTCGGGGCGGCTCACAGCTAAAACAACAAGAACAATAAATAATTAAAAAGAATTAAACTAACAAGCCCCATGAAGATATAATTACATAAGTACATGATAAAACCATGATAAAAACCACCACCCCCAAAGGGTCACAGCCCGGCTTGGTTAAATAACCAGGTCTTCAATTCACAGCGAAGGCGGAGGTCAGGGGCCAGACGGAGTCCCAGGGGAAGCTGATTCCAGAGGTCAGGGGCCGCAATAGAGTAGGCTCGTCGTCGGGGGACCGCCAACCGGCATTGGCCAGCCGACAGGACCCCAAGGAGTCCTTGCCTATGTGATCGCACAGGGCGGTTAGTACTTGATGTCGGCAGGAGTCGCTCCCTTAAATATTGCGGACCCATGTCATGAAGGACCTTGTATGTTAGTGTTAACACCTTGAATCTCACCCGGAGCACAACCAGCAACCAATGCAGACAGCGCAGGAGGGGGGTAACATGGGAGAACCGGGAAACTCCCATCACCACCCGCGCCGCCGCGGGTATAGAAATATGATCAATAAACAAATACATTCTTAACAATTCTCAGAACTGTAATTCATGACTTCATTGAAAACAGTTTGAAAGCATGTGTAAATCATTATCTGCTTCAATCCACTTTAAATGTATCCAGCATGACAGAAAATGAAGATCTGTGACTTCCTCTTTAAAAAAAGAAGACATGATTCTTGATTTGCATGACAAGTACAATCTATCCATTTTTCTTCTTTTAGAAAAAGAGAAACTGTATTTATAGGCATCTACAGAGAAAGAAGAGGGGAAAATATGGACACGTGTATTGTGATGCAAACTCTGGCCTTACATGCTTTAAAATATAAGGATGAAAAGATGAAGTTTGTATTGTAATGTCAGAACTCCTGCTTTATCATGATGGTTACATAAAAATGTCTATGGCTATTCTAAGTAGAATTTATCTTTATCTGTGCCATTTCAAATATCTAGAAGGCCTAAGCCTTTTTGGAGGTTTCATTGGTGGTGATGTATACAAATTGGACAGGGGAGGGTATAACTGATTTACACATTTCAAATGATAAAGTGAAATTAGTTTTCTGTAATCAACTTACAGCCTTCTGAATATTCTTCAAAATGATTTGTAATCTATATATTCTGCTTCTTCAATGTTTCTCCTGGTCTTCAGCAACAGCTTACAATCCCAGCATCTGTGAAGAACCAACACAAGTACAATCTTCAGGCAGTAACCAGTTCTCAACTTTGGGACTTCGTAAATTGTTAGTTTACAGCTGTCAGGATTTTCAGCCAGTAGTGAAAATACTCGTTTATAATGAATCTGGTGTTATCCATCAACAAGGGAGGATACAAGACATGAAAAGAACTAGCTAATACAGTATTATTTCAACAGTGATTATCACCACTGTTACCCCATTCCATAGCAACCAACAAGCCCTATTTTTAATACAACTGTTAGTTAATAATGGTAAGAATTGGCCTCTGACTGTGTGGTCTCCAAAGAAAAACAGCCAATAAGGAAGCAGCTTGTATGCAGCCAACTAGTTGAAGCAACATTGAATCATATATGTAACGTCTTTACTTGACCACCAAACACTGTTAACTATTCATGTTGCTTTGTTGAATCAACCATGCAACCATATAATTAAGGTGTTTGGAAGAGGCAAAGGGAATCTGAAAAGAATATGTCCCCTATTCATTATTTTCCCTTTTCTTTCCCAAGTACAGTAGCAATTTAACTCATTTAACTCATAGAGCCTTGGTGGTGCAGGCTGTTAAATGCCTAGCACTTAGTTCCAGCTGCCTGCAATTACTGCAGGCTTGAATCCCACCAGGCTCAAGGTTGACTCAGCCTTTCATCCTCTCGGGATAGGTAAATTGAGAACCCAAGATTGTTGGGGGTAATAAGCTGACTTTGTAAAAATGCTGCTTAGTAATAAGCAGACATATACAATGGAATGAAGGCTATTGCTGAGCGCATTGGGTTGTGCTCCAAACATTGTAAGCTGCCCTGAGTCTCCGGAGAAGGGCGGCATATAAATATGAATAAAAAAAAATTTTAAAAAAATTTTGAGAAAAAATTGTCTCAGCTCTTCTATAAAGTGTTATACCTGAAGGAGTGAGATGCTATATTGTTTTTTTTTTGGGGGGGGGGGTAGGAAATCAGATTTCTTTTAAAAGAACAAATGTGAGTAGGTTTGCAGTTTTGATATAATCAAAATAATCATTAATGGTAGTTCTCGGCTATCTATATTCTGCTCTAAGGATTGTTTTTAATTATGAAAAAGGGATATTCAGTTAAGAAGCAAATAAATAAGGCACAATATCATAAGTTAGTCTTCCCCAACTGGGTGCTTTTGAAAATGGTAGACTACAGTTTCCATAATAGTTGACTGGGAATAATGTGAATCATAGTCTATCTGTCAGTCCTGGGTTGGCCAGCCCCGGGTTGGCCAGCCATGCCCGCGCCATCCCAGGGCTGCCACCCACGGTCGGGTGGTGAACCCCACCTGACCGTGGGAAGAGCTGGGCATGGACTTCATTGTGGAACTCCCAGAAAGCCATGGCAACACTATAATCTGGACGGTGATCAACCTTTCTTCAAAGTAAGCATACTTCATGGCCTATCCGAGCCTCCCGTCAGCCTGGACATTGGCAAAGCTGTTCATTGTCCACAATTACTGCCTTCACGGCATGCCAAGGAGAACCATCTCCAATTGGGGGTATAGTTTACTGTGAGGTTTTGTCATTTTTTTTCTTTTCTCTTTTCAATTATATTAAAGTTAATCTCCAACCATTTCCACTATTAGCTTTCTTAAAAATAGTCAATTCCAGGCAAGTCCAGCATTTTATCCAATGCCTAATTAATGCCAAATTATATATATTATTCCAGATTTAGTCTCTAATTCCATTGTAGCTTTTTATACTCCAGTTTTGTTTACTTTATATTTTCCTCTTATTTTTTGTTCGCTGCTGTGATACGCTTAAGTGAGGGCTCTTTCTCTCTGCTTCTTGGGGTTGTTAAGAAGGAATCAAGTTCTTTTATCTGGTTACAAGTCGCTCACCACTTCACTGCTCCAGTGCATGCTTAGGTCCTTGTAGCTTTCCATCTTCCGGGCAGCCATTAAACTCTGTTTCTCCCTGTCTTCCAGGGGAGTAATGCCTAGCTAGAGAGGGGAGATGTGGCTCCCCTGAACCCAGCTGCTGGTCTCCCCCTCTTCCCCCATCTCTCTGAGGTGGGTAAGATGACTCTGGTCCCTGTAGGGACCCTTCCAACAAGGTAAACATGGATCAAAGCCTCGCACAATTGCGGTCTCTGATCCATCGTCGACAGAAACGCCACCAGAAATCTGAGGTTTTGTCATGAGTGTCTGAAAATGATAGGGTCCTCCCAAGGATTAAGCTCCACCTTTGACCCAGCTACCAATGGAGCATCCAAGAGAGCCAACGTGATGGTAGAGCAGTGCCTCCACTGTTAGGTCCAGTACCAACAGACTGACTGAGCTGAGTTACTACTGTTTGCTGAGGTGGCCTATAATAACACAGTGCATAGCAGCACCGGATTCACTCCCTTCCAGGTAGCCAATGGGATTGAGTTTGTCCCTATACCCAAGTGCCCTCGGGAGGCCCCCATGGAAGTGAGCCTGAGCGCATGGCTTGCTGACATGCAACAGGTGTGGGAAGACATGAGGTGAGCCTTACAGAAAGCGTCACAGGCTTACAAAGTTCACAACAATAGGAAGCATAGTCCACAAGCCTGGTTCCAAGTTGGTTCCAAATTTATCTCTCCACTAAGTACCTCAAGCTTAAGGTATCTTGCCGAAAGCTAGCCCCAAAGTTCTTAGGAGCATTCCCCATTATGAGAGTCATCAATCCAGTCATGGTGGATTGCTCCCTTGGCTGTTAGGTAAAATCCATCCCATTTTCCATAGCAGCCTGCTATAGCCCATGAGGATGGCACACATATGGGGTCCCCCATGCCACGTGCCCTAATACATCCAGGTGGAAGTGAATTTCACTACGAGGTCATGCAGATCTTGGATTTCTGAAAGCATAAGGGGGGGTACTACAGTATTTAGTACAGTGGAAAGTATACCCCCTGTCAGACCCCTCGTGGGTGAGGAGCAGAGATATAAGAACATCTCGGTTAGTGAAAAGGTTTCATCGACAAAATGTCTCATGGTGTCCTTTGCCTTCCAAGTCGTCCCCATGGTAGGAGTGGCCGCATGTCAACCACAGGTTGGCCAGGTTTGGCCGCGCTGTCCTGGGGCTGCCATTAGGGTGGGGAGGAGCCACCATTGCTCTGCACATCTGAGAAGCAGCACACCCAATGCAGCGGGAAATTGTCCGGAAGCATACTTCTCAGCTGAGCCACAGCAGAATGAGAACCTGTTGGAAGGCTGCTGCCACTATGGGACCATCTTGGACAACCAGCTGAGCTGTGGACATCCCCCACAGCTGATATGCAGCAGAACAGCTGAGTGGCGGTGCCAGGATGGTAGCGCTTATACAGGCAGGGGGAGCCTGCCAGATGCTTCATGAGCAACTTGTAATGCTGCAGAAATGCAGCAGATGGGTGGCGGGTGGCAGGTGGGGAACAGATGGGGCAGGGTCCGGGGGGTGGGACTGCTGGGACAGGTTAGACATAAGCATTTAGAGGTTAAGCATTTAGAGGTTAAGCCACAGTAGCACTTACTTTGTTTTCTTTGTATAATTGTTGGTCAGGTTTCACGCTTGCTAGATAAAAAGTTCCACACTGAACTGTGTTGTCTGCAACTGCCAGTTGCTGCTAAACACCAGTGCGTGCTATTAACATAGCTAAAAAGCACAAGTTTGGGAAAACCTAATATAATTAATCAAATATTAAGCTTACTGGAATGATTCCATTGCATCAAATGCCTCCCTATTTTTGTTTTCATCCAATATTTTCAGTATGGCTTACTTTCATACAGATGCACATAGCCTTTGAATTTGAATAGCATGATGTTTTGTAATGGATATTTGATCCTGTATGGATCTAGGTAGCTGACTACCTAGATCCATACCAATCGGGCTTCCGGGCCAGATACAGTATGGAGACAGCATTGGTCACACTGATGGATGATCTCTGGAGGGCTCAGGACAGGGGATTTTCCTCTGTCCTAGTCCTATTAGATCTCTCGGCAGCTTTTGATACCATCGTCCATGGTATCCTATTGCACGCCAGGGTTGGGGTGGGAGGCACCATTTTACCGTGGTTCTCCTCCTACCTCTCGGTCGCCGCACCGGTGTTGGCAGGGGGCAGAGGTCAGCCCGAGGCCCTAGTTTGTGGGGTACCTCAGGGCCTGTCCTCAGCTCCTGTTCAACATCTATATAAAGCCACTGGCCGAGATCATCCATGGATTCGGGGTGAGGTATCATCAATATGCTGATGATACCCAGTTGTTCATCTCCACCAACCAAATCGGTGATGCTCTCTCCGTGATGTCTCATTGCCTGATGTGGAGGATCTGGATGGGGAAGAACAGGCTCACTCAACCCAGCCAAGACTGAGTGGCTGTTGCGTCGGCATCTCGGATAATCCAAGAGGTTCCATCATTGGCCATGGGGGGAGAGGTGTTGCCCCCAGAGGATAGGGGTTCATTTGGGTGTCCTCCTGGATTCACAGCTCAATTTGGAGGAGCAGGTGGGAGCTGTGACCAGGGGGGCATTTGCTCAGATTCATCTGGTGCGGCAATTGCGTCCCCATTTGGACCGAGATTCCCTACAGATGGTTACTCATGCACTCGTGACTTCCCGAATCAACTACTGTGATGCTCTTTACATGGGACTGCCCTTGCGGACCATCCGGAGGCTTCAGCTGGTGCAGAATGTGGCTGTGTGGGTAGTGATGGCAGTGCCCCGATACTCCCATGTTACACCCCTCCTGCGCGACTTGCATTGGCTGCCAGTTGTCCTCCGGGTGAGATTCAAGGTATTAGTCATCACATATAAAGTCCTTCATGGCTTGGGTCCGGGTACTAAGGGAGCGTCTCCTGCCAGCGTTGACCTCCACCTTGCACGCCCTCCCACAGGCAGGCCTCCTGGGGTGCCGTTGACCAGACATTGTTGGTTGGCTTCCAGGGTAGGGCCTTCTGTGGGAGCACCCACCCTGTGGAATCAGCTCCTTGAGTTCCAGTTGGCCCCTGACCTCCATTCCTTTCACCACGACCTAAAGACTTGGTTGTTCCAACAGGCCAGCCTGGACTGAATGGGGTAGGGGTGGGTTTTTTAAAATCAATTTTTAGTTTTAATCAGGTTTTAAATTTTATTGGGCTTAGTTTAGTTTAATTCTATTTTAATATTTGTATTCTTGTTTTATTGTAAGTCACCCTGAGTCCTCGGGAGAGAGGGCGGCCTATAAGTCCAATAAAATCAATCAATCAATCAATCAATCAATCAATCCTGAAGGTCTATAGAAAATTATTGTATGTGTGCTTTGAGATCAATACTAAGTTCCCAAACAACTTCAACTTGATCTGCTACATTAATCTGTGTGCCTTGCAAACAAATTAGTATGAAGTTCCTGTGACATTTCCTTATCATTTGGTTGACAGTAGAACAAGAGAAATACAGTGAAATAAGTAAATTCAGAAAGATATATTGTAATAAATTCAGAAGTGTCTCCTCTTCATTGTCTGCTAAGAGTACAATTTTCAGATGTGTTTCGTTTACTTTGATGCTCTCCTTGTGTATAAAAAAGTAGAAGACATTTTCTTCCCTCTTCATTTTATTGCTCCAAACACTCATGAAAAGTTTGAAATATTTATTTTGGAAAGCGAATGCAGAAAGAACAATTTGACATGACCTATGGTAAAGCATGTCATAGGATATCTTTATGAAAGGGAAGATACAAGCAGAAAGACTAATAAAATAAACTATAAAGGAAAAGTTAAACTGCATGTTACTTGTAACATTACAGTGAGACTTTGTCACACCATTGTCATGAATTTAAGCTGTTTCAGTTTCAGTTATATGAATTTAAATACTGTATAAACTGCAGTTTGGCCCTAAGAAAATTGATTTCTTCGTTGATCGTAGAAAAATCAAAAAGAACAGTCACAAAACAGGAAAGCAGCATTTTGAGAAAAAAAAAATTTTCAGCTTTTTGGACATATCAGAATTAATGAGAGATTAGGTCAAAAAGAAACATTAAATCAACATCTTCACCAGGAAGAATTGATATTATGGTCAGAGGACATGATATACCTTTTTATTTGTTAAATTCCTAAAGGCTCATTTCACCTATAGGAAGTGTAATATTTAGTATGTTTTTAGCTAAAAGTTCAACATAAGTGCTCTGAAACAGATGCTATAAAGTCCTGGGCCACAATTCAATATAGGCATTATCCAAGGCTTGATAAAATGCAGTAGAAGTAATTAAACTAAAATGATAATTCAATAAAGAAAATCTGTTTGTTAATGTAGCACAGACCTGCACAAAATATACCTAGTAACCCTACATCTTGTTGAATTCCTTAGTTCTCTAATTATTGTGGAGGATAGCATTAGGAAACCATTCAGAATAACAATGTTTGCTTTGTTCCAATATCAGATAATAAATGCTAAAGAGCAGCAAAGACTACTTTTCTACACACTGGTTTTTGTTGTTGTTTTTGAAGCCCTGTTCATTTCTCTACATAACACGGTGTTGATGGAGCTAGTTGTCTGGGTCAGCAAAATATCTATTGTTTAACAATGGTCTCTGTCTTTAGAGATATATCTAATTGATTAAAGGTGTCTTGAGAACAGCAATAACTTCCTGTCAAATATTAGGAGGAAAATGAATTTGAATTCAGAATACAGCTGGAAGGGACCTTGTCTTCTAGTCCTGCTCAAGAGGTGGTATTCAGCATGTTCTGGAGAACCGGTAGTGGAAATTTTGAGTAGTTTGGAGAACCGCAAATATCACCTCTGACTGGCCCTGCCCCATCTATTCTCTGCCTCCTGAGCACCAGCTGATTGGCTGGGTCTCTTTTGTTGCCCTGCACAGGAGAACGGAGCGGAAAGCAGGTTAGTGTGGGAGGGAATGGGATTTTGCAGAAATCTTCCCTGCTACACCCACCAAGCCATGCCCACAGAACTGGTAGAAAATGTTTTTGAATCCCACCACTGCCCTCTACCATTTCAAACAAGTGCCTGTCCAGTTTCTTCTTAAAAGCCTCCAGTGGTACTGTTTTTGAGTCAGGTTTCATATAATCTGTATTTGTACATTTGTTTTTGTTTCGTTTGCCTAAGTGTAAAACCTTGCTTTTCTTCACATTAAATTTCATTTTGTTAGATAGGATCCAGTGTTCAACTCTGTCAAGATCCTCTTGATCCTGAGCATGTCTTCTGGGGTGTTGGCTATTCCTGCCAGTGTAGTGTCATTTGCAAATTTGATGAGTCCCTCACCTAAGCCATGTATGAAGATGTTGAAGAGTACTGGGCCTAAAACCACAATGAGTATACACAAGAGAGGAAGGGTAAAGTATCAAGATCTTCTGCCTTATTTTGAGGCAGAGAAATTGCACATAAAGCTGTTGCTTGAAAACCCACATCCCAAGTTTATTTCTGGGTAGTGAAAAATAATGGTGGAACATTTCATCGTTTTCATCCTATTTTCTCATTCACATTCCTACTTTTCTTTGCAAGGTGCTTTAATTTTTACAAAAATATACAGCAAGTTGTTCAAATTCTTTTTCAATTATTTTGCAGAGATATTTATTATACTGTAGAAAATAATACATAGATTAAAAGGTGCCACCGAAATGAATGGTCACAGATGCTGACAATTTATTTATACAAAACGAAGCTGCATATTTGGAACACAAAACCAAGAAGACATGTTTCTGATATTTATACAAAAACCATGTATATTGTTGATAATTGCAATGCCCATTCAGGAAATTTATATTTAAATGAATAGCACACAATGGGAAATGTTTCATTTAAAAAGAACATTGGGAAATGTATGTGAAAACATTGCACTGATAACTATACATTGAAAACCGTACATATTTAATAACTGAGTATAAAGTATAAAAATCCTTATGTCTGAGAATACTACAACAAATGAAAATGTTTTTATTATAGTAACACCTAGGTAATGTTAGATAGTACCTATGTTAGAAGGATGGCTAATAAAAATGCTAACATTTAAGCACAAGGGAACAATTAGTATCTTTAGTGCTTGCTAGTCTTCAGCCAGCAATTAAATTCATTTTTATTTTTAGTTGACCAAACATTGTTTATTAAAGCATTGCATATGGAGACTGATAGAATAACATTTTTTTAATTAAAGAAAAGACATTATCATGTTTATTGCTAACTGCAAGACTCTTAAGGACTTTTTGTATAAAATGAAAAAAATGACATGGTTCTGATAATTAGATAGGACAGGTTATAAACGAGATAAATATGTTTATGCTAGCCTTTATTTTGTTGTTTGAAAGTTTTAATAAAAATACACACAGAGAGATATATATATATATGTATGTATGTATATATATATATATATATATATATATATTGTCTGTCTGTCTGTCTGTATTGTCTGTCTGTTAAATCATGTCTGTCTGTCTGTTCACCAGCTCCTGGGAGAAGTGTGATCGCTGTTTTTCCCTTTAAACTCTAGAGTTGGTTGTAAGTTATTTCGATTGATCTTGAGGCTGAGAGGCAGATGGTTTTTCTGAGTGGTTGTCTTCAGTGCTGGGGTCTGTCTGTCGTGTGATTCTTCTGAGTTCTATTAAGACGTTCTGGTGGGTGCTGTATCTCCTGTTGTTGCCTGTGCTGCAATTCCTGATGTTAGATTCCTGAGTCTCTGCAGAGTCCATGGCAGAACTCCTGAGATCACAACAAACATCTGAGGTTGCTGGCTGACAACCTCCCAGGAGATTACAGCACCACACCCAGACGCCACAACAATAGAACTCAGAAGGTCATCACACAGCCCATACCAGGTCGTTACAACCAAAAGGCTGTGACACACAGCCAGCACCTCAGCTCACAGGGTCTCAGGAAAGCATCCACCTGCATACATCAAACAACCTCAAGATGAACACAGCCACGACACACACTTCTCCCAAGGAAAATGTACAATGATCACACACTCTCCCAGGAGAACAAGCTGAAGACACCAGCCTGAAGATGACGGATGAGATTTCGTCAAACGCTGCCAAGGTATTCTCAATCTTACATGGGACAAGACCCGAATACACCAAGACCTACATACTTTTACCCGTGAAAATCTACGAAAACAAATATATATATATATATATATATATATATATATATATATATATATACACACACACATACATATATACATATATATATATCAAAAAAACCTATAACGTGTCAAGATGGAAATCACATGGAAGAAGTCAAAATAGGTTTTGCATCATGAGTAAAGCTTGGTCTTTGGTCTGTTTGTAGATGTATGTTGTCATCATACAGATAGTCTTCACATTACAACCATTAATTTAACAGTACAGAAAGTCCTCAGGCACAACTGAGCCCAAAGTTTACGTTGGTAAATGAGACATTCATCAAGTAAGTTTTGCTCCATATTACAACTTTTTTTTGCCACAGTTGTTAAGTGAACCATTGCAGTTATTAAGTTAGTAGCCTGGTTGTTAAATGAATCTGGATTCCGCATTGAATTTGCTTGTCAGGTTACAAAGGTTGATTATATGACCCCGGGACACTACAACCATCATAAATAGGAACCAGTTGCCAAGCATCTGAATTTTGATCACATGACCATGGGGATGCTGCAATGGTCATAAGTGTGAAAACGGTCATAAGTCAATGTTTTTCAGTGCTGTTGTAATTTTAAAGAGTCACTAAACAAGCTGTTATAAGTTGAAGACTACCTGTACCTCTCCCACTAGCGTCGTGTGACACAATCTGGGTACTTGGCAACTGGTTTGCATTTAAGACAGTTGCAGTCATGCAATCACAATTTGCCTGCCAGATTCCAACAGTCAATTTGGGAAGCCAGTTGCTTATTAATGGTGGGATTCACTTAATCATGTGATTAACTTAATGGCCATGGTAAAAATGGTCACAAAATCAGTTCTCCTCACAGGATAATTTGCTTACTTGCTTCATTTAGTGCCTGAAATTCTGGTTCCAATTGTGGTCATAACTCAAGGACTATATAGACAAAAGGAAAAGGGTTACCATTACTCTGTTAACGAAGAAATAATATGTTGAAAATACTGAACAGATTCAAACAAAGAATTATGATAAAAGATATCTAAACATGAAGATGGCTCTATTTCACAGTAATTTTAGTAATGTTGCAGAGTTGAGATGGTAAAAGGCCTTTTTGAATGCAGAACATTTGTGATAAGTTTGATTACCATTACACCACAAAGATATCACTTTTCTTGTGTGTGTGTGTGTGTGTGTGTGTGTAATAGGCACTCAGTTGCACATATTAAAGATATTAGCAATCCAAATACGTAGCAACAGGTACTATGGTTGCTGACATTCCTAATATGAGTATTTTGTGGCTACTATTTAATATACAAGTGTCTCCCAGAATGCAAAGTTCCTTCTTCAGTTAAAAATTAGGATCAAAAAAAGGCCTTTCCTTTTCTTTCAAATTTCTTTTGCATTCAATTGTGAAACTTCCATTACTTCCGGAATGTGCAGATACGTTGAAAGGCTGCAATGCAGTCTTCACAGTTTAAAGACTCTAAATATAACTGTCCTATTAACTATGTATTTTCACTTAAACCAAGAAAGCCAGCATAAGTAAACAGAAAATAGTCAATATTCAGGAGTGATTCAGTTTTCCACAAACTGGAGAGAATGATACCTTTTGATCACGTGTAGTTTGAAGGATTTTTATTCAATTTGGGTAATAATGCATTTTACATTTCTCAACAATTTTTTTCCCAAGCCTTTCAGCTATCACACACAAAATCTCACAATACAGAGTTCTTAGTAAACACTCTCAAGAAAAGCACTGCCATGGTAACCCTAATGTAAACTTGTTAAATAAACTGGCACAATTCATGATACAAATATCCTACATTCAAAACTACAAAATTATTGCTAAGTTGTTTTTTTGACTTTGGTAGGCATCTACTTGAACATGCAGATTGGATTTCTCAAATCATAATCGTATATCCAAATCAGCCAATATAATTCTAGATCTCAGAGTTCTGCCGAATGTTTAAGAAGTTTGTTGAAGCAAAAGTTATAAACAAAACTCTTCCACTGCCGTAGTTTTTCTTGTGTATGCAGTTATTCTTTCTAAATTTGCTTCTGCTTCAAGTGCTGTTTGTGTTCGTGTATACATATACTCACACACGTGTGCTTCAAGAACATCATTGGTTTGGCCATATAGTGAAAACATACAGTGCTATCTATACCACAAATGAGCATTGGAATAAAAAAAATTGCTCTTGTCCCAAAATACAGCCTCTGCTATTCTGTACTTATGCAGTAAAGCTCAATTTGACCATTATTTCTTCAAGCTTCAATATAGTGTGCTATTCCCAAGGGAAAACATTGGCTGTGTTTACATAACATGCTTGCATGTGGTTAGCTTAAACAGGGTTTACACCATTTTCTGAGTAATACAATGAATATAATGAATTTTAAGGGATACTGTGAATAATAAATTAACCATATAGCCTGGGTTTGAAAAATGCAGTAAATTAAAATATGCTTATCTAGTTTTGGGTTATATGCATTATACAAATGCATCCATATTTCATCAGTTTGTGATGAAATTAACACTTGTCAGCCAGCTTCTAAATAATATATTCTAAAGACTGTGTTAAGGGTTTATTGTCATTTGCTATTGAAACATCTGTTAAATAGAAGTAATGAGACTTACACACAGTTTTATTTTATTATTGTTATTATTTTAAAAAATTAATGCCAGTGTATTTATTCTGGTAAGGAAACAAAAACTAAACGAAATAGCAACCAACATCAAATGATATCAAAATAGTTCTTTTAATGGAACATAAACATTTCATAGCTCTTGATTCTTCATTACAGTCATGTTTATGAAAGCTTTAAAGAAGTTGCTACACTCAGTTGAGATTGTGGTATAAATTGGCACATGAAGTACAATTTACCTGTACATACATACACGACACTTCTCACTCTTATTCATTCATACTAACTTACATGATGCATATACATTGTGACTAAATCCACATATGGCCTAAAGCACATACAACAAAATTTCTAAAAATAACATATTCTACCTTAGTAACAAGTCTGCTGCGCTGTATTTACAACTAATGATCTGGTACTGCGGATGGCAATTTGTTTAAGGATTATTTTTGTGAACACGCATTTAAAATGTTCAAGTTGTTATCAACTATCAAATCAGATATATATCTACAAGAAGATTGGTATGATCATTTACAAATATTCTAAGGCAATTGTAGTTTGTTCCACAGGGTTTGTGCTGCCATTGTTATAATCCTTTTCTCACGTCTAGAAAGCTGTTCCTGTTAATAAGCAACAAGGCATAATGACTCATTTCCAATCAGCAGGTTATTGGCTCAAAAATCTAGTATCTTGGGATGTGGAGATTTCTTTTAAAGTTCATGGAATAGCACCATAGAAATAGTCTTTGCCACCACAAAAAGAAAAAAAATCCTCTTTTTTCAATTGCTTCTTTCTTCATTTTTATTGGCTTAAAATAATAATAAAATAATTCATTCATTCACAAACATTTCCCAGGAAATGCAGAATAACAGTTCATTTTTGCCAATGGAATGAAATTTATGATTGACGTATTGGGTTATTCCGGTCCTGATTCTGTCTGCTGATCGCTGTGAAGAAGTTTGCCTTAGGCTGGCCAAAGACCAATTCTGATTTGGTTCTTAGTCTGACCTAAGAGCTTAGTCTACTACAGTACTTCAGCAGTAACACATTTAATACATTCAGTTACTGACAATATCCAAAGTCTGAATGTATTCATAGTGAACCATGAATGTAAAACGATCAGTTCTGCTTTGTCATTGAACCAAAACTGCCCACAGATTGAATGATTTTGCAGATAGTTCTCCAGGTTTTCCATGAGTATGTGGAGGGATAGAAAAAAAAAGAATACATGGCTTTTCTTTGTACATTTTATGCTACCAATGCAATTAGAAATAAGAAAAAATACCAAGACATTTCAGGTGCATGACCTGTGTAGCAGGTGAGTTTTTCTCCTCTCCTGGATTCAAGTCACTTGTCAAAAAGTTACAGTCGGCAGGATCTTTTCCTGTTGTTGAAGATGGAAACAACCCTGACCTTTGTCAAGCTGTGAACAAAAGCTCTTCCTTGGAAGCATGCAATATCCTTTTACCAGTTTGCAAACACAACCATGAATGGAGACCATATGTCATCGCCATAATGTCTGTTCCTCTATAGAGAGGAGTTTATCTAAAAGTGAGATGTTTCCGTTTTTCTTCTGTTTGAAATCATGGGCTAAAAAAAAAAAACCTTTGCTTTTTACTAATATTGTCAGTATTTTTTATTTAAAAAAAAATCCCTCCACCCCTTCAAACAGTCATTCTCTGTTTAATTTTGTGACTTAAGGGGTGTCTTGTGTTATTTCTGAGTGTGAACATTATCTTGATATTTTATACTTTTGTATCGTATATGAAAGCCTTTTTTGTTAATTGTATCATCTGTATGAAAATGGAGTAAAACAGAATCACCTGCTGAATAAATTTCTTCCGGAGGCTGTAAGAGGAAGAAGAAAAGAGAGAGGCTTAGAAACAACAATAAATCATTCAGGCTGCAGCGATTTCACTGTCCTTTTATCTGAAATATCATGTACTCAGTTTTAATAAAATGCATTATAATGGTTTGTGTTTCTTCTGCTATGACCAGGGAACAAAATAGTGCTCGGTTTTGTTAAAAAATAAATATTTTAAAGTTGGAATGACAGATGCAACCATATGCTGTACCTTTTTTCTCCATTTTTATTTAAAGACAAGGCAGTATGAAGCACTGTGAAATAAAGGTGGTAAGAACTGACAAGCCATTTGCTTCTTGTTATTTCCCACCCTATTCCAAATCACCCAGCTTAGCCTCAGCATTTTTCCTACTCTGTGAACAAAGAAAACTGAAAAAAGAACAGAAGACAATTTGACCAAGTTTTCCAATACTGGTTGTGTTTCCCTTTCACATTCACTTTCTCCTTAGACAGAGAAAAACATTCTCTTTAATAAATTTTCATTCAATAATATCAATAAACACAGAGGAATCTCCTTTCTTTTGGATCCTGAACCATTTTAAAACAGGAATCCTGGTAGTTCAATTAAATGTTCTGTTCGTTCATCTGCCAATGAATATTATTTTGGCAGGGTAAGGATTGCATTTGGCCTTTATATAATATGCTGAGCTACATGCCAAAAGATTGGTAAAGCAAAAGGACATACAGCAAGATGAAAATTGCTTTTATTTAAATTTAATTATGATTATATTTGCTTAATTAAATATAGAACTTTTAAATATACTGCAGAGATCATTAAGGAATTGCCAGAAGGATGATCCTGAGATGTTACTTTATCTAAAATTACGCTATATAAATTATAACTCTTCCATATTCCATTCCTGGATTGTAAATAAATTGGTACATATTGTCATCTTTAATGGCTGTACTCATTAAGAGAGTCCTTTTAGTTGAAAAGTTCTAAAAAAATTATCCAACAGTTTTTCACAATGATTTATCTCACCATTCATTAAATAACCTAAGATATATAAATGTAGGCATCTTAAGAAATAATAAAAAACTAAATTAGATATTTGATTAGACTAGTGGTATTTTGACATGGCCTGAAGTTGTATACTTCTTTGTTATTGTAGTCATTTGGTTTAGATATGAGTGTTTAATTTGCATTAAATTATTTTTTGTCACAAGTCCTAGTGAAATGAAAACATTTCATTTGAAAGTTTTTATAGTCAATCTGACAGGAAATTTCAATTTTCTTCAGGACTAATCCCTTCTCCCCCCAAAAGTATGAAAGATTCTGTATTATATGAATTGTTTTGTTCTCTGTTTTCAGACAGCACATGTGAAATCATTTTAAACCATAACAGAATGCTTAACATTCTTATTCTTCTGTACACCTTTATGTGTTGTTTCTATCTACCTGCTTCTCAGTAGTATTTTTTTTGTTTTTTGAAAAAACATAAATTATTTGATTCTCTTAGGTTTAAGAAACAAATACTTTGACTGCAAAAAAAACTAAATTACTGATACAATCCAGTAAGCTACTTTAACACAATTTTTCTGAGCACAAGTTTGCAGGAGTTTAATCTTTTTTTCCTAAACAGTAATTCTTCCACTACATTGAAGCTTTCTTTAAACTCAGAGGGATTTTTGCTGTAATAAACTGTGGACATGAAGGTCTGCTAGAGGAAAATAGAAAACAGCAGAAAGATGCTAGGGCATAGGCAGGGGTGGGATTCAAATTTCTTAACAACAGGCTCTGTGGGTGTGGCCTAATTTGTGGGTGTGGCCTGGTGGTCCTGTGCCTGGATGGGCGTGGCCTGCTGACTGGGTGTGGCTTGGTGTCACGTGACTGGCTGGGCGTGTCTTGTATGTAAATATTGTAAATATTTAATTTTTTTATTAAAAAAAGAGCAACTTTTACCCAAAATCGGGCAATGCAGGCAGGCAGATTGAGTTGCTCACAGAATCACAGATTCACTTAGAGATCTATCTATTTGCAATCTGCTACCTGAGTCTGCACTGAAAAATAGAAGCTTCAGTCCTAAGGAAGGTTCAGCTCTGCTTTTAGATTAGCTAGAAAGTAAGAAATCCAACTATTTCCTGCTTTCTAGCTAATCTAAATATCCCAGCACAGCAGAACAGTTGATGGTCGGGTGGGAAGGAAAAATAGCAATGTAGCAGGCAAGTTTGATGGCATGCATGCCATATAAGGAGTGAGTAGGCGGAGAGGGGAGGGGCCAGCCAGTGGCGCAATTTACCGGTTCTCCAAACTGGGCAGAATCATAACAACCGGTTCTATAGAACCGGTCCAAACAGGTAGAATCCCACCCCGGGCATAGGCATCTCTTTTGCACGTTTACCTATGCTGTTCTGATATTTTATGAAGAAATTTGATAATTGCAAAACTTAAAAGCGACCTACCCCGGATCCACAAAACCGGCCAATCCTCAGAGCAGATGTATCATGACCATTGAAGACTTCTAAGTAGTCATAGCCACAGTCTGCTTCTTCTTCCACTTCAAATGTCTGAAAAATTAACTCTATTCGATAGCCATGGTCTGACACCAGCAACCACTCGCAATCTGCTTGAACGGGGTAATTATTATCTCCAAACTGAGCATGAGAGTAAAGGTCTCTCATTTTGCTTTCAGCTTTCAGGCGACCACCACACTCTGTGTGCAAGATGGGGGAAAGAAAAGATTTGTGCCTTAGTTCTAGTTTTGAAAGGGATCAGTTTTATTTATTATGACTGAGAAGCACCAAGAACAAAAGGAAAACCACTAGATGTCAGTATAAACAAAGAAATAGACATTACAAGACATTATTTGATTCCAGCAGGGCAAAACCCTAATTGCTGGCAGAAACTTTTTTTTTTAATGAAAGAATTTTGATCACCAAGACCTACAATGCAGCTTGATTTAAATATATATTCTGCAGCAAAACACTATGATTTGGTTTTCCAAGAAATAAGAGAATTGGATTATTAAAATGTATTCTGTATATTTAGTGTATATATTTACAATATATTCTGTTTTCTGCCCAAGGAATCTAATTAAACTTTCACCCATGATGGTGTTAAACATGTATCCATTGAAGTTGGTAAGAATTATTTTCACACCTGTTGAATGGGTTGCTTGGAAGCCTTTTCTTTGAACTGATGCATCAGAGACAAACCGAAGAAACATTTTATTTCCTGTGGCAATAAGAGGATCTGGTATCTTGTTTCCACATAAACGCCCCAGAATTGGCGATTTTTCATTTTCTCCATCAAACACCTCCAGATGGTCATAAGCACATTCCTGATGTTGTTCAATTTCAAACTCAATAAATACCTGAAAAAAACAGAAAAATTTTAATCCAGAATTTAAGTGTATCCCAAGTACAAGACTTCACTATAGTCTTACTTATCAGAATCATTGTAAATATTAAAAGTGAGAGTGATACTGGAAGAAGCAAACGATGAAATAATGAAGAACTAATTTAGCACAAGTATAGATATATTTATGAGAACCTGGGAGATTTATTACAAATTCTTTTGCATTGGAACTAACTGTGCTCTTAATAGCTTTCTCATTTAGAAATCATCATTTGCATTAAAAATACCAAGTTATTTATTCCTGTCCAACTCTGCATTAATATTACTATTAATCTTCTCATCACTCCTTATTACCCATCCCCTCCCAATTGTGATTCTAGGACTGTAACTTTGTCGCTTGTATCCTTACGATTTATATTGACTGTTTCCTAGTATGATTTGATTGCTTATTGTACCCTATGACTATCATTAAGTGTTGAACCTGATGATTCTTGATTCATGAATGTATCTTTTCTTTTATGTACACTGAGAGCATTTGCACCAAGACAAATTCCTTGTGTGTCCAATCACACTTGGCCAATAAAGTATTCTATTCTATTCTGTTCCCATCAACTATCCATGATAGTAAGAAAACCTGGATTATGTCTAATAGTTGTTGATTCTTTTAACTTTATAGGATGGTTTCATATTTTTCAGATAACTGGAAAGAAAGCTAAAGGAAAACGTCTGAAACATGTTATAACACTAATTTAAAAACTATATTTTAGAGCTTTTAGAAATGAATTCATTAAATAGCCGCAACTAAAATTAAAAAGAAAAAATATTTTGGTGCTTTGGCTGAATACTCTTTTTTTTAAAGGAGGAAATTTTCATAAATCTAAACATTCAAAGATTTCCCCCCATCCCTATATATTATTTTCCTTTGTTCAATGTAAGTAGTTTTCAAGCTTCCTTCAGCAGTTAATAAAATGTGTGGATAATAGAATTCCTTCTGATTTTCCTCTGTTGGCATGAAAAGTCTGTGACGATGAACATAGTTATAACTTGAACTAAACAGAAACAGCTCTTCAAAATTATTGAGTGTTGAGCACAGAAATTGGGTGAATAATATTTCTGAATTACTCTTGGGGAAACAAATTCCTCAATACTGGAGACAGGAGACATACGCACTGGTAACTATAACATCTTTATTGAAAACCCCAATAGGTGGAGTTCCTTTATAATGTCTTCCCCTAGGATTTAATTAAGTGTAGGGATCCACAGAGACACCAGATCTCTGGAGAGATGACTGTACAATGAAAGACAGAATATACACTCCTTAGAATCTCATTATTAAATAAATACAAGCACGCAGCATTTATTTATTTATTTATTTATTTATTTTATTGGACTTGTATGCAGCCCCCTCTCCACGAGGACTTGGGGTGGCTCACAATAAAAACACCACAACGATAAATATATAAAAAACAATTAAATTTAACAAGCCCAATCAATAAAATAGTTAAAAAATACATTAAAATACATTAAACCCCCCACCAGGAGGTCAGTCCAGCCCAGCCTGTTCAAACAGCCAAGTCTTCAGACCGCAGCGGAAGGAGCAGAGATCAGGGGCCAAATGGAGCTCCAAAGGAAGTTGATTCCACAAGGCGGGGCCGCAACAGAGTAGGCCCTCCCCTGAGGTACTGCCAGCCGACATTGTCTAGATGACGGCACTCCGAGGAGTCCCCATCTGTGCGCACACACAAGGCGATCAGTATTTGATGTTGGCAGGAGATGCTCCCGCAAGTACCCCGGACCCAAATCGTAAAGGACTTTGAATGTTAAAACCAATACCTTGAATCTCACCCGGAGAGCAACCGGCAACCAATGCAGCTCACGCAGGAGGGGTGTAACATGGGAGTATCGGGAAACTCCCATCACAACCCGCGCAGCTGCATTCTGCACCAGCTGAAACCTCCAGATGGTATGCAAGGGCAGTCCTAGATAGAGAGCATTGCAGTAGTCAAGTCGGGATGTCACAAGTGCATGAGTGATCGTGCAAAGGGCATCTCGGTCCAGATATGGGCGCAACTGGCGAACCAGTTGGACCTGGGCAAAAGCCCCCCTGGTCACAGCCCCCACCTGCTCCTCCAAACTAAGCCGTGAATCCAGGAGGACTCCCAGGTTCCGAGCCCTGTCCACAGGGAGCAACAACTCTCCCCCTATGACCAAAGATGGAATCGATTGACTGGGCCGAGATGCCTATACGCACAACTACTCAGTCTTGGCCGGATTGAGCTGTAGTCCGTTCCTGCCCATCCAGATCCGTACCGCATCCAGACACCGGGTCATCACGGAGAGGGCATCACTGATTTGGTTTGGGGTGGAGATATACAGCTGGGTATCATCAGTGTACTGATGATACCTCATCCCAAAACCATGGATGATCTCGCCCAGCAGCTTCATATAGATGTTGAACAGGAGGGGAGAGAGGACCGACCCCTGAGGAACCCCACAAGTGAGTGCCCTCGGGGCCGACCTCTGCCCTCCTGCCAACACCAATTGTGAACGCCCCGAGAGGTAGGAGGAGAACCACTGCAAAACAGTGCCCCCCACTCCCAACCCCCCGAGGCGCCACAATAACATACCATGGTCGATGGTATCGAAGGCCGCTGAGAGATCTAATAGGACTAGGACAGAGGAAAATCCCCTGTCCCGTGCCCTCCAGAGATCATCCATCAGCGCGACCAATGCGGTCTCCGTGCTGAACCCAGGCCGGAAGCCCGACTGATACGGATCTAGATAGTCCGCTTCCTGCAGGAAAAGCGGAAACTGCTGAGCCACCACACTCCCAAAAAGCGAAGGTTGGAGACTGGACGGAAGTTGTTTAAAACGGCTGGTCTTGACTTGTCTACAAAGGTTATATTCTCCTTTGATAAAATTTCAGCATCAAATTATTTTTCACCAACATGAATATAAATTATTTGGATGGAAAAATATTCCTCAGCACTTCATTATCTACAATGCTCCATTGCAGCCCAAGCTTATGCAAAGTTCATGCTCTTTTAACGATATTAATCATATTCTGCTAGTTGTAACTTTCCTATAGACCTCTTTCTTGAACATGGGAATCGATGGCTCTAATATTAAGTTCTTTTTTTCATTTAAAATTCAAAGAAAATTCAGTAAAACTTTTAGGACAGGTGTATCCCATGTTGAGAGTTTAGCTGGATTATAGGAGGACACAGAATTGAATTAGAGTGGAATTAAAAGTAGGATTTTTCTCTGAAAGCAGAAAAATGTTATCTGAAGTTTGGCATTCAGGGAAAGTCTATTAGATTGAAGACAGTAAGCCAGAATACAGAGATTTATATAAAATAAATGTCCCTAAAACTACTACTAAAAGTAATAGCAATTTTATATTTAGTATAAATATAAATATAATTATATTTAGTATAAATATAAAATAGTATTCTAAATTTGCATAGGATTTCCACTGTTTATTATTTATAAAAAGTTATAAATATAAGTATTAAAAAAGAGAAATATCTATCTTTTCTGATAGACACATGGCTTAAGTATGTATTTAACGAAGTTAACATCCTTGCAACTTTACCTCTAAATTTTCCATCACACATTAAAACATCAAATAGGAATTAGAGCATCAGAACAACCTTTTAGCAAATAAAATTAACATGCTAAGTCTATTTAAAAGGAATAAAATTCAACAGGAATCAAATATAGAGCAAAATGTCTGTTAAAATGTCTTGGACAATAAGACTGTTCTAATCTGCAGATTCCCTGATGGAAGTCAGCCAAAGTACAATGTGTTGCCACTTTATATTAACAGCTGTCTTTGAGAAATTTCGTATCGCTCAAGTGTTGACATTTTGGCAGTAAAATGGAAATAATCAGAACAAGTACAAGTATTGCAAGCTGAAACAGAGATACTTTCTCTTGGCATACTCCATTAAGAAAGATCAGACATTCTTATTGATAGAAAGAAGCTGCAGATACAATATTAACAGCTGAAATATTATCCCAAATGCCACTCATAAATTTTGTTCACTATTATTGTACAATTTTCACAGGGCCAATCATTGTACTATTTGACATCTACTTCACTTCTATTACAAAAAGAACTAGATCTATTCAACCTGCAGGCCATAATTAATTGATGTCTCCTTTATGTAACAGAAGTATAACTAAGCATGACTAAAGTGATTTTTCCAAAGGAAGACTGCTAATGCTACCAGTCAAAAACATTACATGGCTATATTGTTTTCCCTTTTTAGCAGATTTTCTTAGGCTCAGGGAAAGATGGATGAAATTATAGAAGGGGGAGAGAACAGGTGAATACTTAGATTGTTCAGAGCTCATAAAATTGTAAAGATGGCAGAATGGCTGCAAAGCGAATAGAGTCATCTGGAAGAATTCATAGCCAGCATGCAAACAGTTGTGTTTTACAGAAAAGCTGCTAGTTTTACTGTAAAATTGCATGTATATATTTAATTTAATTTATTTATTTTGTCAATCGCTTACAAGGATAAACATAGTTGTGAATACATGAAATGAATACATATAAGAAAAATAAAAGAAACGATAGGACAGGGACGGTAGGCACGTTGGTACACTTATGCACGCCCCCTACAGACCTCTTAGGAAAGGGGTGAGGTCAATAGTAGACAGTCTAAGGTTAAAGTTTTTGGGGTTTGGGGAAGAAACCACAGAATCAGGTAGAGTATTCCAGACATTGACCACTCTGTTGCTGAAGTCGTATTTCCTGCAATCAAGTTTGGTGCGGTTAACCTTGAGTTTGTATCTATTGTGTGCTCTTGTATTGTTATGGTTGAAGCTGAAGTATTGATTGACTGGAAGGACAGTGCAATGTATGATTTTATATACTATACTTAGATCAGACCGAAGGCGGCGTAGTTCTAGGTTTTCTAGGTCTAGAATTTCAAGTCTGGTGGCATAAGGTATTCTGCAACGAGTAAAGGAGTGTAGAACTCTTCTTGTGAAATATTTCTGGACTTTCTCAACTGTGTTAATATCAGATACGTGATGTGGGTTCCAGACTGATGAGCTGTATATATATATCACACTGGCCACATGACCACAGAAATGTTAGTTGTACAATGCTGGTTCCCTCGGTAAGAAACAGAGATGAGCATTGATCCCTACAGTTGCACACAACTGAACAGGGGAAACCTTTACCTATGCACAAAAGAAAGCATGTTTTAATGGGATTTCTTTCAAGGCAATGTGTGTAGAATTGTGGGTTTACAGCACAATCCCATGTATAGACTTTCCACTGTGTTTGGGAGAAAAAAATTTCCAAGGTAAATTGAACAAGACTGTACTCCTAGAACTTTACATTCTAATTACACAATACACTTCATCTTAGCCCAAAGACCAAGAATTGGATCAGAACTATATTTACTTAAAATGCAATACAGTTATATTAAGGGTCTCTTTTATTGTGTCAGTAATATATTTAACTCATTAATACTTGGAGGAAATGTTTGTTTGCATATGTGTCTGTATATTATGTGTCTTTCCCAGGGGTGGGATCTGACCGGTGTAACTACCGGTTCTGTGATTTATGATTTGCACTGTGTGTGTGTGTGAATTGTCATCAGCATGCTGCCTGGACAGCTGAGCAGCGCTGCGTGCGGGTGCACAGCGGTTGAAAAAGCACTTTTTTCCTGCTTTTTCAACTGCAGCTCTACCGCGCAAAGCAGCTGAGGTTGAAAAAGCAGGAGATATATGTCAGGTAAGAGCCCGGGCAGGCGCGTGGGCCAATACAGCAGCAGACATACAACCGCTTCTATGTCTGCTGCTCTTCAGAGCTACTGGTTCTACAGAGGTGGACAGAACTGGTAGAATCTCACCCCTGGTCTTCCCCCTTTTTCCTTCTGTTGAAACTTGTTAGTTTCTTGAAGATTGCCTAGTTAGGTCCTTGCAGGATTCTACTCTGTTGCCAGGGTTGCAAGGTTTTTCAAAAGTGGTTTGCTATCACCCCCTTCCTAGGGCTGAAAGTGACTGGCCCAAGATCATCCAGTTGGCTTTGTGTATATAAGGTAGAACTAGCACTCATGGTCTCCCAGTTTCTTGATGCCTTAACTATTACATCAAACTGACTTTCATATTGTGCAAGTTGCATCATTTCAAACTGATGGAAAGCTTTTCCTCATATCCTTGAGTTGTAATTCATTATAAACACAGTCAGCAAATGATCTTTTTGCAAGACCATCCAAAGACCAACCACTCAGCTCCCAGAATTCTTATAATGGAAGCCAAGAGCCTTCAAGACAGGTGCCTCTCCTATTGCTGCCCCTTTCTACTATTAATATAACACTAGACAAATATCCTCAAGACATTTGTAGAGGTGAGAGAACTTGCAACTGAGGCATAGGATCCTACTCTGTTGTCTGAGTGGATGTGATTCAACAACTGCTATCATCTTATGAGGAATCAAAAGGCAGCACAAGCAAATAATCTTAGAGACAAAGATTAGTGGCTATAAATGATGCATAAGCAACACTGAAAACTCAGGAAACAGAGTACAGACTTTAGAATAAATGATGCTATTTTTGATGCATTGTGAATATAGCTGATTCTTGAGTTATGTAAATCAAGTGAGGTAACTTGTCACTAAATGACAGTGAGGAAAAAAATACTTCCTGACCAAATGAATTCAAGGCTATGTGATAAAAATGCTAAATAAGGTAGAGAAAATGTCAAACACTTTGTTCTTTTAATGCATATCCAAAACAAATTGTCAACTTTTACACATGTCCAGTACTTGTCATATGATGATAGGATTATTTTTGGCCTCATAAATGGCTCTTCAGCCACACTCAATAAATGAAGTCATCTCGACCCCACTTGGGAAATAAGAAATAGATATTTTTTACTGAATTCCCACTCGTATTTTTAAATATTTTAAAATAAAATCATACAGCTACTAAGCATTACATTATAATGTGCCAAATACCACACGTCTCTGTGCATATTTTACTTCTCCTACAGGGTGTGATGCTAGTTTGCCTCCTCATGGTGCACCCTGGATAGCACGGAAGTGTAAACCAAACAACTAGCAACAATTGGCAGCCAGACTACATTGAAGAATTGGCAGATAATGACAGTTGGCAGTTAGGCATCTTTGTAGAACTCCTGGCTCTCTGAATACATGGAAACGGATAAACAAAATGGTTCCCCAACCTGAGCCACATTGCACCACCAGCTCTATGAAGGCAGGAAGCCTTAGTGAAGGAGTACAACAAAATTACAATTCACTCGACAGCTGTCTAACAACTTTGACGTCAACACATAGTGGAAAGCCAAATGGGCTGCTGAATTCCCAGATACAAGCAGTTACATAGATTATCCTACACAAAAGGTGCCAAGTTTTGACCTTCCTCATCAGCATTGGTCAACTCTGAACAGGATCCATATCCAACATGGTGTCTGCAGGGACTCATTGTTTAAGTGGGGTCTTGTCTCTACCTGTCAGTGTGACTGTGTGACTGCTCCTCGACAAAATATTCATCACATTGTGCCCGAATGTCCATCAAGAGCTTTAACATTTGAACTACTATAAGTCCATGTATTTGCCATACGCTAAATAAGTAACTTCTACTAAGAACTCTCTAACCTTTTTAGACACTTACACATGTAGAATCATGATAGCATGTTGTGGGGAAGGGAACTTCTCCACTCACAATATGGTTGCATAGCCAGTTGGAAAAGTAAGAATTCACATGGGGATGGGGTTTGGAGGGTGGGAGACCTACTGAAATACCTATAACATGGATACGATGTTGGCATCAAGCACTATTCATAGATCTGTGTTTGAAGGGCAAAAAGTGATTCAGAGTACACATGGACATTCACATAGCACCAGGTCAAGAATGCTTCAAAGCAATTGCATCATTTCTTGGCTTGCACATTTGCTCTCTGCTTATGAGGGACTCCTGACAGCTGTTATATGTGTGCCCATGCAAGCCGCAAATCACCTTTTTTTCTTTTGGAATATGAATATGACTATTGGCTCTTATTAGAGATCTCTAATCTAACATTCATAAGGACAAAACAATATTTTAAAAATCTGCTGATTCAATTTTTACTTCGTTAACAATACTGTTGACTCAAGCCAGACCAATTCTCGAATACAGCTCGTCCGCCTGGAACCCACACTGTATATTGGACATTAACACAACTGAGCGGGTTCAAAGGTATTTCTTGAGAAGAGTACTCCACTCCTCTACTCACAATAGTATTCCCTATGCCTCCAGGCTTGAAATTTTGGGCTTGGACAATCTTGAACTGTGATGCCTGTGGTACAATCTAAGCATCTTTCACAAAATTGTCTGCTATAACATCTTGCCAGTCAACGACTTCTTCAGCTTCAATCACAATAATACATGGGCAAACAACCGATACAAACTCAAGGTAAACCGATACAAACTCGATTGCAGAAAATACAACTTCAGCAACAGAGTGGTCAACACCTAGACCAGCCTATCTGTTGTTACAGCCTCAACCCCTCACAGCTTCAACCTCACACTGTCTACCATGGACCTCACCCCATTCCTAAGAGGTTCTTAAAGGGGGCGTGCCTACCGCCCGTCTTACTGTCCCCATAAATATCTGTATTTACTTCCTTTGTTCATGTTTATGTTCATACCTATACTTGTTATATTGTACATGTTTGACAAATAAATAAATAAAAGTTAAACTTTTGATAGATTTGTTACTAATGTTAACTACTACTTACTATTTTGACCCTGTGACCAGGTGTGGCACTTATTTCCCAGCTGCATTCCTTTCTGCTTGGGTATTTGTCCGGCCAGTTGGGGCTCGTGATAATTCCATTTGGGCTGTGGATTTTCTGTTCACATTCAGCTGCGTTAATGATGGATAGAGAGCATCAATGAATTGAGTGAAAATATGTGATACCACACCGCTAGATAACCCAGATATTAATCCTCTGCTTTATGAAAAAAGGAAGCCTCTGTTAGAAGCTAATAATTCATTCTTAACTATCAACATTTACAATTAGCAAACTCATTATTGAGAACAATGTGCAATAATCCATAACACTTATTTGGGGAGTTGTGCAAATAATGTGAGAACTTCATCCTTCTTGAATATTTGATGTGGCTGTTTAATGACCCTCCCGTTCATTCGCTTGTACATTCATCTGCATGCATAGAAGATGCTTCCACTGACTTTGAGGAATCGTGGTCATACAATATTTGAATATTTTCTATAGCCTGTTACATTACACTTTTCAATGAAATAACTTACAATCTTAGAACAGGTGGAAATATAAGGTTATATGCATAAGATAAAATGCACTCAAGCAACTTCTTTAAAATAAGGTTCTCTGGCGTACTACATTTTACCTTCCTTGCAGTCATGTTTGTTTTCATGAAGCACAAATCCATTCCGACATTGGCAAACATAGCTTCCAAAAGTGTTAATGCATTCGTGCTGACAGCCACCATTGTCCTTTGAACATTCATCTTTATCTATAAAATATACAACACATTTACTCTACGAAGAGCATTTCCTTCTATTTTTCATAAAAAGGTACATAATGGTTTAGTTAGGTTTAAGTCCCTCTGGGAAACTTCCTCCTTGAAGTATAGAAAAAAGAGCCACACATAATATGCAACATGGAAATGTATGCTGCTTAGCATTTCCCTTATTGGATTGCAACTGTCTCACAACTGGGCAAGTGTATAGAGTTGAAGGTCAAAATTTTAATAATTGATAAATTAATGTATAATGTGAATATATATTTTGTTAATTGGCAAAGTCTCATCACCAAAATGCTTGAAGCTTCATGAATTTATATATATGCATATAAGTGTCTATGTGAGTGGATATATGTATGTGTGTGCAAATAACATATATGGCTATTCAATTATGTTGTTTTATTTAAGGAGTTTGAATGAGAAAACATTCAGAAGAACTTACTGCAAATAAAGGAAAACCAATATAATTAGGAAGACAAATGAATAATGAAATCTGGATACTAAGTAATAATATTATAAGTATATATTATTATTATTATAACTAATAATATATTCCTCTGTCACAATTATTATAGTGTATGTATTGAAATTAATATTGACTTATTTAATTATGTGAAAAATTGAAACAACTTGTTAAGAGACTGGCCATTCATCTTCATTGGAATCAAAAAATGAAAAGCATAAACAAATCTCATCTTGGAAAAAAGATTTTGAAAACGTTAATTATATTTTGCAAAAACCCAAATATTCGTACGGATCACACTTATTGTATTTGTTTTAATACCTGAGAAGAAGTGAGCTTTGAAACCTTTTTTTGAAACCGTGTTATCGGATTTGAACTCTATTCTCATGTTGTTATACTGGGATGTGATAACTTCAGGCACTTCTGTACCACAAAATTTGCCATGTGGTTTAGAATCAGTAGAAAGGCCACTACGGATTTCCACGTAATCATATTTGCAGACCTAAAAAATGAAACGCCAGTATTAATTTGAAAGCAATTAAAAAATACATTTATCTTTCAATTTATACATTCAACCATGAGACATAATGTGGTTTAGCTCTTTTTCCTTCTTTGATTGTTTGCATTACTCATTACACCAAATTTGATCAAATATAAAAGAGGGTTTGGATGGTTTTTCTTTCTTTCCTTTTTAAAAAAAATCAATATTTTTTATTTTTAAAATGTCTCTTTTTAATTTGAGCAGAGCTCATTGGGAGTGCCTCCCCTTCATGGCTGTTTCAATAGGTGGGAAAACATTCCTTCAGGTTCCTTTCCTTCTTTCCCTCTTCTTTTGGCTAAAGCAGCTAAAGATTTGAATGTCTTTGGTTCATAGATGGCTAGCTCGGGTAACGATTTCCGGTTCAATTCTACTTAACACTTATAAAGGCCACTTATGAAATTATGGTACTTCACACCATGCTCCAGCGATGCCGCTTCGATCCTAATTTCTCAAAGTGGCCTCATATCTTTCTTTTTGAGATACCTGGCCTTGGTGGCATACACAAAGGCCCTCCAAACAGCTCGGTATGCCAAGCTATAGCAGCAGTTCTTCTGTCCACAAAAATGCAGAGCATGCGTGAGGATCCGCTGCTTGCACTGAAATTGGTTGGTCACCCGGCTGCGGAGCCAAAGCGACAAAGTGAGGAAAACCATTGCCAGCGACCCTGTTACTTTGCAAAAGAAGAGGCAGAGGTTGGGAGGTCACCGGGCTGGAAGTGACCGAGCCACGTGATACAATTCCCTTCCTTTCCCCGCCCGGATGGTTTTTCTTTCTTGAGTGAAAGACTTGGAACCCTATTCATGCCAGGATCTTAATATTATCTCTGTTGTATTATGATTCAAGTTCCTTTGTTATTAATAATGAGTAATGTAAACAGTATTGTCACACCTATATATTTTTTTCATTTTAGTTTGCCTTTCCATATTCCTGGTTTAATTTAAAAACTTAATTTTCTATTTTGGTTATCTGAATCATGTTATGTATGTATACTGGTATTAAATGAGCTGGAAAATTCTTATTAATTTGTTAACTAAAATCTTTTTTAGCTTTTTTAAATGAATGAATGGTATTCTCTATGAAAGACCTAACATTTGGTCATCTTGGCTTTTCCTGACGCTTAGGGAATTCTAATTCTGAGCTAATATTTTGATAGTGTGTTGATGTATGGGGTTTTTTTTTGAAAAACTTTATCAACTTTTATTACCTTAAAAACACACAAACAAACCCACACCAAACACAAACTGTCAGACACACCAACATAAACCATTAAAACATTAAAAATATTGTGTTCAGAACAACCTGTGGTGATATTTACTTAGCAATCTTCTATATATTCTATCAAGTATTAACTCCTACTTAAATATATTATACTCCATCTATACCTCTATTGATAATTCCTATTCCTTCATCTATCTCCTCTCTAGCCAATTGTACCAACGTTCCCACACCATGTAGAATACTGAGTCTTCTTTATCTTTAAGACTTAGTGATAATTTATCCATTTCCTCACAGTTCATTATCTGATGTATATTTTTAATTAGTGTTAATGAGTGTATTTTAGAATCATTTGTGTGTTGATTTCAGCTAAAACAGCCCCAAGAAATAAGAATTAAGAGCCAATTAAGAAAACAAGAATTATGATGGATACTTTTCATTAATAGGATCTATTTTGCATTCTGCTACTATTAGCAAATATTAGCTTCAGCTGTCATTAACTTACTTCACTCCCTTCCAGTTCAAAGAATTCAAACTTCACTGAGATTCTGTACTGGGTGGGAGCAACAAGTTGCCACACACAGTTTTTATTAGGGGGATATTCTTTGGGCCATCCTGGTGTTGTTAGAGTCCCATTCAGCTTTGTCAGAAGACCCCCACAGGCAGCTGAAATAAAAGTGAAAGAACAGATTCATAAAGTTATAAGCTCATAAAATCATAGTTAGTACACATGAGAAGTAGTAAATGAATTCAGTAATCTATTTTTTTTAAAACAAATAAACAAAACAGATAAATCCAAAAGTGTGGCCAATATTGGCTATTGGCATATATGGACTGTAGGGAAGGAGGCTGAAGAACAAGATAGACGCATAAATAAATATTGTTTCTTCTTTTTTAAAAAAATCAGCTATATACTATATCTTATGACTCTCAGAAAATCTCACAGGTTCCTCTTTTCTTTACTCATATTTTCAACATTGTATCAATTCAAACTGTATCTGAAAGTCAAAATAGAAAATAAAACACAAACCAAAACAGAATTCATGGTGGGCCTGAGACCAGGATGCTAAAGAGCTTGTACTAGAATATTTATATATTTTCCTAGTGAAAATATATGAAATCTGTCACTCCATAATCATATTCTAAACTAGAGTATATTGTATTTATGGACATTCCAATGCTTATGAAATGCCTGTGACCAATACAGTGGAATAGTATCCACAAAATTCTAACTCCCCCTCAATAAATAAGTAATAGCTGCAAAATTTGTGGAAACACAATCGAAATCTTATGCAATTTGTTGCATATGTGAGTTTGCAGCTGTTTTCCTCATTTTAAAAAACTCGTGACCACTCCCTCAAAAGGTTGCCCAACTCAAGCTAAATTCATAAATCTGTTAAATAATTCATGTAGGATTATATCAATTTAATTTCTTTAACCAAGGTATGAAATCTATGATCATAAATTTAGAGCGGAATATTAATATTAGGCACTTAGAAGAAAGCAAAGAAATATATCACCAAACAAATCAACTCAGAGTTCTCATTCAAGTGCACATGATCAGGTTAAAATCATCCTACTTTGGACATATTATATCAAGTTCCAGATCTCCAGGAAAGGCAGTAACACTTAGAAAGGCAGAAGAAGAGAACAAGATGACCAGAAGCAAGGTGGAAGAATTCTATTGGCCATGAATATGCTGATGGAATAGCTGAAGGATGAGGTTGTTTGTTTATTTATTTATTTGTTTGTTTGTTTGTTTGGTCTTATATGCCGCCCTATCTCCCTGGGGACTCAGGGCGGCTCACATCATAAAAAAACATACAATAACAAATTTTAAAAAGTTAAAAAATTATTACACCAATTCAACCAAATAAATTATCTAAAACCAAAACAAACATTTAAAACTAACCCAACCCCCACCCCCCTTAGTCCAGGCCGGCTTGTTCAAATAACCAAGTTTTTAGGCCGTGGTGGAAGGAACGGAGGTCGGGGGCCAAACGGAGCTCCAGTGGAAGCTGGTTCCATAAGGTGGGCGCACCCACAGAGAAGGCCCTACCCCTAGGGACCACCAGCTGACATTGTTTGGCCAACGGCACCCCAAGGAGGCCCTGCCTGTGGGAGCACACCAGGCGATGGGAATTCGATGCTGGCAGGAGGCATTCCCGCAAGTACCCTGGCCCTAAGCTATGTAGGGCTTTATAGGTAAGTATCAGCACCTTGAATGGATAGGTTATGGATAGGTCATCATGAAGAAAATCTACTTATCTGATTCCTAGGAGCTGAGAATGTCTTAAAGAAATACTTACTTACTATACTACTGCAATAAGAGAAAAGACATGATGCTGCAAACATTTAGATGTAAGATATTCATAATGCTTTTTCTTCGGGAAAGTTCTTATATAGAAATTGAGTGATTTCACAAATGAAGTACAGCTTAAGCGGTAATATTATCCATATAAAATATTATATTTGTTCATGCAAGAGATTTTCTAGATTTTCTGAAGAAGTACTTATTGTTCTGTAATAAAACAAAATTTGGAGAAGTGGGGGGCTGGCTATTTCTACTGTCAGGACTAGCTCATTTAAACCAGAGGTCAGCAGTACATTGTAGCTTTCCAGACACTTGACTCCTTATTCACATGTAGGCTTACTCAGCAAAAGATTCCCAGACATACATTGCCTAATTCAGGGGTTCTCAACCTTTCTTCACCATGGATCCCCTTTCAATACCATTTTTGGCCATGGACCATGGCCACAGGCCACCAAGACTTAGCAATAGCACTTAGACTTAAAGCTTTGCAGTGCTTTAAAGCCCTCTCTAAACGGTTTTACAGAGTCAGACTATTGCCCCCAACTAGGTCCTTAACTCAAGATTTAAGTCATTACATTTCTTCAAGCCTTCATGGACCCTCCGAGATGACATCACGGACCCGTCAAGAGTCTACGGACCACAATTTGAAAACCACTGTCCTAATTCATCTCTTTATTGCAATTATTGACAGCATGAATGAAGCTACTGACAATTTGCTCTCTGCTGTGGAAAAGAGGCAAAACCTTCAGGCAGCACCATGTTTTAACTTCCATCTTTCTGAATTACAGTAATGGACACTTGGTGGTTCACTCTGCTATATGTTTATTTAATAGATCCTTGTTTGCTGGATTATCTACAAAGTGGAATGGAATTAGAGGAAAATGAGCATATTTGCAATCATTTGAGACCTGATCTTACCTTGCTCTTGGCAAAAATCCAAGCAACTTTATAGAACAGTAATACTAAAGAGACTTACCAGAGTAGCAGCCTGGTAAGTTTTATCTTTTTCCTGTTTTATTTAAGTACACAGTGCTACTTTTAGAACATACAAATGTTGTATCTAGGGATGTTTTAATTAGTTAAATGTTTTCCATGATTTCATAAAATACATACCCATCTCACTAAGAACAAGACATACTGACATTGAAAATAGCCAGCTGGCTAGAGTAAACTTTTATTAATTCACTATGTATGGAATCTATTGTCTGGTCAGCATTTTTGAGAAATAGCTGATGTAAGGTTTATAATAAATACACAAAACCAGCCCTGGCAAGAATGTAAAATTGGGCTTAATGCAGATACGGTATTTGCCATAAAAGCAAGCCATGTAATAAATAGTCTCTGGAATATTGAAAATTAGTGCATTCAATTACCTTCACAACTCTTCTTATCAGGCCCAAGCTCATAACCTGGATCACAAGCACACTGATAACTGCCCAGTGTATTCACACATCGTTGTTCACATCCACCATTGTCCAATTTGGCACATTCATCTTCCTCTGAGAAATAAAAATAGCATTGCATTCAAACATAAACATACCTCTTTTTTATACTGTATTACAGTTACAATAACAACAAACTTGCATTTACAACTCAAATTGTGTTTGATGTAAGCATTTTCACAAAGCAGGATACATCTAATGACTGAGGAGACAAGAACAACTCTTTAAGCATTGGCCTTATGTTTTGTCAGTCCCAGTTGATTAGACCAGACCAGAAAATCAATTCTACAGGAAGGCTGAAATTATTTTTATGGTGATTGGCTATAGTAACGGAATCTTGCAAGTCTGATTGTGTTGTATCTACTCCCCCTTTTTATACCCCAGTAAATCAGAGAGGTGTCTGTCTGAGCTGCTTCCAAGTGTTATCTCATTGCTCTAGTTTTTTTTCTAGGTAAAGGTTCTTGCATATTTGCATACATGAATATCTGTTACCTAGAGTTGCCTTGTTTTTCTCTACTTCTGTTGTTTATATTGATCAGCCAGGGATACAGCTGAGACTGAAATAATATTGTTTGTAATTTCAAGAATTCAAAATTAGTGTAGGTAATGTGTAGTAGAAATTAGGACTGGTTAGGAGGCGTAAAATAAAGCAAAACTCCCTTCCCCCAATTACTTTAGCAGGCATTTGAAAAATAATAAACTTTGTCAGCTCAGCCATTAAACATTTAGAGAGCCAAAGAATGATGACAATAGAAGACAAGAGGAGGTGAGGATAAACTCTAGGAAACAAGGTAGCCCCATACCATATTTTTTGTAATTATGCCCTTTCTTCATTCAGTGAAGCAGTTTTTGTAGTTATCCATTATCTCATAAGATCCACCCCATAACATATAAGTTTTTGATTGCTTTGGACTGCTTCCCACTGCAAGGAGAGAATTTATTCATCTGTGTTGCTGATGATTGCAGTTGGGTTTCAGGGGGTGCTTGGTGGAATTCCTGACTACCTCATTGTGTTGATCAATTAAGACCTCTTGGATTCACTTGAGTTGGATTTGTTCTGTGGAGGTTCTCTGGAGTTGGCTGATTTATGGAGTGATTTGGTTATCTACGAAGAGTTTTTGTCCTATTGACACTGAGGAACTGGATAGAGACAATGGAGCTGTAACTGCATCAGCCTATATTTTAGGATGATGCTCCTACTTGTTGATTAAGATCTTTCTACAGGTGACATGTGGTTCGGTCCAAGTGATAGTGGATTCTTCCTGGAGAGAAGGAATGGTTCCATATGTGGTTAAGGAGGCAGTGGCCTGGCAGTGGTTAAGGAGGAAGGGAAGATTGTTGAGTAGATGAAAAGGATTATCTAGATCACTTTCAGTTAGGTCCAAACTTGGGCACAGTATGGATAAAATATTGGTCATCTTTGCTGAAAATATCAAAGATATTAAATATCTTAAATGCAGGGTGCGACTGGTGTGACCCACTGGATGAGGGTTTTTTTCCTGGGCACTTATCTGTTTGCTTTGGTGTATAGTTGTATACTTTGGTTATGGGTTTAAATTGACTTCTGTTCTTTTCTGATGATATATGCTGTCCTGAGTTGAGCAGCTGTGTAAATCAGTTAAATAAATAAATTAGATTCAATTGATTCTTGTATTGTATCCACTTAGTTATATATTCTCATTACTCTATATAGAGAAGTTCCATCTCCAACCTGTTTAGGTTTTCCTTCTTAGGCTACCTCCAGTATAATAAACAATCTGAGCTTCAAAAGAATTGTGTTCTGACCTCAGTTTAAAATGAACTCTTAGCAAAATGAGTGAGAGAAGTTGCCCTTAGAAATGCATTCAAATCACTTTGGATCTTCTGGTTTAGAAAAACATTTCATAGTGAGAATAAATGAAAGATGAAAAAGAAACCTGTAAGCTCATAGATCAAACCAATCTTACAGTCTCAGGGATAGAAGCAGAAAATTTGTCTGAACAATAAACTTTAAATAAAGGGAAGTGTGTACATTGTTTTTTTCTTGAGTTTTATCATTAGCAATAGCACATAGACTTATATACTCCTCCACAGTACTTTACAGCCCTCTCTAAATGATTTACAGAATCAGCATATTGCCCCCAACAATCTGGGTCCTCATTTTGCCAACCTCAGGAGGATGGAAGGCTGAGTCAACCTTGAGCTGGTCAGGACAGAAGGAATCAAACTCCTGGCAATGTGAGGAGAATTAGCCTGCAATACTGCATTCTAACCACTGCACCAGCATAGCTCTTAAATGCAATTACACCACTAATTGCCCAAACTGTTACCTTTAAAAAAATTAGCAGCAAATCCTGCTTTATTGACCGTCCCATCAGAAACAAACTTCATCCACAGGGTATTTGAGGTAGATCTTATATCTTCAGGTTTATCATAGCCACAAAAATGGCCAATCAAAGGGCTACTTTCACTCAATCCATCTCGGACTTCTAAATAATCATAGGCACAATTATCATGTCTCTCAATCTGCAAATATAAAATGATATTTGATCAAAAGTAGAATATGTATATTTCTGCTAACAATGTTTAGATTAGCTGCATTACTTAGTTTCTAATATAAAATATTTGTTGTCCAATTATAAAAAGCTTCTTTGTATCTCATTAAGGCTAAATGTCAAGGATAGATATTATACTCTTTTCTAGGGAAACCTATTCAAATTCCAAACAGGGCTTCTTTAAAAAGTAAAATTAAATTGGAGAAAAATTATGTTGGCACCAGGAGATGTTTATTTGCCATCTTGCGGTCAAATAAGCAGTATCAAGCTGAACTTAAGGTAGATGAGAAAATCAAAACTAGGAAAAGTTATAAAGTTTGGAAATTCAACAGATAATGTATTTTATTGAGCAACAAAAATCATTTTAAAATGACCACATATAGTTTAGATTGGAATAATTTTTTGCCTTAGGTAAAACTTAGTACAGTAAAAAATTAATGTTTTACAGCGATTTAGGCCAGTGTTGTATTGAGACTAGGAATTCTAATTTTCTAATAATTCTAATTTGGAAGCCATATTTCTTTTATAACGTCTGGAAGTAGGGAAGCTAGTATCCTTAAAGAGAGATATTAGCACCACAAGGCTTCCATTCCATAACTGTGTTATTTAAGGGATATCTTGTATCTTACTAAGGATGGTTCTCCCTCAGTTATTAATCCAGATGAGTTTTATGAGAATGGCTCTTTTGACATTTCTTTACAATACAATTCTGCAACATGAGTTGATTGATTATGAGCAAGATTGCACTTTGAATTCTTATTATTTTTAATGAAAAGGAAAGGAAGTAATATAGTAAAAATCAGCGTACCCTGTATAAAAACTTCATAAAACTTTTTTTATTAAGTTTCATTTATATAATTCCATTTATCTATCTACCTATTTTCTAATCCCTATGACACAAAGGGATTTTGAACAATGTTATGAAATATATTTTCCTGGCCTAGATTATAACGTAAATCAGAAAAAAGTTAAATGAGTTACAGGCTTATTTAACAATACGTAATAAATATGGTTCTGAATAGAATTACACTGTATAACGATAAAAATAAAAATTGGAAATTATTATAAAATTCATTACAATTATGATCCCTTTATAAAATATCAGCATGATGTAATTGTATGAAGAGGGAAAAGAGAACAAAGAGATTTTAGAAAGAAATAAAAGTCCTATTCCTTAAATAGTCTTTGGAACAGGACTAGTTACTTGTTAAAAGAAACTATTGTCAGTTTTTAAAACATTCCTATTCAAATAGTGAGATAATATAAAACCCTTTCATCTTTTGTAATTTCTGCAATGAAAAACTCTCAGTGAAAGGAAATATGAACTACTTTATGGCTTTATGTTATACAGAGAATGCTTTGTGTCTATATTGGCTTAATGAGGATTCCCTTAAATGTCACTGTCAGTTAGCCAAAAGATGGTTTGCTCAGATCAGTTAAAAGGCTTTACCTCAAATGCCTGAAAGGTTAATCCAACATTGTAGTTCTCAGACACTGTTATTTTCCACACACATTCTTTCATTGGTCTATAGTCATCGGGATAATTGGGAGACTGGATCTGCCCTTCATTTTTATGTATCTCACCTCCACAAATTGCTAAAGAATACAAAAGAAGAAATGTAAACTTACCAGTGTTTACATTTTTTTTAAAATGAGAAGTTACTTGTGTCTGGAGGACCCATTGAAATAACAAATATGTGAATCCTTCATCAAGTGTTCCTGATAAAATTTATGATTAAAACTGATGCGGTGCAATCTACCTACTGTATGTATACAGTGCATTCAGAAAGTACTCAGACCTCCTTCACTTTTGTCAATTTTGTTATGCTGCAGCCTGATTCTACAGTTGTTTAAATTTTTTGCTTCTTCTTTTTTTTCATGAATCTACACTCAGTACCACAAAATGATGAAGTGAAAATAGAATTTTAGAAATGTCTATAAATGTATTAAAAAGAAAAAACTAACATATCACATTGGCATAAGTATTCAGACCCTTCACTCAGTACTTTGATGAAGCACTTTTTGGCAGCAATTAGAGCCCTGAGTCTTTTTGGGTATGACACGACAAGATTGGATTGTGGGATTTTCTGCCCTTCTTCCATGATAACCCCCTCAAACTCAAGTCAGGTTTAATGGCAACTGCCAGTGGACAGTCATTTTTCAGGTCCCTCCAGAGATGTTTAAGGTTCAAGTCAGGGCTTTGGCTAGGTCACTCTAGGAAATTCACAGAGTTATCTCTAAGCCATTCCTGTGTTGTCTTGGCTGTAGGCTTAGGATTATTGTCATTTCGGAAAGTGAACCTTCAGCCCAGTCTGAGGTCCTGAGCACTGTGGAACAGGTTTTCACTGAGGGTATCTTGATACTTTGCTCCGTTCAGCTTTCTCTCAACCCTGACCAGTCTCCCAGTCCCTGCTGCTGAAAAACACCCCCACAGCATGATGCTGCCACCACCATGCTTCACGGTTGGGATGATATTGGGCAGGTGATGAGCAGTGCCTGGTTTCCTCCAGATGTAACATTTAGAATTGAGGCCAAACAGTTCAATCTTAGTTTCACCAAACCAAGAGAATTTTGTTCCTAAAGAGTCTAAGAGTCCTTCAGGTGCTTATTTGCCAACTCCAAATGGGCTTTCATGTGTTCTACACTAAGAAAAGGCTTCCATCTAGCCACTCTGCAATAAAGCCCAGATCGATGGAGGGCTGCAGTGATGGTTGTTCCTCTGGAAACTGTCCCATCTCCACACAGGATCTCTGGAACTCAGTCAGGTTCTTAATCCCCTCTCTTACTAGGGCCCTTCTCCTCCAATTGCTCAGTTTGAGTGAGTGACCAGATCTTGAACGAGTCCTGGCTGTGCCAAACTTCTTCTATTTTAGATTGATTGATTGATTGATTGATTGAGATTTCTATGCCGCCCTATCTCCTGAAGGACTCAGGGCAGCTTACAATAATAGAATGTAATACAAAAATTAAAAAGCAATTAAATGTGAAATCTTACTAAGCAGTTAAAATTCATAAAACTATTACTAAAAACCCATCCCCTCCGTCAGTCCAGGTCGGCAAGTTGGAAAAGCCATGTTTTTAGGCCACGACGGAAGGATTGGAGGTCAGGGGCCACCCGAAGCTCCAGGGGCAGCTGATTCCATAGGGTGGGTGCTCCCACAGAGAAGGCCCTACCCCTAGGGGTTGCCAGCCGACATTGTCTGACTGACGGCACCCCAAGGAGGCCCTGCCTGTGGGAGCGCACAGGACATTGGGAAGCCATTACTGGCTGCAGGGTTTCCCGCAAATACCCCGGTCCTAAGCCATGAAGAAAAAGATTGGTCTGTGCATGCCCAAGATGGCGGTCCGCGCAGAGTAGGCTCTTCGGGGGGATTGGAGAACATTTGATGGCTACGGAGGGGAATTCTCCCCCCCTTGCTGCTAGACCCCCCGGGTTCTTCTCCGGAGGGTCGCAGCGTAGCGCTGAGCCATTTCGGCTCGATTTAGCCGGCGGCGTGATGCAGCCAGAGAGGTTTTTCTCTGGCAGCTTGGATGCAACTGCGGGCGGCAGGGAGATGGCGGCGGCATCGGATGCGGCGCAGACGATGTCGAGGCCGGCTGTTGTGGTGGCGGCTGGCCTCAGGAAGGGTAGCTGCAGTGCCAACAATCTGTGGGAGCCATGGGGGCTTGCCTGGGGATCTCCGAGTGGCTGGTCGACCTCCCGGATGGTCGTGGCGGCAGTTCTTTCTGGCAGCCCGGCCTGGGGGCGTGGTTTGAAGGTCTCGGCGGCCCCAGCTCCGGCGGGAGCCCGGATTGCATCAGTGGGGCCTGCGGCATCATTGGGGTATTTCCCCCCCAGGATCATCTTCGAAGTCGCTGCCCCCCCCTCCTGAAGGTGAGAGCTTCGGAGATGAGAGCTTCGGAGGTGAGAGCTCCGGGGAAGAAGGGCTCTGTGGAGATAGCTGTTATGTTGGTCATCAACTGGGACGAACGAGCCGGCGCCAGCCTAGCGGGGGGGGGGTGTTGGAATTTGCTGTGTCATCGGAGATGACCCCTCCCGTGGAAAGCTTGCGCTTTTTGGGACTTTTGGATCCTGGACTCTGGACTTTTATCACGAGGGTCCTGGCATTAACAATCATGCCATATTTGGATCCTTCTTTTGGGCTCTTGCTTGCCCCTATGCCATCATTGTCCCCTATGCCCTCCAGATCTGTGTTATTCTTGACTCTCTTCTGCCCTACCCC
>CM019151.1:75014676-75074132 GCA_009733165.1 Naja naja
CGACGTGTTAGACAACTTTCGTCCAGCTCCAACCTCGCTTTTGGCGAGGTTGTTGAGAGTGTGGTGGCTCGGCAGTTTCCACTTTTCCTGGATGAAGCAGATTACCTGGATCCGTATCAATCGGGCTTCCGACCCGGTTACAGCATGGAGACGGCATTGGTCGCACTGATGGATGATCTCTGGAGGGCTCGGGACAGGGGTTTTTCCTCTGTCCTGGTCCTATTCTCAGCGGCTTTCGATACCATCGACCATGGTATCCTTTGCGACGCTAGGGGGGTTGGGAGTGGGGGCACTGTTCTTCAGTGGTTCACCTCCTACCTCTCGGGGCTGGTCGCAAATCGGTGTTGGGGGGGTCGAGGTTCGACCCAGTGGTGCTCTTGTAGGGTCCCTCAGGGGTCAGTCCTCTCCCCTCTTCTATTTATTTATTTACATTAAGCCGCTGGGTGAGATCATCCGTGGTTTTGGGGTGAGATTCCATCAGTACGCAGATGACACCCAGCTGTACATCTCCACCCCAAACCAGATCAGTGATGCCCTCTCCCTGATGACCGGTGTTTGGATGCGGTACGGATTTGAATGAGCGGGAACATGCTTCGACTCAACCTGGCCAAAACTGAGTGGCTGTGCATACCGGCATCTCGGTCCAGTCAGGAATATCCATCTTTGGCCATAGGGTGAGGGGTATTGCCCTCTGTGGGTAGGGTGCGGAATCTGGGAGTCCTCCTGGATGTACGGCTCCGGTTGGAGGAGCAGGTGGGGGCCATTGCCAGGGGGGCCTTTGCCCAGCTCCACCTTGTTCGTCAGCTTCGCCCATTTCTGGACTGAGATGCCCTGCGCACAGTCACTCATGCCCTTGTTACCTCTAGACTCGACTACTGCAACGCTCTCTATTTAGGACTGCCCTTGCATACCATCCGGAGATTGCAGCTGGTGCAAAATGCGGCCGCGCGGGTGGTGATGGGAGTTTCCCGATTCTCCCATGTTACCCCCCTCCTGCGCTGCTTGCATTGGTTGCCGGTTGCACTCCGGGTGAGATTCAAGGTTCTGGTTTTAACATACAAAGTCCTTCACGACATGGGTCCTCAATATTTAAGGGAGCGTCTTCTGCAGATATCGAGTGCCAGCCGCCCTGTGCGAGCACATAGCAAGGACTCCTTGGGGTCCCGTCGGCAAGCCAATGTCGGCTGGCGGTCCCCTGGCGACAAGCCTATTCTGTCGGGGCCCCTGACCTCTGGAACCAACTGCCCCTGGGGCTCCGCCTGGCCCCTGACCTCCGCACCTTCCACCATGATTTGAAGACCTGGTTGTTCGACCAATCCGGGCTGTGACCCCTCCTTGGGGGGGGGGGATGGGTTTCTTAATTATTTTAACCACTGTAAATTTTAGTTTTTGTATTTTTGGGCTTGTGAAATTAGTTTAATTTCTTTTTAAGTATTCATTGTTGCTGTTTTAGTTGTGAGTCTTCGGAGATGGGGCAGCATACAAGTCCAAAGAATAAATAAAATAAATAAATAATAAATGAAGGGCTTTATAGGTCAATACCAGAATTATGGAGGCTACTGTGCTCTTTTTATTTATTTTTTGTAGTCTTTCCCAGATCTGTGCCTTGCAATAATCCTGTCTCTGAACTCTGCAGACAGTTCCCTTGCCCTCATGAGTTTTGCTCTGCTACAGTATGCATTGTCAACTGTGAGGCCTTCTGTAGAGGGGTGTATGCCTTTCCAAATAATGTCCAATCAATTTAATTTAGCCCAGGTGGGCTCCAATTAAGGTGTAGGAACATATTAGCAACCATAAAGATAAATTGGCGGGGGAGGCACCGAAGCTAAATTTCAAGTATTGTTGCAAAGGATCTGAATACTTACACCAATGAGATATTTCAGTTTTTTTCTTTTTAATAAATTTACAGATATTTCTAAAATTCTGTTTCCATGTTGTCATTATGGGGTACTGACTATAGATTAATGAGAGAAAAAAATGATTTCAACAACTATAGAAATCAGGCTGCAGCATAACAATATTGACAAAAGTCAAGGGAGTTTGAATAACTTTCTGAACGTAGTGTAAATTGCAGACTGGATAGGAGCCACAGGAAATGACCCAGCAACTTCAGTGTCTGGGCCAATACCTGTTAATGTAGGGGTTTCCCTTTGTCCCCTGTGAAAGGGAAATGCTTGGCATGCACAATGGGGAATCTGCAGTGCATGGAAAATTCCCTTCTCATCAGAAAGGAAACTTTAAGCATACAGAACCTGGTATGTTACCACAGTTTGCATGTTTATTACTACTCAGAAGGGTCCAGAAATATCTCCTGAGAGATTAGAACACAAAAACAACTTTCAGATACTTGAAAGTTGTGTAAGACAGTAACTATTACCCAAGAATTCTCTGAGAGGCATCTAGTAATTATTCAGGGGTCGAATGCAAGAAAACCCTATTGATTTGGGTTGGACTTCACATGTATATCCACACCTACATTCAAAGCTACCCACCTATCCTTACTTTAACACATAAGGCAATCTCCCCCAGTTTGATCCATTATAAATGTGTTGGGCCTGTAATTCATAAGCCTCAGCAAATCTGGCCAGTAGGGAAGACTGCTAATGATCCCAGAAGTAATCTAAATAATTGCTCGAATCTTTCCTGTATTTTTCTATTTGAACTATAAAAGCAGTCTGAAGAAAGAATTTTAGCACTTGATTATCTCAAGGTTTAGTATTTTGGTATTTCCCTTCTTTTCTTAAAATTTACATGTTATACCAAAATGCATGGTCTACTGAATTTGGGCCACGGAGATATTTTATGTTAATCTGATATAAAAGTTTAACCTAGTTGATTTTCCTATGGACTCACCTTCATAAATGGCTGCAAACCCTTTTCCTACCCAGTTGCTGCTGCTACGGAACTCAATCCACATTCTACTATCACTAGATGTGAGGATGTTTGAGAGTTTATCTCCGCAGAATCTGCCTAAAGAATGTAAAAAGTGAGACAGTGCATTTTAAGGCATCTCTAAAGATGATGTCATGCAGTATGATATAAGTAGTGTGGGATGCAAACTACAGTTCTACAAGATGGATGGATGGATGGATGGATGGATGGATGGATAGGTAGGTAGGTAGGTAGGTAGGTAGATATTACTTTAGTTTGGGGGAATCATTTAAATTTGGCTTAGAATTGTTAAATTTATTTAATTCCCTAGCGGAAAATGGCAATGTGTCACACAATTAGGGGTACACACCCATACACACACACTCATACACACACAGCTTGCTGAACCCTGATTTAGTCATTCTTCCAGCTTTCACTCTGCCACTGCTTTTACTCAGGTAAAGACATAGGTGTGTTGGAATAAAGTAGGGGATTGTATTTGACAATAGTAGACAATAATAGATCTATAAACAGCCAGATGAAAATAAAATAAAATTTAATGTGGAACAAACAGAGAAGAAATAATTTCATTTATTTTTAAAAAATTATTGGGAAGCAGAAAGGATGCAGATGTGTAAATAACTGACACTAACTTGGTACACTTAAGCTAAGCCACTCTTACCTATATGAATTTTGAAATCATTTCTTGAGGTACCCATAACATAACATCATCCTATAACAGCTTTCCCAGCTTTTCCATGTGCACATAAAACAGTAGGATTTTGATGGCATGATTGTGGCTGCAATCTTGATTTTTTTTAACCCTCCCTACAGACACTCCTGCCTGATTCAAAAGATTAATTCCGTTTCCATTTATGTTATTGTTATTTCTACCTTTCACTTTTCAAAACTGACCACAATAGTTTCATACCAAGCAGAGGAGATTTTCTCCAGTAGCCATCTCTTACTTCAATGTAGTCATACCAGCAGAGGCTGCTCTTATAAAGATCCATTGTTGTAAAGTTTAGAACTATCTGGAATAAATGTAAAGGAGATAAGTGCCAGTAAATTGGTTTGTAGCTTGACAAAAAAGAAAAATGCAAAGCTGTTCTTACCAGTATATTGGCTTTAAAGTGGAAGAAGGTATTTCTAAAATAATTTTGGAAATCTTACCTTCTGAATAGCATCATATGGGGCATCTATGTGTTTATGACAGACAGAAGAAGAGAGGACATTTGGGTGATTAAAAGGGAGATCAAAAACTGCTCTTAAAGACGTAACAGAAGGAAGGGATTGTTAATTTTCTGATAAAATCCAGCAGTAAGGATTTTGAACTTTTATTTTGTTAGCCAATGATGAGCCTAAAAGATTGCATCCATTTCATGGTACATATTGTAGCTAATGACACTAGAATTTCTTTAACAGAATCTCTCCCGCATATTCATATCACATACATTTATTTGAAATGCATTAACTGTGTGTCCTAGTAATTTCAGTAGTGAAACATATCAGATGCTGCTATAGATTTCATTGCCCTTATTGCAGAAGGGAAAATAGTGTCTGGTTTCTTGAAGCCTTCAAAGCAATCAGCCAGATCAGAGGTCAACCTCCATAACAGTACCTCAGATAAGAACCCTTGGTTACTACCATGCTCAAGAATAGAGACAATTGATATGTCTATGATTTCCTGCAGGGCAGGGGATGGAAACTTTGAAATGTAGGATAGGGATAAAAGCCTTGTATTGATTTTTTTTAAAGTAAGGTTTACTACAGTGATTTCAATTGGCCTATTATACAAGTATGCAGTTATTGTGATTATAACTGTATCAGAAGTGCCCAATCATTTTCTGAGCAGTGTCTGATTAAAGGACTCCAATAAGATCAGAGTATTGATTATTTTGAATGGGATCATTTTAAAGATGGAACATATCATATTTTGAACAATTGCTTTCAAATGATTATTTGCTATTGTGCAGTTAATGCAATTTCATACTGCAATGGTGGACTTCTCCTGACAACCACCTTGGCACATGTCCTCTGTTTCTGAATGGGAATCTATCCTTCCTGTAATAAGTTAGTTAGTTTACTTTATTGTCATTGCACCTCATACAATGAAATTAAATACCATCTGCACGATACATAAAAAATAAAACAAAAACACACATCCTTCACATTCTATATAATTGAATTGAAAAACCCTGATATTGCATTAATATTGCACTATACAGTAGAATTCAAATATAGTTACTGTTCTGGGATAGAAGCTGTTTTTCAGCCTATTTGTCCTTGTTTTTATTATCCTGTACCGTCTGTCAGATGGTAATAGTTCAAAAAAAGGGTGCCCAGGATGAGATGGATCTTTAAGAATGTTTTGAACTTTCTTAAGGCAGTGGGAGCTATAAAGCTCTTCCAAAGAAGAGAGAGGGCAACCAATGATCCTCTGGCCAATGATGTTAGCCCTCTGGAGTGCTGTACTATCTGCCACTGTGCAATTAGCGAACCATACAATAAGTTCAATAAGTTGAAATACTCTCTATGGTGCAGCGGTAGAAGATCATCAGCAGTTTCTTGTTCATACAACGCTGATATTTGAAAAATAAACTTACATGTTTACTTACTGGTTTTCCTCTGCCCATAATTTGCATAACTGTACACTATGAAAATCACATCATACTCAACTTATGGAAACATTTTTTGTAATTTTATGTTCAGAGATTTATAACTACCCAAAATATATCAAGATATAAAGTAGTATGCAATATTTTAATGAAATATATAAATTTGTTAATTTATTTAATAGTTCATTAGACTGTGTGCATTCCTGGAAGAAAAGGCAACCAATGTGGTTGGTTAATTCATTGGTTTCTACAATCATATTGATGAATCTCTGGAACTGGTTACTCTCTTGACTATATTTCATACAGCAATTGTTTTATGTCATTGACATTGTTTTTTTTTAACTGAGCAAGTAAAAACAGAAATTATATGAGAGATCTGTGACCACATTTTACCACCCTGTTATTTTTATGACAATCAAGGATGAGGAGTGTTAGCAAATAGTACTACACTAAGTTCTACTACTACTTCAGTGTTATTATCAACATGATATTTGAGGATCTATTTTCAATATTTCTTTCACTTAAAATGTGCCCAGTGATATAATGATTAGATATTATCTGCAATATGCCTAAGTTCTGTTTGTTTTGCCATGAGACAAATGATGGCCAAGGATGCCAATATCAAATACCGATCACCCTGTGTGTGCGCACAGATGGGGACTCCTCAGGGTGCCGTCGGCTAGACAATGTTGGCTGGCGGTGCCCCGGGGAAGGGCCTATTCTGTTGAGGCCCCCGCCTTGTGGAATCAACTCCCTTTGGAGCTCCATTTGGCTCCTGATCTTCGCTCTTTCCGCCGCGATCTGAAGACCTGGTTGCTTGAACAGGCTGGAGGGGGGGGTTAATTTATTTTAACGGTTTTGGTGATTGGGCTTGTTAGGTTTAATTCTTTTTTAAATATTTATTGCTGTGTTTTAACTCTGAGCCACCCCGAGTCCTTGTGGAGAGGGGATGGCATACAAGTCAAAATGAATGAATGAATGAATGAATGAATGAATGAATAAATAAATAAATAAATATCCAGAGAAGTGAATTCAGCCTTCAGATTTCTATAATGTTTGTTATATTCAACTATTAAGGCTCTGGCTATGGCATTAGTAAACATCTGGACTTTTCTTGTCCTTCGATCATGACTATTAGGACTGGTGCAATCTGTTTATAAGGTTTTGAGTTTAAAACTGGGATCTAAACAGTTAACACATAAACTGGTTACAATGTAGTTGAACTGAAGCACATTGCACCACAGCTGTGTTTACGACTGCCAACTACTTCCATGACTGAATAAAAAATTAGGCATGCTCCAGCCCACCCATTGAAATGGATGGACTAAAGCTTTATGAGCACTGTTGGACAATTACCAAAAAGTTTTGATATATTAGCAATAAGTTGTTTTCATTTTCTTATATGCTAATTTTTTATTACAGGCATGAAATATAAAATTATGATTTGCTTAATCAAAGTAAATTACACATTCATAATAAAATTTTAAGTATATTTTATTTATTTTCAAAATTCAATTTCTACTGATTGTTTCTCCCAATTGCAAGCACACTTGCATAACAGACTCAATTATTTGAACTAAAAAGAAAAATGAAAGAAAGAAGTTATAGAATTCAGCTTTGTTCTTCCATTCTTTATGCTTCTGAGAAAGCACAAGGCAGGATGAAAAACTATTTGTTACATTTCTTTCCCTTGTGTTATGAAATGAGCCTAGTAGGACAGTACTATAGCATGGTCATTCAGTAGAGGAAGAAAAAAACACATTAAATGATGGAGAGATATGGCATATGTGACATGGAATCTCACAACAGAACAAAAATCTTTCAAAACTGGTAGTTATGATAACATAACAGCTAAACATGACATTATTTGTGTTCTTCAATACCCATAAAATTACTTTAATATATGTTCTGCAACTCAGTAGACACAGAAAAACTGGAGGCAAAGCAGACCAAGAGTTAAAGAGGATTGCATGATTACAAACTTCCAAAGATAAATGATCAATAAACATTTGCCAGCAGTTTATTATTTATTTATTTATTTATTGGACTTGTATGCCACCCCATCTCCGAAGACTCGGGGCGGCTCACAACTAAAACCAAACAGCAACAATAAATAATTAAAAAAGAATTAAATAAACGCAAGCCCAATAATTATAACATTAAATTAAAATTAAATTTAAAAAATCCCCCCCCAGGAGGTCAGCACAGCCTGGCCTGTTCAAATAACCAGGTCTTCAAGTCGTGGCGGAAGGTGCGAAGGTCAGGGGCCAGATGGAGCCCCAGGGGTAGTTGGTTCCACAGGCGGGAACCGCCACAGAGTAGGCTCGGCCCCAGGGCACCGCCAGCCGACATTGACTTGCTGTCGGGACCCCGAGAAGCCCTTGCTTATGTGCTCGCACAGGGTGGTTGGCACTTGATATCGGCTGGAGATGCTCCCGTAAATATCCCGGACCCATGTCTTGTAGGACTCTGAATGTTAATACCAGAACCTTGAATCTTACCCGGAGTGCAACCGGCAACCAATGCAGGTTGCGCAGGAGGGGTGTAACATGGGAGAATCGGGAAACTCCCATCACCACCCACGCGGCCGCATTCTGCACCAGCTGCAGTCTCCGGATGGTATGCAAGGGCAGTCCTAGATAGAGAGCGTTGCAGTAGTCGAGTCAGGAAGTAACAAGAGCAAGAACAAGAGTTAAAAAATGAGTGGCTACATAAACAAATTAGAAGTAGCAATAATGTCTGATGCAGAGTAATCTGTTTCCTTTTCACAGGTCTGTCAGAATGCAGTGGGATAACTCAAATAGGTTTTCAGGATTTGACAAAACTAAGCAACAGGTTAAGTGCAAACTTTCCACCAAATCAGCTCTTCACATTTCTAGGAGAGCTATGGCGCTGACAGTTGGTAACAGAACAGACAGTCAGGATAATTCTTGAAGTTCAAAAGCATACTTTTATTTTTCCCCAAACTAAAAGGTTGAGGCATACTTCCAATGTGAATGTTAAGAAATACTAAGAAATTTATTTTAAAAATGAAGACTAGAAAATTGATACTTTTAAATCCCTATGCCGTTTACAAAAATAGTAGGATAATCTGTTTTTGAGTCTCCATCGGTGTGCACCACTACCAACATAACTAAAATCCATGTTAGTATAGTAGTATTTTTTTCTAAATAGGAAATCACCAGGCTGTACTCATTTTCACATGAGGTTTCAAGCATAAATGCTGGTATTAACCTATAACGCTCTCTACTTAGGACTGCCCTTGCATACTATCCGGAGATTGCAGCTGGTGCAAAATGCAGCCGCACGGGTGGTGATGGGAGTCTCCTGATTCTCCCATGTTACCCCCTCCTGCGCGCTGCCTGCATTGGTTGCGGTTGCACTCCGGGTGAGATTCAAGGTTTTAGTTTTAACATACAAAGTCCTTCATGACATGGGTCCTCAATATTTAAGGGAGCGACTCCTGCCGACATCGAATGCCGGCCGCCCTGTGCAAGCACACAGGCAAGGACTCCTTGGGGTCCTGTCAGTGGGCCAATGCCGGCTGGCGGTCCCCCGACGACGAGCCTATTCTATCGCAGCCCCTGACCTCTGGAACCAACTCCCCCTGGGGCTCTGCCTGGCCCCTGACCTCCGTACCTTCCGCCATGATTTAAAGACCTGGTTGTTTGACCAATCCGGGCTGTGACCCTTCCTGGGGGGATGGTTTTATATTTTTAAGTATTGTAAATTCGTTTTTTGGGCTTGTGAATTTGGTTTAATCTTTTTTTAATTATTTATTGTTTATTTATTTATTTATTTATTTATTTATTATTGGGACTTATGCAGCCCATCTCCGAAGACTCGGGGCGGCTCACAACTAAGAAACAACAGCAATAAATAATTAAAAAGAGATTAAACCCAATTACAAGCCCAAACAAATTTAAAATACATTTAGAAATACATTGTTGTTGTTTTTAGCTGTGAGCCGCCCCTAGTCTTCGGAGATGGGGCGGCATACAAGTCCCAAAAATAAATAAATAAATAAATAAATAAATAAATAAATAAATAAATAAAGCCCTGCATGGCTCGGGTCCGGGGTACTTGCAGGAGCGCCTCCTACCAGCATCGAGGTCTGATAGCCCGGTATGCTCCCATAGGCAGGCCCTCCTGGGGGTGCCATCGGCCAGACAATGTCGGCTGGCGGTCCCCCAGGGGAGGGCCTTCTCTCTGGGGGCGCCCACCCTTTGGAATCAGCTACCTCTAGAGCTGCGTTTGGCCCCGGACCTGCGCTCCTTCTGCCGTGATCTCAAGACTTGGCTGTTTGTACAGGCTGGCCTGGACTGAGCAGGGTTGGGAATTTTAATTCAAGGGTATTTTAATTAGATTTTATAATTGAATTAGATAATTTGATAAAGGTGTATTTATTGTTTATACATTTCTGTGTAAGCCGCCCCGAGTCCCCTCGGCGATGGGATGGCATATAAATCCAATTAAATAAATAAATAAATAAATAAATAAATAAATAAATAAATGAATGGATCTGCAATAAGAGATTGATGATCTCTGAAGAGACAAAATTAAAAGGGATGTGGTTCAAAAGCTTTATTTGATTAATCTGCTCTTAACAAAACTCAAGCCCTCAAGCTTTAAAATTTCTAATAAAATAAATGTTTTCTTTCTGAGGAACCAGAGTTGGAAATTAGAGTGAAGTACCTTCTCTCCAGGAGTCACTGAAATTCTCCATATGCAATGCGTGTAGGAAGGATAACCATTTGGGAATCCCGGAGAGGAAAAATTGCCTGTAGACTCTTGCAGGGTTTCACCGCATGCTGAAAGACATCAGATCATAGAGAAATTGTGAGCTCTCTGGGAGGGGGTGCTTGCGTAAACATGTTTCTTCTTACTGGGATTCACCAAAGGGAGAAAGAGAAATGCTTGTATTCAAATGGTGCAGCACACTTTCCATCTCTCTTCACCTGAGCTGGCATCAGCCTGATTCGCAACCACTACTTACATAGAAGAATCCTAGTAACGATATAACATTTGGCATTACCTCTTTCATTTTACTGCTATATTGGCCATTAGCTATTCCTACATTATTTCCTGTTTTATTATTTATTTAATTTAATTTACAGTCACAGACCAAAACAGAGACACAACAAAAGAAAAACATGGGAAAAATAAGACCATGGACAATTGGTCACCAGAAACTTTGACTGAGGGGAATTACAGCGTTCTCCTCTGATGGTTACAGCTCTTAAAAAAAAAAAGGAAACCTGAGAAGTGATGTATGAGGAGCTGTCCCCTAGACAATATAAGAACAAATTACTAGCATTGGGTCTGGAGGGGTCTATTTCAAGGAGAGACAGTAACTTAGTTCTGCCTGAGTATATAAGTAGGGCAGTATAAAAAGACAAGCTCCACAGTTTCAACCTCAGCTCTATCACAGGGACATAGCCACTCGCTAATCGGGAGCCTCTTGAATCACCCGTCCAGTAGGGCTGAGGGCAAGACGTTGAAACGAGCTAGGGAGAAAGCTCTTCTATACTTGGGGATGGTTAGAGTGTAAAAATAAGAAGCCATCCTCAGTCCATACTACCCGTTTTACTAATCTCTGATGATATTTTGTGTCAGCAGCTCTGCATGAATATATTCCTTTTTCTCTTGTGTTGCAATTTTTTTAATTTTATTCTCACCCTACCCCATTGACATAACAGTAACAAAATAACCAAGTTGAAAAAGACCTTGGGGGTATTCTAGTCCAAACTTCTACTTAAGAAGGAGATCCTATACCAGGGCTGTCAAACTCCCAGCCTGCGGGGTGGATGCGTCATGCGCTGGTCACGCCCACGCCCAGTTTACCGAAGGAGAAATAAGTCCCGAGACATCACGTGATGCCGCTGTGATGACATGAGTTTGACACCTCTGCCCTACACCATTCTGGAAAAATGGCTGTCCAATCTTTTCTTAAAAATCTCCACAGCCTCCACAACTTCTGGAAGCAAGCAGTTCCACTGATTTATTGTTATTGCCATCAGGATTTTTTTCCTTAGTTCACGGTTAGATCTCTCTTTGATAAGTTTCCAGGTCTAAAGTTGGTGTGTTTCTTGGACCTTGTGCTTAGCTTGGGTAGGAAATGAGGAGTGTATCAACACTTTGGAACATCCATCCCCTGCTCTCTGATACAGGAATGTCACAGGGTGTGCAACACATCGATGGAGCTTCAATCACATCCTTTCCTTTTTTATCATACCCTGCAGACACTTCTGCTACTACATAATTTTTAAATTATCTTTATTGGTTTCAATCAACAAATGGCTTTTTCTGTAGATCTGAAGAATTGCTGAACATCTCATATTTGAGACATGCATTTCCTTACCCCAGTGCAGTGGGCCAGTCACAGGAATAATTAAAAGCAAATTAATTATAAGATATTTTCAAAGCCTTTAGATGTTAACTCAAAAAAGATCAGTGAGTGGATTAAGATAAGACTGGTGATAATGCTCTCTGGCTAATGTCATATTCTATACATACACACATATACATACACATACACACACACACACAAATATAAATAACATAGACTATAACAATTTTAAGGTTCATTCTAAACATGCAAGGAAAGTATCTGTAGTGCCATGTGAAAATATCTAATAGCACAGAGTAACATCTTTCCATATCTGCAGAAAAAGAATCACTGACTTATCCTAAAATATTTTCCCTTTCACTCCATACACCAAGCATGCATCACATGACATCCTAATCAAATATGAGTTGCATATTAAATAATTTATTCAGCACTAGACATTTTCAAAGTAAATACCATAGCTAATTATCAACAGTTTATTTTTAACTCTGCAATCATTACTAATTCCACTAAACAGCAGAGGTTTGGTATCTTGGGCTTCTTGATGCTGGCTGCTGTAGAATTAAAGCTGTATTAAACTTTGTTTCTAGTCTGAAAAACTTCTTAGTGTTAGAAAAGAAACAAAATCAGCAGAATAACAAACAATAAAACCACTGAAAGACAACCAGCAGTGCCATCAAAACTCATCTGCGGGTTAATTGCAATATGAAGTGGCCAGTCTGAAATGCTCACCTGCAGTACAGATTTAAAAGGTCATTTTTCCTCAGGTTTTTATTTTTTATTTTTACTATGAGGTAAAATAATCTGGAAGTCCAAAACAGGCTGGCAATACAGGTAACTCCCTGACTTACAACCCTTCATTCAGTGACCGTTTATTTATGACGGCTGCAGTGTCCCCCAAGGTTATGTAATCAATTACCTTTTGCGACTTTCTGATAAGCAAAATCAAGGGGGAAGCCAGATTCAATTACAACCATCTTACTAATTTAACAACTGCAGTGATTCACTTAACAACTTGTGGCAAGAAAGGTCGTAAAATGGAGGAAAATTCACTTAACAACGGTCTTGCTTAGCAATGGAAATTCTGGGCTTAATTGTGGTTGTCAGTTGAAGACTTCTATACATAAAGTATCAAAAGAAGTAGGACATTAAACACAGAAAACTAAAATTGTAGAATGTAGTATGGTCTCATGCAGAATTATGGATATTTCCCCCCAAATCTCAATTATGAAATTATTAAAGAAATTGTAATGTAGTATGAAATGAGGATCTTGCTTATGGTTGAGATGGAGGATTAGTTTATTCCTAACACTAGGAAAACTTAAAACAATAAAAGATCTTTTAACACTAGGAAAACTTAAAACAATAAAAGATTTATATGCTTAATTTGGATATTATAGAGACTGCTGGGGTTTTTTTGTTCCTATGAATGAAGAAATCTCTGTCAGTTTCAAGCCTACATGTTTCTCATCCCTTCACCACCTCTTTCATGTGCAAAAAGATAAAAAATATTGGTCTTTAAACTAACTGTAGAATCTATAAAGTCCAAGCTCAAGATTTTTTAGTACATTCAAAATATTGTGAATTTGAATACACAAAAGTCTAATAATAAAACTGCATGGTGAATAATTATTAATATAACTACTAGTTTTTTAAAAAGTATAATTTTAAATCCTTCAAAAATCATTAGATGCAATTATGTCAAAACTTGTATTATCAACTTAACCTAGTTAAAGACAACAATTATTAAGCTGAACTGTTTATTTTGTGGTTGGGCTATAAACTGAAATAGCTCATCATTTTTATACGTGTGTGTGTATATATGTGTGTGCATGTGTGTGTTCCTTAATAACATGTATTAGCTGAACATGAATTGGATGTCCTACTATGGCTTCTATATGCAATTTCTCCTGCATCTTCTCTGGTTTTGACATAGTTGCATCATAATAGAGCTTGTGGAGCATTTAGAATATGCAAAAAGGTAAAATCAGTGGAAGTTATTGGGAAGACACATAGATGGACATACATGCAAACATATACTGCATATATTGGGAATAGAGAACAGTTTTATTAATGTCCCTCCCTAACTGGCACCCATTAAAAAAAGTTTAGTTTCAAAACGAGTATTGCATAAATGGTGCCTTGTACTATCAGATAGGATTTCATAGGTAGGGGGAAAAAACTTGAAACATAGAGGAATTCTGACCAATTGCATAATTCAGTAAGTGCAGTAAGAAAGGAATTTACTGAGATTTTAGGGCGACATGAATTTCTGTACGAGCCGAAGAATCAAGTTTCAAGACTTTTCTACAACTAGATTTCTTGATCAAATGTTGCACTTATTTTATGACTCATTACAACTTTAAAAAAAAACCAACTAGGACTACTGCTCTGCAGAGCAGCTAGGTTTCCCTGTTGAAGTATGCTAAACAAATGCATCATCAGTCTAAATATAGATCTGGATTTAAAGTACACTACCTTAAATAAGAAATGATAGAATGAATCATGTTTTTTTCCCACTGTCATCTCCAGCAAGTGCACAGCTACATTAGGAGAGCACAGAACTGCCTCTTGAGATGGTAAACTCAGATTCAAGCCACTGATCCCTTAATGTCTTAAGAATGTTTATGATCTCACCTTAAGTAACTGCCTGAATAGAAGCAGATAAGAAAACACCTTATTCAGAATTATAGTTAGACCTCGTTAATTATATTAGAATATGCTTCTTCATGCTTATTCTCTATGATTCAATACCTGGACATCTGTACAGCTTTCTGGCTTGTGCAATATCTCCTTTACTTAATCGTGTGCGCTGACCAATGGCCGGTCGGATCCCATTATCATCACGGGAAGGAAGTATGGTATCCAGAAACATACCCCTAAAAATAATTAAGAAGCGGAAAAAACCCCACCTTATTTTTCATATTGAGAGTTTTGAATTTATACAAGATATCCTTAGTAACAAAAAGCAGCCAGTGAAATGGAAAAGTCAACAATTATAATAACATGGTTATTTGATTAGTCTGGCTTGTTCCTGACATTTATACAATAGGTGAAAAAATTGTTCTGCTCAAGCACATCATCTTGATCTTGACCAATTATTATAATTATACTTATTTCAACAGAATATTAGGAACAAAAAAAATTTCACAATACAATTAGTGGTTCTCCTATTGCTAATTAGTTCATTAAAGTCTCCTACAAAGGCCTTCATTTGCTTTTTCAAAACCTCAGTATATATTGTGCGCACAATAATTTTCATGGCTTTTGATGTGTGTGAGATTAATGCATTGTTCTGCTGAAATTTTCATTACAGTGACAAGAATACTTAAAGCGTTTATTTAAAATTAACAGCAAACCTTAGGGACATAATCAAAAAAGGGCTTTCAGATCCTTAATCAAAAGAGGCAGTGTTTCAAATTGGAACAAGCTAATTATTGTAAAATGTTAATAATATTAAAACCAATCAACATGCAAGAGGCTATCCAAGGGATAGAAGAAACCAAAAGCATATCTCTATTCAGGAAAAAATAATTCTATGCAAAAATATGCCTGCATAAATAAGACTGGATTGATTCATTTTGTAATTACACAAATCATTTTCAAAATAATTAATTTTAAATGGACAAATTATTTGTCCTTCATGATTAAAAAGACTATATTATCTTCAAACTATAAGTTTTTTATCATATAATAGCTGGAGCATTACACAGTGTTCAGAGTGATTTTTTTCCCTATAGAATAGTTTTTAAAGATATTAAGCATGGCATATTAGGAAACATTCTTCAGTTTGTTACTTCCATAGTCAAGTCAGGTTCCAATGGTTCTGAAAGCAATGCTTATAAGCTAAAAATGTAAACACAAGGCATTCCTCTATCATTTCTCAGAATGGGCAAATGGAACAGTATTTGGAAAGAATCTGACACAAAACTGCACAGTTTAAGAAACTTCCCTTAAAACAATCATAAAAAAATACTATGAAATCTTCAATAAAGCCACAAAACACATTTCGCCATCTAGCAAAGATGTGCAACATCGCAAAGCAATTTTGACAACTGCCTACATCAGAACAACATGCACAGAATAGTCACATTGAAGAATAGAATTATAAGACAAAAGGTATAACCTGAGACTCCAACCTTGAGAAGGTGTTCCTGGCATAGTGCATAATGCTATCAAAATCATATGGTTCTCCCAGAGAATTCACTTCTCCAGGCTCCATCTTCAAAAAGTTGTACTCCTGACCTGTAATTCAGAAGATTTCAAACATTTTTTTCAAAAGGAAAAAAGGAGAAAATGCAATACTCCTTTTCATATGCAAACTATAATATATTATGGGCAGGGATGGGATCCGACTGGTATAACTACCAGTTCTGATGCTCTGCATCGCTCGCACATGCGCGAGTCGCACGAGTGCAATTTACAACCTGCTGAGCTGCCTGGACAGCTGAGCAGGGCTGCATGCGGGTGTGCAGCAGTTGGAAAAGCCCTTTTTTCCTGCTTTTTCAACCACAGCTGTGCCGCGCAAAGCAGCTGCAGTTGAAAAAGCAGGAAATAAAGGTCAGGTAAGAGCCCGGGTGGGCAGGTGGTCCAAAACAGCAGCAGACAGAGAACCAGTTCTCTGTCTGCTGCTCTTCAGAGCTACCAGTTCTGTAGAGCTGGACAGAACCAGTAGAATCCCACCCCTGATTATGGGTAGATATAAACAGTTTGCTTGCAAAGGCTAACACAGATTTAATTGATTGTGATATATGTTCACAGGTAAAAGCAGCTTTCTAATTTTTCCTTTAAACAGCAATAACAATGTACCTGTTTGCTCATGAACTGAATTACTGATGGAATAATTGTCTGAAATGTCATCTTGGTATGCAGCATATTAAGAAAACTATTATTTCCTGTCACCCTCTGACTTGATTATTCCACGCTTACTTTCTTATTTTCTACAATGCATTGTGGAAACATAAAGACATTGGTTGCAATTTTATAGCACATATTATTATTTAACAATACAGCATAGCCCAGGCATTATAAGGAGCAACACCTAGTTGAACTTGGTTGATCTCAAAAAGCCAAGTAAGATCAAATCTGGTTAGTACTTAGATGGCCAGCCCACCAGAAAACTTCAAAGCTACAGCTTGATTAGGGGGGGAAAATACCTCTGAAGGTGATAATGACAAACTACTGTATAACATTCTCAGAAACTATATGGATGTGTTAATGAAGTCATCAGGAGTCAGATTTGATTGATAAAAGAAGATTTTATCTTTTCTATACACCTGACTATTAAAGATTGTTTTAATCTTTATTGGAGATTATCATTATGTACATTTATTTCTATAATTTGTTCAATAATTGTCCCCATCTGAATATTTTTTTCCTTCCTTTTTTCCACCTACAATACTTCATCCTTGGAAATATCCTTCTTCATTTATTTGCATAAACAATTTCTATGGCCACTCATCCCATTACTATGTCTGTGGACAGGTAGCAATAAATAACCCCACCAAAAGGAACAACAATCCAAATGATTAAAATAATTACAGCCACAATAAAAATATAATATCTTAAAGGTCCAATATTCATGTCTTATAGGTCAGTAACAAACAGAACAATATCAACCAACTAAACCAGTGGCCCCCAAGCTTTTGGGCACCAGGGACCAGTTCCATGGAGAGAGGTTTTTCCATGAACTGGAGGGGGCATGGTTTTGCCTGCTGCCTGCATCCCGTGAATGGGGCTTTGTTTGTTTGCATGGACCAGTTTCCGGCATGCTGAGACCAGTGTTTTTTTTTTCTTAAATTACATTTATATGCTGCCCTTCTCCAGAGATTCAGGGCGGCTTACAATTTTTGGGATACAACCCAATGCGCTCAGCAATAGCCTTCATCTCATTGTATATGCCTGCTTATTACTAAGCGGCAATTTTACAAAGTCATCTTATTGCCCCCAACAATCTTGGGTCCTCAATTTACCTACTCCGAGAGGATGGAAGGCTGAGTCAACCTTGAGCCTGGTGGGATTTGAGCCTGCAGTAATTGCAGGCAGCTGGAACTTAAGTACTAGGCATTTAACAGCCTGCACCACCAAGGCTCTTGTGTTGGTCCAAGGACCAAGGGCTGGGGACCCCTGAACTAAACAACCGATTATATTAAATAAAGCAAGTAAGGAAGTTGGGAACTAATTAAAACAATTTCCATTTCATTAGGAGAATTACAACTTTAATCTACAAGATTTAATGCTTATATCCAAAGCAGTTTCTTACAAAAATTACCAGACAAATTTTTAGTTACCAAAAGATTAGATCAATAATTAGATGCTCCATCCCACATGGCACATCTGGTACCTTCTAGAGATGTTGCAGAACTACAATTCTCAAAAGCTCAATCCTGATGGCAGTTTTAATCTATGACATTATCCTCAAATATCTAGAATTGTCTCACCTGGTTGAATGTTCTCTCTGATGATGGTAACATGATCATCTCTGTCTGGTCTTGTGTGCTCATGCCAAAATCCTATTACATGTCCCAATTCATGAACAACAATTCCAAACTTATCACAATTCTTGCCAATAGAGATTGCTTGAGGACCATTGCCCCTTCGGCCCACATAGGAGCAGCACCTGTAAGTTAGGGTAAGAAAAGAAGTTAAATCATTTGAATGCACACTTCCAAGAAGGAGCTGAGATCTCTATTTAGTTTTTTTATTTCATTGTATTTTATCCTGTTTTATTGTAGGATTTGTTTTTAACAAACTGCTTTATTAAATATATTTGTTGTATAAATATGGTAGATTTTATACACACACACACACATACACACATACATACATACATACATACATACACATACACACACAAATAGAATTCTTGATTGGCCAAGTGTGATTGGACACACAAGGAATTTGTCTTTGGAGCATTTGCTCTCAGTGTACATAAAAATAAAAGATACATTCGTCAAGAGTCATAAGGTACAACACTTAATGATAGTCATAGGGTACAAGTAAGCAATCAAATCATACTAGGAACAATCAATATAAATCATAAGGATACAAGCAGCAAAATTACAGTCATACAGTCATAAGTGGGAGGAGATGGGTGATAGGAACAATGAGAAGGTTAATAGTTATAATAATAAGTATAATAGTTTGACAGTATAATAATAGTTAGGCAGTGTGGAGGAAATTATTTGTTTAGTAGAGTGATGGCTTTTGGGGAAAAACTGTCCTTGTGTCTAGTTGTTCTGATGTGCAGTGCTCTATAGCGTCGTTTTGAGGGAAGGAGTTGAAACAGTTTATCTCCGGGATGTGACGGGTCTCTTTTTGACTCGTACGGTATACAGGTCCTCGATGGAAGGCAGGTTGATAGGAATTGTTTTTTCTGCAGCCCTAATTATCCTCTGAAGTCTGTGTCTGTCTTGTTTTTATTTAAAAAAATAAAATTTATTTTATTTTATTATAATATATATTTTCTTAGATGTAGGTATTTGTGTCCAGGTGCTTTTGTATGTTGTATATACTAGAGATAAGTAAATGAAAACCAAATGATACTTCACATATGATCAATTGCAGTCTGATCCTGCAACTAAAACTGTGTATGGCAAAAAAAAAGCAGAGCAAAAGAGTGACTTTCATTCTTTTTCCACTCTTTCCCTAGAAGAAGAAATATTTTGGCTAACTGAAATATATTATTTGTTGCTGATAATGGAGGCTGCTCTTCTTTTTTTCCCCTATCCTCCTGTAATTTAAGATCAAACTAGCTCACACATTAAAGATATGTCACTGGGTGTGAGTAGTTAACTTTTCAAATCAACTGTCCCTGTCATAGGTGGAAGATTCTAATGGGGACATTGTTCTGAAATAAGAAACATGAATCCTTTCGCAGTTGAAATTCCTCTTCAAGAAGTGGAGCTGGGGGCCAGGAGAAAGGCAGTAAACATAAATATCGTATGTCGTTTTTAATCTCTTAAAAAGCCATAAAAGCCTACACAATTTTGGCTAATGACTTCTATTTACCACAGAGAAGTCAAGTAAAACTGAATAAAATATACTGCAATATTCTAGGTCGAAATTGCAACTTCATATGAAATTGACACTTATATTCCTTATTCGCTATTGCTTTTTCACAGTTCCCAATGAGTGCTTTTTAAAAATAACTTTCAATATCTTTATGGGATAGAAGACTACTGCAGTGGTAGTGCTGGTATGTCAAGTTCTCGTCTCCTATTTTCTTTTGATCTGAAGTTCTTCAACAATAACGTTAAACAATGAAAGCAAATCATCCGGGCATATATACTGTATATGTCATAAACTTTTTCAAAAATTCTCCAGACTGGAAATTATACTGTCATGTAGGATTTAGAACAGAATATCGCAATGACAGATATTGAAGATCTTTGAGGATTCTACTTAGGTTATCTTGTTCTCTTTCAAAATGTTCTGTTTTTGTTTTTTCTGCAAATCTTTTCTGCTTCTTCAGACTTTGGAATGCTTCCAAGTCTGGTAAACCTTCTTCTTATGTAAAGACGATATATTTTGCTTCCAAAACAATCCATATTAAGAAAACGAGTTTGTTATTAGATTATAGGCTTGGGGCTACAGCCACATAACTATAATACAAGTTGATAATATTCTGAATTGGCTTTGAAAAGGAAAAAGTAACTGGAATGTGATAAAACACCAAATCATAGCCCGTGGAAGGATCATTTAAAAAAGAAAGGAAAAAAAAAAGAACATCACATTTTGGAAAAAAATACCGATACAGGCAATTCGTTTATATTAGTTTTGGGGTATCATATTAAAAGCTACCATCAGAATAAAGTTTTGATTTAAAAGAAATTAAATTTAAAAGAAATTAAATCATAATACAGTCATTCAGATAGTCACAATCTGAACTGCAACGTAATTAAATAAATACAACATGTACTTACTGACATAATTTATTAAGCAAATATAACGCAATCCTCCTTTATGTAGAGAGTCAGTAAGTTTTTAGTATGAAGATTCCAAAAATTTACTTAAATCTATTTTGCAAAACAACATTATTTTAAGATAATGCATAATTGAAACAGAGCTCATTGTGTAATATAGGTTGCATGCCATTTTACATATGAAATTTAAACATTCTGAAAATGAGAAGCTTTTGACCTATTTCAGAAATCCACTGTTTGTTCAGGACATGTAGGTCACATTAAATAAAATCACAATAGAAACATTTTAATAAGCATCACATTTTGGGAAAATCATTTTTAAGTTAATCATTCTAAGTCCTTAGTACATATAATCTCTTCTTCCCATCTGTCTGTCCCACTATTTCCATCTGCTCCCTGCAGGAGCATTTCAGTTCTCTACAGAATAGTAGTGAATACTCAGGTAACCCTCCATTCATGGCCTTTCAGTTTACAATTTGCAAAAGTTATTTGACAAAAATGCATGCTTGATTATAATAAAAGGATACAATTTGGAAAGGATCGACACTACCCGCAACGGACTGGTTAGTGAAAATGATGGAACTTGCAAAAATGGCTAAATTAATTTCTTTGATCAGAGAAAAGAAACAGTATCTATATTTATGGCTGAGCAGAAACCCGACAGACTTTTTGCATGAAATGAGAAAAAAAATTGCACTTATAATTTATGCCCTTAATGATTAGAAAAAATGGATAATAGAAAAAAGTGAGTTTTTCTTTTTGTAATCATAGAGTAAGAGATAATTTGGTAATTATATTTGCTCAAAAGGAAATGGAAGCTTTTTGTATTTCTTTTTATTCTTTCTTTCTGCACTTTTCATTTACTATCTTCTTTCTTTCTTTGAATCCCTTTACTTTTTATTAACTTGTATTAATTTTTATGTTCTTTGTAAAAATTTTAATAAAATATATTGTAATATGTGTGTGTACATTCTCTCTCTCTCTCTCTCACACACACACACACACACAAATGCATACACATGTACTGTAATTTTAACCAACTATTATTATTTAGATCCCACCTTTATTTATAAATAACTCAAAGTGATGAATACCTAACATTCCTTCCTCTTCCCGTTTTCACCACAACTCTGTGAAATAGGTTGAGCTGAGAGTAAGTGGCTAGCCCAAGTTCACCCATTTTATGTCTAAGATAGGACTACAACTCAGTTTCTCAGTTTCTAGTCTGGTGCCTTAACTACTAGACCAAACTATATTAACTTTTAAAGAATACATAATCCTAAGATTTATTTAGAAGAAAAATGAATAATGTAACGTGATTTCAAATTAACCAACAAAAGCAACATTCTTAAATGTTGATAAAATAAGTTTCATTTTAATATATTTAAGATGCATATATTTAATATAATGCATTAAATATATTTAAGATGCATATAAGCATCATAATTTCCTGAATTTGTAAACTCTCATGTATGTAGCCTCCAATTGAATGAAACAATGCATCATAGGGCAACAATTTTTGAACCAAGGTACCTCAAATAGGTACACTTACCGGTATCTCATTATCCCAGAGGGAATGAAATTTGGACAAATTGCGATGGCTTCAATACTGAGGAGTCCCTACTGCCTCAGTGCCATCACTTACTATGTTGTTAGAGTCATACGATCCTCTTTCAATGTTCAATGTTTCCTGATAGCTTCCCAGTCACTCTTATAATCCTTCATTTTACCCAGCAGCAGTCACTTACCTGCTGGGAAGGGAAGGGAAGGGAAGGAGGGAGGGAGGATTTCTGATGCTCACTGTCAGCTTCCCACAAGGCTGTGCAGTTGGAAAGCTGACAAGAATTCGGAACTTGCTGCTGCTCTCATCATTATACAAATATATAATGATGCTTAAAACAGATTTAAGCATTAACAATCAGAGTACATCAAAACAAAAACACATAAATCTTATCCGTATCTTTTTTGCATTCCACAACCCAGTACAAACATATAGGCTGTGGGTTTTGTGACTTGGAAGTTTCTCTGATCATAGCCTCTCAATCAAATGTAATTCCAGTCTTCTGTGCAGTTGATTTTTGGGTCTGGTTCCCCTAGTGTGGCTCACAATTCATTAGAATCCGTATCTTTTATATCAACTTACCCACAAGGCCGGTATGTAAACACTATGTAACTTTCTTCATCACTTCGTTCAATGAATGTAACGCAGGTATATTTTTCCCAGTGTCGCATTGCTTGCTTGAACATTGCTCGTTGGCTGCCTGAAATCAAAATTGGTAACAAAATCAAAAATTTCAAAAACAAAATAAAACATATCACCCCCCAAAAATAGTAAAATTAAATTTTCAATTTTCAAGAATTCTGAAGGCAGGTTGGAAGAGCTGGGTAGCAACTAGTGAAATCTTACAAAACGAGAATCTTTTTAAAGAAAGGATTTATTCTGCAGAAATATATAAACAAATTGCATATGTTAAACATAAGCATTTTTAATTACCCACGGTTAGAAAGAAATATATCAACTGTCAGACTGACACTTCACAAAACTTGTGGCCATCAAGCGGGACACATAGGCCATCAGCCAAACCTTGTACAACAACATGCTTAATTGGTTTGTCTTAGTGAATTATCATCGGTGCATGAAATACAGTTCATTTTTACTGCTATTCCATTTGTCCAACAGCTGTTAATAACATGGAAATAATTTGTCTTGGTCTTTTATGTATATGCAAGATAATAAATAGCATATTGTTGCAAATGCCAGAGCATTAAATTATGCACAAAATGGGAAATAATTTAATTAAATAATGGGCAACACAGTGAAAGGCAATTGGGTTGCTTTTCAATAAATGATTATTCAGTGATTGATATGTTTACTGTCATCCAAAGGAAAAACTGTTTGTGTAAATACACACTTACATATGTTCTCTTCACACTATTCTCTTTCAGAGTACACAGTGTTACATAAAGAGCAAAAAAGGGGTAAACCAATTAAGACTAGAGATAAGAAAAAGAAATATAGTTAAATCTAGTTTACATCATTCATTACAGCTCTCCATGCCATTTACCCTTACAAAGTCCTTGTCTCTGTGATCCATACAATGTTTCATATACTTCTTTAGATTTTTCATATGTTCTTCTTTAGATTTCTCCTCTCTCTCATTTTGAGGACCTCATCAATTTTACTTTTTTCAGCCTTCCTTTTTCTCTCAACCCTTTCTTATATTAGTTTCATGAGTTAATTCTCATTTGTTCTCACTATACAACCAAATCATTTCAATGTACTTCTTTCACATGGACATTCCCTTCTATATTCCACACATATTCACTCAGCACCCTTTTAAAACTCTTCTTGTCCTAACACACAAACACACACACACACACATTTGCATTTGCCTACCCAACGAAATCTAAATAATTTCTTATATATTCATCAATTCTACTGGACATATCAAAGTACCTTTATTCATATTTATTACATCTTTCTCCTTTCTTAGCTTTATAGCAATAGCAATACCACTTAGACTGATATACTGCTTTATAGTGTTTTACAGTCCTCTCTAAGCGGTTTTACAGAGTCAGCCAATTGCCCCCAACAATCTGGGTCCTCATTTTACCCACCTCAGAAGGATGGAAGGCTGAAGCCTGGTGGGATTTGAACTGCCAAATTGCAGGCAGCTAGTAGTCAGCCGAAGTGGCTTGCAGTACAGTACTCTAACCATTGTGCCACCAAAGCTTATAGTGCGTTTATATGTGCATGTGTGTGTGTACAGATAGATATACAATAAATATAGATGACATAGATATATAGGTATAGGTATAGAGATGGACATATAGACATAGACATATAGATACCTTGGTCATAAAAAGATAGGCCCATAGAAACTTTTGCTGCCCATCATGTCTTTAGTGAATTCAAGAATTTATTTGAAGGTTGTTAGTAAGTTTAAAAAGTGTAGATTAAGTTACCCATCTTAATCACACCATGCTGCAAGCTGCATTCTCTGCTACTGTATTGTTAAAGAGAGTGTACCTTTGCTGATGTGTATATCCCATTTTTATTTTGTTATTATTATTATTTATTAGACTTGTATGCCGCCCTCTCTCCCTAAGGACTCAGGGTGGCTCACAGAATAAAAAATACAATCCAATAAGTTAACTAAAAAATAATTAAACAGTACAAGCCTAATATTAAACATTAAAATTATTAAAACCATTAAAAAAATTTTTTTAAAGAAACCCCCCTCCCCTCTTGGTTCAGTCCAGGCCGGCCTGCTGAAATAACCAAGTCTTTAGGTCACAGCGGAAGGAGCGGAGATCCGGAGCCAAACGAAGGTCCAAGGGGAGTTGATTCCACAGGGTGGGCGCCCCCAGAGAAGGCCCTACCCCTGGGCCCCGCCGGCTGACGGTATCCCAAGGAGGCCCTGTCTGTGGGAGCGTACAGGGAAATCGGAATGTGATGCCGGAAGGAATTTCTAATTTCTAATTTCTGGAATTAGAACCTTGAAAGGCACACACATTCATCATTAGTTAATGGATTGCATAATAACGTTGCATAAATAAATAAAGGAGTAGATTTGGCATCTCAATATTAACACCAGCAGCCTTTTCCCAACTTTTGCTAGAAGTTGTTGAATTACTGTAACCATTATTTTCACTCAGCAACAACAGCATGCAGGAATATTAGTTTAAAATGCAATAACATCTGGAAAGTTAAGTTTGGGGAAAAACTGATTTAATACCAATAGTGAATATAATTTAATTTAATTTAATTATGAGATTTATATGCCGCTCTATCTCCCTAAGGACTCAGGGCGGCTTACAATACTAAAAAACATATAATACAAATGTTAAAAATAAATTAAACCCAAGACATCTCATAATCGTAAAAACTAAAACATTTAACACCCATTTAAAAACCCTCCCCCCCAAAAGTCCGGGTAAGCCAGTTGAAATAGCCAGGTTTTTAGGCCACGGCGGAAGGATCGGAGGTCCGGGGCGACCCGGAGCTCCAGGGGCAGCTGGTTCCAGAGGGTGGGTGCCCCCACAGAGAAGGCCCTATTCCTGGGGCTGCCAGCCGACATTGCCTAGCTGACGGCATCACCAGGAGGCCCTGCCTGTGGGAGCGCACTGGGCATCGGGAAGTCATTATTGGCAGCAGGGTTTCCTGCAAATATAATATGTTACATTACTCTAAAAGTGAAGTTGGTTACGCTTGTTAATGACCACTTTTCCATAGCTTAATAATAAGCACTATTATTTATTATATAATTTCTTTTAATGATTCATAGGATGGGTTATAACACATGGAAATACATCTGTATCATTCAGATTCCAGAATATGCAAATAATTTAAAATTTGGTATTATTAAATGCCATTTCATGGAATAGAATAAACTTATAAAAGAGAGAATTGTCTTCAACACATCTCCAGTTGAATTGGTAAATATATACTTTTCTATTTGGGAAGGCTTAGTTCACAGGTCTGATTAAATATGTTCCTTGGTCTGCCTTACCAGTGAAATTTCCTGCTATGACATATGGAATAACACCTCCTGGCCATATTCTTTCTGTGCGCGATGTAGCTGCCCGGGAAAATCTTTTTCTCTCATTGTTCCCTGAGAATGTTAAAGTTGGTCTTGCCTTTGTTTTATTATTTTGTTCAAAACCTGCAATGACATTTATGTTGCAAAATACCATTCTTAATATTGTGCTAACAGTAACATTTTCTTCAAATAAATGAGCTTTTTCCTCTTACAGACAGTCAAGCTTTGCATTATGGTGAATATATATGATTTAAGAAATATATAGTAACATTAATGACTATGGCTCGATGCTAAGAAGCTATTTATCATCAACTCAGTATTTAGAATATTCACTTTTCTGTCCTCCTGCCAGCCCTGCTATGCTGATTCACCCTTGGTACTGTAAATATCTCCTCCTCCTGTTTTTTCCCTTAACACATTAATGTGCCAATGAATCACACCAGTATTTCTTTACCTAGGAAGTTATTTTTTGGTTAAAGAATAATATTTTTGTAACAAATATCTCTAAAACTGTAATAGTTATTTTATTTGTATGCAGAATTTGCTTAATTTGTTTAATGTGAAACAAGATAAATGAAAATGATATTTTTAAAAAGATATAATTTTAAATGTTTGCTTCCCTAAATTAAAAAGTTTTGTAGTTCGAATGCATGTGGAGTTCCCAAGCCAAGAAACACCCCAAATGGTTTTGGGTTATATTTCTTTATTGACATAAATTAAAGTTGATATGCAGAAGAAACTTTTCTAGAAACTGAAATGTAAATTGGACTCAGGACAAATTCCACAGCATGTTTATTAAGGATTATCAAATATATCCACTATGGATTTGTTTAAATTAGCTACTGCAAAAGGCAAAATCTATACTTACGAATGGCATAAAAGGTAGTACAAATATAGTCAATTGCAATGCATCAACTTTCACTAGAAGCATACATAAATATTAGAACACATTTAGGAAAAATTAAGCCAAAATCAGTGTTATTTGTAAGGAAAACTATGTTAAAATTAATGAATATTAGAGTTGGCAAAATAAGGAGGAAAAATTGAATAGGTGAAATACCTGGACCAAAGCAAGGTTTCTTTGCTATGATAAAAAATATACCGAAAAACATACTCTACCTCTGCATGATAAGAACTGAGACATTTAGAATATGGATGTATTACAAGTTTTTTAAACTTCAATTTAATCTGATCACAGATAACATACGAATATATTAGGCACTTGCATAAACTGGATTTAGGGTGGCATTACTGGCATTCACAATTAGCTTATCTACTTACTGTCATGGTTACTCAGAGGTTGGACCAAGAAAGGTATGGAATGTCTTATATTGCATGCAACGCTGAACCAAATTTAAACAGCTTGCCCATACCTGACTCAATTCGTCTTATCCTGTCTATAAGCTGATAGAGAACATTGCTTTTCTTTGACACCTCACGTTCTTCAAAGCCACCTTTTAAAAGAAAAGTAAAAGTAAATGAAAGATTGCATGCAATTAGCAAATGTATTTACAAAAAGTAGAGGAAGAATATGGAATATTTTAACTGTAACAACTTCCTCCCTATCATAGTGATTTTGACTATGCTTTAAAAAACAAATAAACATCTCTTTGATTACATCCACCACTGGTCACTTGATTTGATTCCTAGATGTGAAGAATTTGACTCCTACTTCATCATTGTTTCAAAAAGTATTCTTTCCCTTATGGAAGTTTACTTTTTCACAATGGCATATTGTATATTAGATAACTTTTTAATGAATTTTTTTTAAAAAATGTTCCAAACATATTCGTTATTTGTTCATTCAGATTCCCCTGCGAAATAGGGTCTCCATATGCTCTAATAACATTCACCCAGGCCTTAGACACTCAAGGAACCAGTTGCTTGGTGGTTCCATAGCTGTCCCCTCTTTACCTTTTAATAACAATGTTTCTGGGTTTGTTAATTATTTTTATATTACTGTTTCATAATTTTTATTGCATCAGTCTCTTTTCATGAAATGGCTGACCATATGTTTTAGTTTCTAGGATTATGAGATGTCCTTGGGTTTAATTCATTTTTAACTTTTGTACTTTTGTACTTTTGTTTTTTAGCATTGTAAGCTGCCCTGAGTCCTTAGGGAGATAGGGCGGCATATAAATCTCATAATTAAATTAAATTAAATATAAATTTGAAAAATTAATTAAAGAATTAATTAATTAATTGATAAATAATTAAGCAAACATTCAAGGGCAAAAACATCATGAACTTTAGAAATATTTAAAAACATTTTTGACAGAAATGTTCCATATACTTTAAAGAGGTTATTACTCAACATTAGTATAAAGGGGAGGTATAATTTGAATACTGGAATAGCTAATCAAAGTTACGAGAGTTTCACTGACAGTTTTGGGATGACGTATGAGTAAAGTTAGAATAAAAAGAGAGAAAACTACTATGTAAGGGAATTATTGCACTAGTTATACTATATTAGGAACTATTATGCTAATTATATGCAAATAAAATGTTTGTGGCCTTATATGAAATTTAGGGAAAAGATTGAGGAAAATTAAGCCTGTATAATTACGTAAAAATTATAACATATTTTGGCAAGTGACCTCAGCTTAAAATTATTTTTACCTGATAAATACCTTTAATGATTCTATCATTTTTAAGCCTATCTTACTTAAGAACCAGTTGGTGACATCAATGAAGGTTTGAAAGCTTAACAAAATATTCTGCAAATATATATTTGGCTGTAGCAGAGAATCCATAGAATAAATCATAAAGTTTAACCAAGGATACTATTCTCCATTTTATGTGGTACTAAACACAGTGTAACTCACTGGAATCTATCACCCACTAACAAAGAATACAGTATATATAATACTGTAAATAACATTTATATTAGTTGCACTGTTTATTTTAACACTTGACTGTGTTTAGAATTGATTTTTGGTAATCACTTTTAAAACTTTACATTATGTTGCTTTTAAGTAATGAACATATACAGTATTATTTGAAACAAATACTTTTCAAATAATACTGTATTAGTATTATTTGTATTAGTTGCACTGCTTGTTTTAACACTTCAGTGTGTTTGCAATTGATTTTTTGTAAACACACTCAAAAATTTTACGTTACATTTCTCTGAACTAATGACACTATTTACTTCTGGCAAACAACTTTACTTACCATTAATAAAAATATTATGAGTGAATGTTTAATCACTACACATGTAGCCTATGAAATGCATAAAAAGACTGTTCATTTACATGCCCATTCAAAAGTGAGAACCACTGCAATCAATGAAATATAGGTTAGCTATTTTAGTAATTCCTCAGGTTTTTTTCAATATGTATTCTTCATGTAATCTTCTAAATTATGTTTTTAAAAGGTTACGACAAAATGCACAGCGCCATACAAGGCAAATGGGTTGCATCATTGCTGAGTAATTTACCTAATGCCTTCCACTGTGACATAGCTGTAGCAAGCCTTGAGAAAAAATTTTTGAATTTTTTTCTTAAATTTTAGAAGAATGAGGTAATATGTTAAGACATTCCTACTCTATAAGCCATTTTATCAACTTCCCAAAACGCAAACATTTACTGCCCAGTGATGCAACAATCTTTCAAAGTAAGGTTTAATTTAGGAAGTAAAGTTTTAAATGAAATGGCCTTTCTTCAGGGAAGCTGATACAAGGATGCAATTTAAATAATGTTATATTAATTCCAGATTGTATTATACAGTTATGCCATCTTGTTTTCATTCATTAAAAATATTTTTTTCTTTTTAGAAGTAAAATAATGAATACAAATTTTAAGCATTTTCCTTGTTATGACATACAGTATTTGTCAGATAGGTAACTAAAAGAAAAACATTTTATTTTATCTGGAGGTGATCATATGTATTTCCTGTGCAAAACATGAAGGAAATTAATCTGCTGGATACCATGTACTGTAAAAGATATCAGATTGACTATGTCATAATTTTAATTTCTTTGAATGAAAAGCAGAAATGCAAGCTAAACAAATATAATTATTTCCAATTATTTCCCTTACTGCATGATCCTATTGACAAAATTGGACTGAAAAATTAAATGAAGATGATAAATTAATATAAAGATATCTACTCACCATATTTTATTTATTTATTTATCAAATGTTTACACTGCCCTTCTGATTTAAGTGACTCTGGGTGATTTACAGTAAAAACATATAAAAGTATATAAATACAGTTTAAAAATCAAGGTAAAAATGAAGATGTTAAAAGCTAAGAGTCAGAGGGAGTGCCCCAGGGCCGGATTCAAAAATCCCAGCAACCAGTTCGCTGCCCAGTTGCTGGGTAGGTGTGGCCATGGTGGGCGTGGCTTACTGGTACTTCCGGGAGGGCCATTTTTTGCCTTCCTAAGGGTCCAGAGGCTTCCCTCGGGAGGGTGAAAACAGCATTCCCTGGGCTCTGGAGGCCCTCCAGAAGCCAGAAACAGGCCCATTTCCGGACTTCCGGTACTTCCAGAAGGCCTGTTTTTCCCCCTCCCAGAGCCTCCTTGCGGACCCTGCACTTACCTTTAGTGAAAATGGGCCGCGTGGAGACTCCTGGAAGGGGAGGGGTGGGCGGGGTCAGTCGGTCGGTTCAAATACTGGTTCAGCAAACCAGATGCAATTTTTTAAAAAATTCATATTTATATGCCGCCCTTCTCCGGAGACTCAGGGCGGCTTAAAATGTTTGGAGCACAACCCAATGTGCTCAGCAATAGCCTTCATTCCATTGTATATGCCTGCTTATTACTAAGCGACATTTTTACAAAGTCAGCTTATTGCCCCCAACAATCTTGGGTCTTCAATTTACCTACCCCAAGAGGATGGAAGGCTGAGTCAACCTTGAGGCTGGTGGGATTCAAACCTGCAGTAATTGCAGGCAGCTGAAACTAAGTGCTAGGTGTTTAATAGCCTGCACCACCAAGGCTCTTTATTAAATTTAACATCCAGTTCGCCGAACCGGTAGAATCCCACTCTTGGAGTTCCTTTAAGCCACCCTGCTACCCACAGGGTTGCTTATCAATCAGACTACCATATTAACTGACAGAACCTGGTATCGATGCTCTTCTGGAAGACTAGAAGAGTGGGGTCCTGCCTCGTCTCTGAATGTTTTAAAGAATAAGGGCAAAAGTAGAGAAGACTCTCTTCCTGGATCCCGCTGATCGAAACTCTTTCCACAACATAGCCTCCCTGCCTGATCAGGTGGATGGGACAAAGTAATTGGGATGAGACGATTCCATGAGTAGCTGGTCCTATGCCATGGAAGACTTTAAATGTAATAGCCAACACCTTGAATAGGATCCAGAAGCAAGCTGGCACCCGATGCAGTTCATGTAGCAAAGGTATTACATGAACAGATCTAAGGATGCCTAAGACTCCATCATACTGCACCAGTTGCAGCTTCTGGATACTCTTCAAGGATAGTCTGGTGTAGACTGCACTGCAGTAGTCCATCCAGGAAATGACCAGGGCATCAATGACTGAATGAAGGGCTTCTTAAGCCAAGAAAGGGCCTAACTGGTGCTCAACACAAATTGAGGGAACCCCCTCCCCCAGCAATGACTGCCACATGCTATTGAAGCAGCAGTCTTGAGAACCCTCAGATTACACATAGCTTCATCTGGGGCAGTGTAACCCTATTCAAGATCAAAAATACAGAGGAGCCTCCTATCCACAACCAAGGCCCAGTTTAAGTCTGTTGTTCCCAATCCAGATTCCCACAACCTCCAAGCACGGTGACAGAGCATCCACAGTATCACTTACTTTGCCCAGCTTGGAGATGGTATCATCCACATATCATTCCAAGGCATTGGATGATCTCACCCAGTGGCTTCATGTAGTTGTTAAAAGGAGTACTCCACAAAGAAAGGGCTACAGGCTGGACATCTTGCTCCCTATCAACACTGATTGGGACTGATCTTGAAGGAAGGAGAACTAGCACAAAACTGTGCCCCCACCTTCAACTCCTGAAGCCATTCCAAAAGGATAGTATCGAGAGTATCCAAAAGGTAAATAATATCGAGAGTTGCCAAGAGGTCAAAAAGAGCCAGGATAGATGCTTTTCCACTTCTGCCAGTTGTCCTCCAAAAGGACAACCAATACCATTTCCATCCTATATCTTCATCTGACAGCTGCCTGGAAATGGTTCAGAAAATTCATCTCAAACAAGATCATAGAATCACACATCTGGAAGATCTTAAAGGTCTTCTGGTCCAATCCTTATATTTTATAAATTCTGATAATTTATTTTCAGGCTGTATTAAAAATTGTTGAAAAATTGTATAAAAGTCTTATTAGGTCTGAAGGCCAAAATTATTCTGTGGATTTTCCCCTAAATAAGATAAATGTTGATACTGCCATTTTTTTCAGAATTGTATATTAAGGGTATTAAGAAATGCATCAGGTTTCTTAACTATATTTTCAAACTAGAACGTTTTGGATGCATGGATGGAGAAGAAATGAGCTCAGCTATGGCTGACAAACATAAAAGAAAGAACAGAGCAGAAGAGCATCTATCAATCATCACAACCAATTAATACTATTGTTGTATTTAATTATTTAATTAATGATTAATAACTATTGTATTTTGTATCAATTTCTCAGAATCTGAGCAAGATACTGAGATGGCTGAGACTGGGAAAAGAACTGGCTCCATGCATCCCAAAAGACAATGCTGCAATGAAGAGGGTTCAAGATTAAGAAAAGCTTTGGCCTATTAAAGAAAGTATTCCCACTAAGTTTCTGAAAATTTGGAGACTCCTGAAAATCCTAACTGGTTTTCCCAGTTGCAATGTATGGCTGTGAAAGCTGGACCATAAGAAAGGCTGAGCGTCAAAGAATTGAGGCCTTTGAACTATGGTTCTGGAGAAGACTCCTACAAGTCCCTTGGACTGCAAGGCAATCAAACCAGTCAATCCTAGAGGAGATCAAACCTGACTGCTCTTTAGAAGGCCAGATCCTGTAGATGAAACTCAAATACTTTGGCCACCTAATGAGAAGAAAGGACTCACTGGAGAAGAGCCTAATGCTGGGAAAGACTGAGGACAATAGAAGAAGAAGGGGACGGCAGAGAATGAGGTGGCTGGATGGAGTCACTGAAGCAGACGGTGTGAGCTTAAATGGACTCCAGAAGATGATAGAGGAAAGGAAGGCCTGGAGGAACATCGTCCATGGGGTCGCAATGGGTCGGACACAACTTCGCAACTAACAACCAAAAATCCTAACTATCTCTGAATTTTCAAAGAAAGATGCACCAAATTTCTGTAAAGAGCTGTCCATAGTACTACTTTCCATCTAAGTGCCAATAAACCTTCCTGACGCCTTTAATTCATAATTGAATGTCATAACAAATCATGACCCAATTTTGGCCAATTCCCTTTTTATTTAATTCAGATTTTTACTTTTTTTATTTATTTAAAAGATTTATGTAGCCACTTCTATTATGAACTACAACCCTGAGCAGTTGATAAAACAACAACAGTAAAAATAAAACCTCATGGCTTCGCAGGGCAATGCTCTGCACAATATACCACCTTGCTAGGTTCCAGTCTCATTCTAGTGTTTGTGTAAAATGTTAATATCTGATTCAGCTTTCATTATAACTAGTAAAGGAGATCGATGTTCTGCATAGATTACTCCTTTGGGTAACTTTTAACTACGGTGAACTTTCAAACTTATGTCCTTCTATACAACTTCTACACTGAGGAATGAGAAGTTCTGACATCTAAATTCAGTTTTTACACTGACCTGGTACCAAATGCCTTCTTGATGGCATTTAGCATCAAATAAGTATCACAGATAAACTTTAATTCTTTTTTATACATGTTGTTCTATATTTTTTATTTTATTTTTAATTTTATTTTAAATGTTTCTAAGCCAGCTACTGTATTTAACATACAGATGAAACAAGAATTTATTGTTTAGTCAATTACTTTTCCAACTTTTTTGTGACCATTGACACCATTTTCCTAAGATTGTCTGCCAGCAATAGCTTCTTTGAGTTAATGCAAATTCCTGCTTGAGTCATCAGTAATGGTACCTAGTAGCCTTATCTTCCATTGGCCTCTTTTTAAGATACTTTTTTTTTTGAGTCGTCATACTTTTTATAATGACTCTTGCTTCATTTTATGCGGCCAAAATGTTTAAACATCACCTTCTTTATTATCAGCGATGTGATGGCTCAGCGTTTACAATGATGAGTTTGTCAGCTGGAAAGATGACATCCCAGGTCTGAGATCCGAGTGTTGTGTGACAGGTTGAATACCTGTCTTCACCTAGCTTCTGCCTGTCTACTTGCAAATGCAAGTAGACACACAGGTAACACTTTGGTGGCGAGGAAACAGCACTCCACAATGTCATGCTGGCCACATGACCACCGAAATATCTTCACACAACGCTGGCTCATGGCCTCGAAATGGAGGTGAGCACCACCCCCTATAACGGGCAATGACCTAGCAGAGTAAAATCTTGCAAGGGCTCTTTTCTTTTCCTTTTCTTTATTATTACATCTTCCAATAATCAAATTGATTTTCCTTCATTAACTATTGAATCATTTGTTCTTCTCACAGCCCACGATATTCTCAACTATCTGTCCTACATTATCATTCAAGTGATCAGCTTATTTTCATGTTAGTAATACAGTTTTCACAACCGTAAGTAGGTTTGTGTTACAGCGTGATGTTGCTGCACTGCATTTTTATATTATATCAAATAGAACAGTAGTCTTTCTCCCAAATAACAGGCATCTCTATTTCATAAACACCTTAACTAAATGGCTACATTTATTAATTAACTGAATGAATAAATGTTTATTTGCAAACTTAGAATTATTCACAACCAACAAGAATATGTTAAAAATCCACATTACGAACTAGTGTAATCTATACAAAATTCTGCATATATAAATGTATAAAAATTGTTTATAGCTTACCAGTATTATGTCCATTTTTTCCCTCTGAATGTTGTGTAAGATCAATTGTCCTATCAATCTGAAAGATTTTTAAGTCTTCAACATCTAAGGCAATATCTCCCCAAAAGACAGCTTTAAATACAAAAAGAAAGCTTAATATAAATATATTTAAAGTAATATCACACAAATTTTTATTTGAAGTCTATGACTATAATCAATTATAGAACTTTAAGGATAATTTGATATATTGAAATCAAGGATCTTTGCTTGCTTAAAGTTTCTTGCAAATGTCATTACTGTGAAAGACTTTATAATACACAAATTATACAGTTTAAATGCTGCAGTGTTGCAGAAGTCTTTATTGTTATACTGACTTTGAAAGTAGGTATTCTAAATATAATATTCTATACAATATTGAATATTTGAGGATAGGAAGTTAAGGATAAAAACCATTAAGAGAGAAAAATAAATGATTAAAACACTATATGGCTATTTAGAAAAGGGACACCATAGAAATATAATTCTCAATTTCTCTACTGTTCCTTGGTAAAATAAATATTTCCCAATGATTAAAAATATGTTATCCTTTTTTCTATTCAACAGGAAACATTTTGTTCTTAAAATATGTAAGTTTTAACATTTTAAATTTCACCATGTATTCTGTCACAAATATATTTTCAACAAGTTTGCTTTACTATGCAATATTGTTTCAACATGGAAAGGTTTATCAATGTTAGCCCTACCAATCTGTCAGCAGAAGAAACACTTTTCTCACCTTGTATCATTAAAAGATGTTTATTGTATATTAAATATTGTAATTACACTTTAGGTATGGTCCCATCTCTAGATGTGGATGCAGGAAAATTTAATTGCTTGGTGTGTAAAAAACAAAATGTCAAAGAAATCTTTGAATGACCATATCTTACCAGATGATGATGATGATGATTATTATTATACCAGAAAGTTCTGATATATTTACATACAGTATATCAAAGATATCTCTGTACAGCTTGAGGATGCAATAAAAAACTGTCTTTCATTGTGGACAAATGTTAACAGTAGAGAAAGAACTTCAACACTGTTTGGAACATTAGTAGATATATTTTAAACTAACAGATTTTTAAGTTAGAATTTCCAACATTATTATCAATTTTGAATCAAGTTTAGATTATCCCATGCTGTTTCCATTTCCCACATTTTTAATATTCAGTTGACATCCACACAATTTGCATATACAATAAAAATTAAATACCAGTAGGAAAAATTCAACTTATTTCAACAAACAATTATTCTTCCAGCTACAATTTTATGGCACTCTCTTAAACATGGTTATTCACATGCAAGCTCAATGCATTATACAGTTATCTTCTGCAACTTAATGGGGGTTATTGTCACTTTTTTTCTTCCATACCTACATCACAATCTATTCCTGAAGAGTCTACACCAGAGGTGGTATTCAGCAGGTTCTGACCAGTTCTGGAGAACCGGTAGCGGAAATTTTGAGTAGTTTGGAGAACTGGCAAATCCTACCTCTGACAGGCCCCGCCCCCATCTATTCTCTGCCTCCCGAATTCCAGCTGATTGGCTGGATCTTCTTTGGTTGCCCTGCACAGGAGAACGGAGCTGGAAAGCAGGTTAGTGGGGTGGGGAGGGAATGGGATTTTGCAGTAACCTTCCCCCAGGAGTGGGGTGGGAATGGAGATTTTACGGTATCTTTCCCTTACCACGCCCACCAAGCCACACCCACCAAGCCACACCATGCCCACTAAGCCATGCCCACAGAACCAGTAGTAAAATTTTTGAATCCCACCACTGGTTTACACGCTTTTACAGCACATTTTCAGATGAATGAATGAATATTTTTGAGAAGGCTAGTGTAGGAGACAAATAGAGAATGGGCAGAATTTAGTGAATCATCAGCCTGGAGTCGTTACATTCCCACAAACATTCTAAGTCCAATCCCTCTTGAATTCTGTTGACCCTCATTTACCACCAATTTTCCTCTTAATGTTAATTGACTATATTCTTGTTTACAGGCTTGAACAGTAAAATTTTCTTCTTGCAACTTAACGTATGATCCTGATTCTTTGCATCTGACAGCAGGGGGTTGCAGGAAAGACATATTTGGACCTCATCTGTGGAACTATCACTTGTACTCTACGTATATTAAATCTGTTTAGAAATTGAGTTGTACAACATGTAGTGCAACTTGTGACAAAAGTGAGCACAAGCTGTTTTGAAATGCATGTAAAAACTGTAAATATGTATATATGACCAAGAGGGGTTAAATCCATGTTTTAAGCATAATTGCTTTGTTCCTGATTCAGAAGCAAGATACTCTGGCAATTAGTAATCAAAAACGAACGGTGAGAGGAAACTGATTTTTTTATAATCAGAGAAAGAGGAGGATAAAATGTATAGTTCAGAAAGAAAATAAGAAAGAGAAAGAAGGGTGGAAGTCAGTATGAATATAACGAAGATGAGACTGGATGAAATAGCATCATGTGCTATATATTTAATAACTTAACGCTCTTAATTTTAATTTTGCTTATATTTAGGTTTTTTGTACTTTTTTTTGTACTTTTTCATGAAAACCAATTAGACTAACTCCTTATCTCTGATACCTAATAAGAACTTAATCAAAAGGGTAGTAGAAAATGGGCGTTGGTACTTACCTGATATGCCCTTTCTCGGAGAGCTGCGACGAGCATCCAGACAGTGGGAGGTGCTTAGTCTCTCCGTTCTGATAGGCTGGGCTTTACTGAAGGACGTTCTTACTCCTCCTCTCCTCCCGTACGTCCCCCAGTTTAGCGAAGACGAAGAGCCGGCCAAACGCGCCGACAGGGAGACCTCATGCAAGCGCAAGGGCAACAGGTGAACTAACAAAAAAGGTCGGAACAGGAAGAACTCACCCCAGACGGGAAAAAGAGAGAGAAGGGAGGGGCTGGATGTTCGTCGCAGCTCTCCGAGAAAGGGCGTATCAGGTAAGTACCAACACCCATTCTCCAGCGAGCTGCTCCGAGCATCCAGACAGTGGGACATACCAAAGCTAGGCCTGTCCTACGGGAGGGACTCCGTCTGGGCCGAAGACACCCCCCGATCCAAGTGGACCCTCTGCAACACTCATCTACCAAAAGAAGCGTCCGCAGAAGCAAAGACGTCAACCTTGTAATGCTGGACAAAAGGCGATGGAGAGACCCAGGTAGCTGCCCTGCAGATATCGGTGATAGGAGCCTGCGTGGCCCAGGCAGCGGACGTAGCTGCACTCCTAATAGAGTGGGCAGTGATCCCAGAAGGCACCGGCAGGGACTGGGAGATATAGGCCTTCGCAATTGTGGCCCGCAACCAGCGACCAATGGTAGAGGAAGACACTTTCCATCCTTGGTTGGTGGAACCGAAGGAAACAAATAGGGCCTCAGACCTCCGAAATGGGGCCATTCTTTTAAGGTAGATTTGCAGGGCCCTGCGGACGTCCAGTCGATGCCACTGGCGTTTCAGGTCGTGAGAAGGCCGCGGACAGAAGTCCAGAAGAATCAACTCCTGTGCTCTGTGGAAGGCCAAATTGACCTTCAGCATGAAAGTCGGATCAGGACGCAACACCACCCTGTCAGCGTGGAAAATGCAGAGATCACTACGACACGACAAGGCGGCTACCTCAGAGATGCGCCGTGCTGATGTAACCGCAAGCAGAAAAACCACCTTGTATGTTAGGAATTGGAGGCTGATAGACCTCAGAGGCTCAAAAGGATCCTTAGTGAGAGATGTGAGAACCAAGGTGAGGTCCCATGTTGGGAAACGGTGCACCACAGGCGGACACAAGTTGGTCGCGCCCTGAAGGAAGGACCTGATCCGAGGGTGGTGTGAAATGGAGGAAAGACCAGGCCAATGCACGACAGATGCAATGGCTGCCACCTGTCGCTTAAGAGTGTTTGGTGAGAGGCCCTTATCTAAGCCAGCCTGAAGAAAATCCAACACCTGAGCTACCGATGGAAGAAACGGATCGGCTTCGTGAGAGAGACACCAGGTAGAGAAGGACTTCCAGGAGGCCTCGTATATCCTGGCAGTGGAAGGCCGGCGAGCCGCCTGGATGGTGGTGATGACCCTCAACGAGAAATTCTCCGCCCTCAAATGTTGCCGTTCAGCCTCCAAACGGCTAGTTGAAGCCACTGGGGGTCTGGGTGCAGGATCGGACCTTGGGTGAGACAAACCTTGTGATCTGGGATCCTCCAAGGTTCCTCCATGGAGAGGCTGCGAAGGTCCGCAAACCATGGCCTCCTGGGCCAGAAAGGAGCGACCAAGATCAGGGAGGCCTTCTCCGCTAAGAGTTTTTTGATTACTCTGGGTATCAGTGGAATGGGAGGGAATGCATACAACAGGCCGCGAGGCCAAGGGTAGCGAAGAGCATTGACATTCTCCACGCCTGGGGCAGGGTATCGGGACACGAACCTTGGAAGATGAGCATTCAGGGGAGAGGCAAACAGGTCCACGCTTGGGGAGCCAAATCTGAGCGTCAGCTCGTGAAACAAGTCTGGGTGAAGGTGCCACTTGGAGGGATCCACTGTTTCTCTGCTGAGCCAATCCACTTGGGTGTTGGCCATGCCAGAGATATGATCCGCCCTTATAGAACCTAGATGACATTCTGCCCAAATGCAGAGCCTCTCTGCCTCCTTCATCAGAAGAACCAAGTGAGTGCCCCCTTGCCTGTTCACGTGTGCTTTCGCCGTGACATTGTTGGTGAGAATGAGAACGTGATTGCGATGGATGTGAGGGAGAAAACTGAGGAGGGCGAGATGAATCGCTCTGAGCTCTAGCCAGTTTATACTGTTCCGCTGTTCGTCCGATGACCAGCGGCCTTGGCACGACAGAGACTGAAGATGTGTGCCCCATCCGAACAGACTGCCGTCTGTGGTAATTATGAGCCTGTCTGGATCCAGTAGCGGAGATCCTTTGTTGATGGACGGATTTCTCCACCAAAGAAGGGAGAGTCTCACTTTTATAGGCACCCGGCCCTTTGCTGCAGAATTGCTACGACCCGACCTTTGATACGGCAGGAGGAACCACTGGAGCGCCTTAACATGGAAGCAAGCCCAGGGAACAATGGAAATGGAAGAAATCAATTTACCTAACAACGTTGACAAGTCAGCTAAGATGGCCTGCCTGGAGGATCTAATACGTAGGGCCAGGCTCCTTATGCTCTCTAAGCGATCAAGGGAAAGGAAAACTTTTTCCTCAAGAGAATCAATTATTGCCCCCAGATGGATCAGCCGAGTTGACGGTAGCAGCTGGCTTTTCTTCCAATTGATGGAAAAACCATGTTGTTGTAAAACCTGCAACGTAACTTTGGTGTCCATATGGGCCTGTCTAGATCAGTGGGACAGGATTAGGATATCATCCAGATAACACTGGAGTCTGACAGGAACCCCCCTTAGGTGAGCCGCCAGCGCCACCAGAACCTTGTTGAATGTCCTCGGGGCCGAGGAAAGTCCGAAGGGAAGAGCAACATACTCATAATGACGGTTATTGTAGCAAAATCTGAGAAATTTCATGTGGGCAGGCCGAATTGGTATGTGCAGATACGCCTCTGTCAAATCAATTGAAGTTAGGTAACCCCCTCGTCTGACACCAAGGAGGATACTGAAGGGTGCTCATCTTAATTTTACGATAGACCAAAGAGCGGTTAAGCCGTTTGAGGTCCAATATCGCTCTCCAGCCCCCTGATGCCTTTGGTACAATAAAGAAAAAAGAATAGAAACCCTGTCCCTGCTGGTCCCTGGGAACCGGTTGAATGGCCCTGATGTACAGCAGATGGTTAATCGCCGACTCCATTAGGTCCCTCTTAGCGGGGACTCTAGAGATCGGGCATTGCATAAAGAAACTTGGGGGGGCAGAAAGGAATTCTAACGCTAGTCCAAAACGAATGGTGTCGCGCACCCAGGCATCAGAAGTGGACAATTCCCAGCGGTCAGCAAAGAAGCGAAGACGTCCACCTATAGGGGCTAGATCTCTTTGATCAGCGGGATCTGCGAGATCCTCGACTCGACGTCGCCTGAACACTCTCTTGCCCTGACCCCCCCTTCGACTTCTGTCTGAGAAATCCGACCTGTCTGACTGTTGGTTGCCCCTGTACCCCGATCCCCTGAGACTCCTGGATGAAAAAGGGGTCTGGAAGTAGGGACGGGAGGGGCCCCTGCGAAAGGGCTGAGGGAACCTGTTGTCAGAACGCGAAGGAGGAGGGAGGATTTTACGTTTGTTCCTGGTCTCTATTAATAAAGGATCTAGGGCAGGACCAAACAATTTAGTGGCCGACACAGGGGAGGAAACTAGTTTCCATTTGTTCTTACTGTCGGCTGCCAATGCTTCAGCCACAGTAGTCTATGGGCAGTGACCTGTGAGGCAATGGCCCTGGCTGAAAACTTAACGGCATGGAAGGTAGCGTCGGCGGAGAATTCAGTAGCTGCAATTAGTTTTGCTACGTCCTGGTGGGCCCTAATGTTGGAACTTGGGATGGTATCCCTCAGGTGGCGGAGCCACCTGAGAGATGCCCTAGTGAAAAAAGATGCTGCCATGGCTGCCTTGATGGCCCAGGCATCTGCTTGGTGGGCTTTATGGAGGGCGATCTCGGCCTTCTTGTCGTCTGACTTTAGGGCATCCTCTGCCTCAGTGGGAACAGTGGAAGAGGAGGCTAGGGCTATCACCGGTTCATCGACCTCGGGGGTGCCCAAATTCTTAGTGAATTCTGGATCTAGATTGAAAAAATTTTTATCAAAATTTGAAGGGGCCGGGAAGGATGATGCTGACAACCAGTGTTTGTGGAGGAGGTCGGAGAACATTTTGGGGACCGGAATGACATCCTCCTCATTAACTAGCTGAGAGAAGACGAGATCCTCCTCAACCTCAGAATCTGCAGGATGTGGGACTGAGGGGGACCTCGGAATGCAGGCTGTGATTTTTGCCTTGGAAAGAAGGGACTTGAACAACTGTGGTTGGAAGAGGCCCGTGAAAGTTGGTTGGTCCGGTTTTACATCCTCGTCATCGGACATTCCTCTATCCATGGATGGGAACCCAAGGGGGTCCTCACTCTGCTGAACAGAGACTGAGTCAATCTGTGCGAGGGGGTCCACTTCTTCCCCTTCCTCCTGATCTGGATTGAGATGAGGATGAAATCCTCTGAATTGAGATACCTGGGAAACGACGGAATGTGCTCTGACCGAGGACCTCACGGAGCGCGAGTCACCTTCTGATCTGAGTGCATGTCTGGCTGCAAGAAACTGTTGAACCCCTGCTGCGATTCCCCTAGAAATCGCCAGTTCCATCCACGCCTTCATGGTCTCAGGAACCTCCTCTGGGAGGAATTCTTCCTGGCGCAATCCAGCCGCCGTAGGGGTGAAGGTTGCTTCCGGCGCACTCCTTGAATGACGTGCGCTTGATATGACTGAGGGGCTAGGTCTGGGAGACGTGGAGGGGTCTAAATGCCTAGGGGATGGAAGGGGTTGGGGAGGAGGGGTGGGGTCCGGGAGCTGAGCTGTCCCAACAGAACCCTTGGTATTCTTCTGTATTTGTTTCTCCAGTGCCTTCTGGCGCCTGGATGCCTCCTTTTGCGCGGCCTTAGAAGGGCCTTTAGGCCTATCAGATTTGTTTAGGCCATGCGACTTGTCGCCACCCCTACTTGCCATTTTTTTTTGGTAAGGGTATCTCAGAAAAACACAAACAGTGTAAGAATTATGGATATAATTATGGAGTAATAATGGTGGCTGCCTGGATGGTTGGCACGTCCGGGGTCCCGCTCCAGCACCTGGGCAAGGCACCCCAAGAAAAAAAAACATTCCCCTTTTGACCTGAATAGAGGCTCCTGTGTGAGCAATATGTATTACAATTATTGTTATTACCCAATATTGTGAGATACCCACAAATAACAGAAAAAGGAAGCCTCAGAAATAGAATCAATGGATGCCAATTGAGAACTTAATTATAGGGCAGACAAATAATTAGGCCCTTATCAACAGCTCCCGCAGGCCCAGTCCTGGGAATTAGTTGATAATATTGATTGCTGTGCTGATAAAAGACAATCGCACCTGTGAGAGTGCCAACAAGATTGAAGTCCACCCAGACAAAAAACACAAGGTCTGCAGAGGACTAGAATGAGCCCTGGGCCCTTTCACAGAGGGCGCCTGGGGAGGAAATAGGTAGAAATAATAACAACAATCCTCTCACAGGGGAATGGAATAATCCAGGCAGGGGCCTCACGAAGCCTCGTGGGAACGCCCTGCAATGATAGGAAGTGCGCACTTGCAAGCCACAACTTCCCACAGAAAAAACGGTGCTAATTGCTCCTCGGCGCCAGCACAGCTTGCCGCTTGGCATCGTTTGCAAGTGGAGCAGCAGAAACGGGGGAATCGGGACTCCTGCGCCCCTACCCCCAGCGTTCTCAGTGGGGAGGATTCAGGGAATCTAAGGGTTAACCCCCGAAGAAACAGGGGCTAATTGTGTTCTTGAAGGAACGGCAAGTGGGGGAAAGGAGAATGCAAGGCTGGGGGAAGAGAGGAAAGCGAAACTAAAGCCTCTCCCCTGAAACCGCTGAAAACGGCTGGAGCCGCAAATAAGCCTGCCAACTGCTGAGATTACTCGCAGTCAGCTCCTGGAGGCAACAGAAACAATTTAGAAGCCAAATTTGAATAGAGAGGGAATTTGAGAAGAAGCCAATTGAAGAATAGATAATACCTCAAGATTTTTCCTGCTCCGACCAACAAAGGCTGCCTAACCGAACCAAAGGCTGAGCTAAACTGGGGGACGTGTGGGAGGAGAGGAGGAGTAAGAACGTCCTTAAGTAAAGCCCAGACTATCAGAACGGAGAGACTAAGCACCTCCCACTGTCTGGATGCTCGGAGCAGCTCGCTGGAGAATGAATTGTTGACAATGGAATTTATGGAAAAATAAATTGAGGCTGGTGAGATTAAGATTGTGGAATGAGGGCTGTAATTTAAAAGTGTAATTAAAATGTAACTCTGGGACTGAAACATTCAATGAGATAGTTATCTGGCAGGGTGAAGAGGAAGCCTCAGATAAATATTCTATGTGGCTCCAGAGTCAAGCCAAAGAATTAGGGAATGTACCTACCATGAAAAGCATGATAAATTTCATATACAGAAAAATGATACAGGTTTCTTGAAAGTCAGTTATTGCAAAGACTTACCCTTTCAAAATTTCTACCACAATTATTACTTTCTGATCATGAGCACTAGCATCATCCCTGGAATATATTTAGCTGCAATTTTTCTAATGTCTTCAAAATGTACATTGTACAATACTCTTCAGAGTTACTTTACTGATAGAAGTTATAAACTCTTCAGTGTGACTTCTTACCTTCAACCCTCTTCTGCCCAACAGTAGATCCTTACAGTGTAGATACATAGACATGGACAGGGAAACTTTCACCCCTAAAATATCAGTTTAATTGTGTGGTTTTCATTATAGTATATTACTTTGGTATGTATTAGCAGTAATGTTATTATAATAACCTAGAACACTCCATAATGACAATACCTATGGCTTAAGTTATCTGATTTTCTGTTACTCAACAATCTCTACATTTGCTGATAATTATATTCTCTGCTTAAAAATGTGAGTAACATTGACATTGATTTTGCAAAGGAAAGCAATAACCCAGAAGAATAAATCAAGCCAAATATGTCTTCAGTCTCTTTTACTTTTTTGAAATGAACTGTAGTTCAGCATTCCAATTTGACAGGCACATTGCACGAAGTGTAAAAACCTGATATTGAAATACAAAACAGGCAACAAGCCAGATAGTACTGGGAGGCAGAACAATTATATAGCAATTTAACTCTTTTTAAATTTGGAATGAATGTAAAATGATGAAATCAAGCACATGTCCAGGCTTGTCAGCAACCCAGGAACAATGAATTATTTATATATTTTCATTAAAAAAACTTTAGGTAATCTATCAACATACTTACACTGCAGGGTTGCTAAGCTATCAATCCATTTTGTTGGATTGATACAATTTTGAAGAACGTAATTCTTTTTTCCAGCTCACTATTTTAAAGGACTACATAAACCACTCCACAGGGATACTTTGCATGGCAAAAACACACATAATTGTTTTATGAATAAATTAATAAGTAAATTGTACACCATGACACTTTCTACCTACTTTAAAAGAAACTTCACTTTTCTGTTTACTTCTATTTAAGTCAGATTGTTCTATGTCTTAAATCTAGTTCTCAAACATTTTATAAATGTATAAACAGCAAAGAAAGTTCAGTAACAAATAATAACCTTTTCCAACTGGTCTAATCCATTCTTCCCCTATAGTTGCCCTCCAGATGTGTTGGTTGAGTGATCTGGGAAGCTGGAATATGTAACAAAATATCAATCAGGCCATGACCCAACATAGATGACTAGTCTTGTTTCTCCTGATGGATATCAGATGCTTTTGAGATGTTTGTAGTGGGAGACATACATTTCTTCTGACATTTTTTTCTCTGCAACTAGCATTTAACTAAGGTTATTTACTAGGAGAAAGTAAGTACCAAGCAAGGGTGCTTGCATAGTGCCTTTTCCAGCTGTTTAATAAAATGTGTCTGCCAGCTAAACAAAAAGTGATTGAATTCTGTTTTTCATTTTCCACTGTTATTTTTGTTTATTCCTGAATACAGGTGCTGAAAAGGGTTTTGACTTAGCTGCTACTCAAATGTTTATTGTTGTTGGATCATCTAAATTAAACCAGTATCAGTCTTTCCAATCTTTTTAATTTTTCTAGAAACTAGGTCAATGAACCTCAAAGATAAAGTTCCTGCCTATGGTTTCAGTATGTCCTATCTGCAACATACGATAGAAATAGGGACAGTGACGACAGAGATATCAATAGCAATACCACTTAAGACTTATATACTGCTTCACAGTGCTTTACAACTCTCTCTAGGTGGTTTACAGAGTCAGCATATTGCCCCCAACAATCTGGGTCTTAATTGCCTCTCCCAGGAAAATATATTTCTCCAGGCAAACAATGAAAACAAATTTATTAAACTTATCAAGCAACAAATTATTGAACAGCTATACAACTTGCTACCAAGGTCAGCCCTATGATGAAGTATACACATTTCAGTGTTGCTTTCTTTTCTGGGCATATTAGCAAAACTTTACTATAACTTTACTATAAGTGATTATATTTAGAAGTGTAATAATAGTACAGAGTAGAAAAAATTGGGAAAAATTGTGTAATGATAATAGGCTCAATTCAGCTATACATACAATACACCATTACCAGTTTAATCAATATATGCACATAAGGCAAAGTTATACAGTATATGTCTTTGTTTTGAGAAAAAGTATTAAAATATAATAAAATATTCTGAAAACCTTTGAAATCTATAAATAAGTGGCTTACATGCATATTCTAAATCAGAAAAAACAACTATTTTAAATGAAGTATATTAATGGTGGGACAAAATTGTCTCAGCAGAGATAAACAACTACAGTCCAATGCAAATGAAATTTGTCTAAATGCCTTCTTCTTCCTATTGTCAACAACAACCTTATCAGGTGAGTTGGACTGAGAGAGAGTGACTGGTCCACAGTCACCCAACAGTATTTCGTGGCTGTGGCAGGATTAGAACACATGGTTTCCCATTTTCTAGGCAAGTCAAGGGAGTCTCTGCCCTGGTTGTTACTCCTATTGAAAAAAAAGCATGCTACTCATTGCTGTTTCACTGTTTTCCCTCTTGTCAGCTTTTCAATAAAAACAAATTTTCACTCAGCAGATCTAAGAAACAAACCAGGAAAGAACCATGTGCCATTGCTCAAGGACATTTCTGGAGTTCTCCTTACCACAGTTTCTCCTCTTCTGTTTTAATCCAGTGCTTCTTTCGGCAGCCAACATTAAGGATGGCTCTGGAGGAAGATGGAGCACTCAACATCATCCGATGTACCCCACCCCCACCCCACAATGGCATCCTGCCTCTGGCCCATTCTCATCTTTGAGGCTGCAGCAAACAAGAACAAGAGGAAGTTGATATAGCAGCAGGGATTACAAATGACTAATCATAATGACAAGAGGTAGCATGGAAGACCTGCAAGCATAAGACACAAAATAAGGAAATCCATCTCTATTTATGCCCAATTGGCCAGCACCTAATTAGCCATTCATAAACTTCAGAGAAATAAGGATTTTACAGTCTCTATCTGTAATTCTATCTTCACTCACTGGCAAATAAATTCTACTAAGCTGAGACTTTTCCCTACACAGATATATATGATATTTCATTATTAGTTTAAAAAAGTATTGCTATTACTGGGGTAGAACCTTAACAACTACATTGAATTAATTTTGTACATAGACATGTTAGTAAAAGTTTTATTAATTTAAAACTATTCTTTCCCTCTCCCCACCAAATACAAATAGAAATTGAACATATTGTTTATATTGCTTTGTGGCATTAACAACAAGCTGCAAAATAAGAATGAACAAAAAAACCCCAAACAGAAATAAACCATTATATTTAACTTGCTAATTACACAAAACATCTTCTAAAACTAGGAAACAGAAGAACCAGGAGGCTAAGCATCCATGTAAGATACAATCACGTTATACCATTCTCCCCCGAGCTGCTCCGAGCATCCAGAAGTGGGAGGTGCTCGGAGTCTCGCAGAGCAGGCTGGGCAAAATTCTACTGGGACGCTCCTCCTCTGTCACTCCACCTTAACGCCCCAGTTTTTTGCTCAGCCTCGATGCGAGTAGCTGGGTTTTTGACCGGAGCAGCGAAGATAGTCAGGAGTTGTTGGTTTTTCCTTGCTCTTAATCCCTGAGTTTTAACAGCAGGCAGTCGGGGAACGCTATTTACGCTAGCGGTCTGAGGCGGCGGCCTCAGACACTTATCTTGCGATCGCCGGGAGATCACAGAACTTTCGGCAGCACAGTAAGGGCTCATTGTTTCTGGGGGCGGCTGCAGCAGCGCCGCGTGCCTTCTTATCGGCCCGATCTCGCTCGCTTCTCGTCCCCCTGCCACCACCTGATCGCTCACCAAGCCCAATTAGGAGCGTGTGGCTGGCGTAGTGGCCCAAATTAACTGCAGCGTGCCTGGACAGTTTCCCTTCTTGGGGGCTGTGCACGCTCAGGCGCAGAGGACCACGAGGCGCGGCGCCATTTTGTCGGGCCGCAAGGAGCTGGTGAAGGCCGTCGGCAGCCAAGTGCCTCGCAGGGTTTCCCTTCTTGGGGACCGAGGCCCTTCTCCATATAAACGTGCCTCATAATTGCCCTTAAGCTTCCCTTCTTGGGGGCTCGGGTCAGCTCCCCTGATACACAGCTGCCTGACTGAGAGGCCTTTGCCATTTTAGGCTTCCCTCCTTGGGGGCCTTTTGCCAGGCCTCATTCTGCTTAGGCCAGTAAGCTCATAGTACTTCAATTGATATCTGCATAGTAAAAGTCGTGGGTAGGATACCACTATTGTCAATAGCAGCATTACTATTGTTACCAATATTAATAATAATAACAATAATAATAATAATAATAATATTATAATAAGAATAAGAATAATTATAATAATAAGAGTATTTGAAGAAAAAATACCCATTATAATGGCTAGTGATCAGGGATCTAGGACACAGATGTCTCAGTCTAACAGACCATCCCGAGCAGCTGAGAAGGACGCCCATAGACGGCACCAGGCCTTGGAGAAACTAGTGCGAAAGCGCACCAGGGAGCCCGGGCCTGATTCTCATACCAGATCCTCTTCTTCTACTCGACCTCCAAGCCCACCTCTGGTTGCCTTGGACTTATCCACTCCATCTGCGCAAAGGCCCAGGTCCACCCAAAGGTCGGGACTGGTTCCACGTAGCACCCCTGAGGCTACATTCACGCCCACAGCGGTGGGCCTGCGCCCAGAAACCGAGCTCCCAGAGGAAATTCCACCCGGACTGAGGTCATGGATGGAACTGGCAGTACAGAGGGGCATTGCTTCCAGTGTACAGCAATCTCTCCGCACCATTCAACATCCCATCGTTCCAGACTGCATGTCTCTCTCGGGCCGTTCCGTGAGTATGGTGGAATAGCAGTATCACCCGACACCCCCCCAAGGGGAGTTTTGCACACAGGGTATTCAGGACATGGGGGCCCAGGAGGATTGGATAGATCAAGAGACCAGGTCCCTTCGTGATCTTGACCAGGATCTCTCCGAAGCGGACCCTCTTGAGAGGGGGATGTCCGATGACGAAGGGATTGCCCCTGACCATCCTGTTTTCACGGGGCTCTTTAAGCCACACCTGTTCAAGTCACTCTTGTTCAAGGCAAAAAACACAGCCCGCCTTGCCAGTTCCCCCCCAGTCCAGTCTCCCGGGTCGCAGCAGGAACCAGGCGATCTGATATTCCACCAACCTACCACCGAATCAGAAGCCATCCCTGTCCCTCCCATGTTCACAGACCTAGTGGACAAACAATGGGCCCTCTCTGCCTCTTATCCTCCCCCCACAGGGCACGATAAGAGGCTCTACAACCTTGACCCCGAGTTTTCCAGACACTTAAACACTCCCGAAGTGGACGACCCCATAGCTTCCCTGGTATCCTCCTCAGTCATCCCAGGGAGGGGAGCGCTTTGAAGGCAGAGGAAAGGAGAGCTGAGATGGCCTTGCGCAGGCGCATGTTTCTGATCGTGGGCCATTAAAGGCGCCGGCGCCTCCTTTTTTATACGGTCCTCCCTCAGGTGGCTCCACCATCTCAGAGACGTAATACCACCGTCTAACACTAGGCATCAAGGCGTCGCCAAGATCATCAGCGGCCGAGTTTTCGGCAGATGCCACCTTTAGTGCTGTGAAGTTCTCCTCCCGTGCCATAGCGTCCCAAGTCTGCGCCAGGCGTCTCTTGTGGCTTCGCCATTGGCAAGCAGATGCGAGGCACAAATGGAGGCTTCGCTTCGCGCACCTATATCGGGAGAAGCTATTTGGCAAGGCCCTTGATCCTCTTCTTATTGAGACAAAATCGAAGAAGAGGATCCTCCCATCCCTGGCTAGGAGGCCGGATTTCCGACCTTCTCAGCCATTTCGTGGGGGCCCCTCTCGTTCCTTCTACCCGGGACAATATTATCCCAGGTTCCAGCGGCCCAGTACCCAGGGTCAGGGGCAACAGTCGGGCTCGCCCGACTTTGCCGTGTGGTCGACGAGGGGGCAGAATAGGCGAAAGTTCAGGGGAGCCAGTGGCAGGAACTTCCATCGTTCCAAGTGAGGAGCGGGATTTGGCACCCATATGGGGTTGTTTAAAATTTTTTGCTGACCAGTGGGAGTCCTCTACCTTGGATGCCTGGGTGAGGAATACCATCAGGTCTGGCCTGGCCCTTGAGTTCCTCTCCAGTCCACCGCAATTCTTCATGAAGTGTCCCTCCTCCAGGGACCCCACGAAGAGGGCCCTCATGCAATCCGCCATCTCCCATTTGCTGGAGATCAGGGCCATCATCCAGAAGGTCCCCTTAGGTCAACAGGGCCAGGGTTTTTATTCCCATCTCTTCGTGGTCCCGAAGAGAGTTGGCTGGAGAGCGATCTTGGATCTCAAGCGTCTCAATCGATTTTTAGTTTATCGTAAATTTAAGATGACCACACTACAGTCAATCTTACTAGGCATCAGGAGGCGTACTCACCTCCATTGATCTTACGGAGGCATATTTGCATATACCGATTCGGCCTTCTCATTACAGATTTCTCCGTTTTTGCTATAATAACATTCACTACGATGCGCCCTCCCTTTTGGTCTGGCCTCCGCCCCCAGGACTTTTACCAAGGTCCTGGCGGCTGGCCGCTCCTAAACAGACCCATTAGGCTTCATTGTTATTTGGATGACATTTTAATCTTAGCTTCATCCATTCCACAGTCCAAAGCAGACTCCCTTATCACCATTGCCACTCTTCAGAGTCATGGGTTTCTATAAACTGGGACAAGAGCCACTTGACGCCCACAACTAGGCTAATCCACCTAGGGGCGGTTCTTGATACCACACAGGGCACAGTTTTCCTCTCCCCTGACAGACAGGAAAGTAGGCTGGTACAGAAATCAGTTCTCTCCAAAGGTTCCCCTCATGCTACTTTCACAGCTATTGGGGAAGATGATCTCCTGTATATCAATAGTCCCTTGGGCCCGACTGCATGCCAGGGATCTGCAGTGGTTTCTACTGCCTTACCAGCGGTCAGGAGGGACAATTCCATGGCCGGGTTAGGTACCTCCCAGCGTTATCAGATCTTTCGCTGGTGGGCGGCAGCAATCAAAAGAGTTGTCCTTTCAGGGATCCACCGAGAGAGTGCGTCCTGACGGGCGCCAGCCTGTGCGGATGGGGGCTCACTACCTTCACCACGGCTCAGGGACAGTGGTCTCCTCTAGGCGGGCACAGGACATCAATTGGTTGGAATTGCGGCCGTCCATCTTGCCCTCGCGCAGTTTGTGTCAGCACTCGCTCCAACCGTGTTGGTGCTCACGAACAATATCACCGTCAAAGCACCTGAACAAACAAGGGGCACACACTCCAAGCCTGATCGGGAGGCAGAGAAATTGCCCGGTGGGCGAGAACTTCCCTTCCATCAGGGCGAGCACATCTCGGCGTCACCAATGTCTTGGCGGACTGGCTCAGCAGGCACGCCTTCGATCAGGCGGAATGGCAGTTGCATCCCTCATTGTTTCAGGAGGCAGTCAGAAATTCGGCCTCCCTGTGATAGACCTGTTAGCCTCTCCCGCAATACACAATTGCCGCGCTTCATCTCCCATTACCCGGTCCAAGGGCGGAGGGCGTCAATGCACTCCGCTGCCCTTGGCCATCAGGTCTCTATATGCCTTCCTCCGCTTCCAGTGATCCCGGGCTGATCCAGCGGGTTCTGGGCCGAAGAGGCGGAGGTGTTGGTGGCCCAGAAGGCCATGGTTTGCGGACCTGAGGAGATTGTCCATCCAGGATCCTTGGAGAATTCCACTCTCCATGATTTCTCTCTCTCAGGGCCCGGTTCTACACCCAGACCCGCAGTGGCTCAGCCTAGCCGTTTGGAGGTTGAGCGGCAACGTCTGAGGTCAGAGGACATTTCAGCTAGGGCAATTGAGACTATACAGGCAGCTAGGCGTCCATCAACAGTGCGCATTTACAACGCTACTTGGCTGGCCTTCTGCAAATGGTGCGCGACTGCGGGGGTTGTTCCCACCTCTCCATCTGTGGCACAGCTATTGGACTTTTTGCAGGAGGGGTTGGACAAGGGCCTATCCCCTAATACCCTACGCCGCCAGGTGGCGGCCCTGGCTTCAGTTATTTCCTTTGGGGAGTTTCGTTCAGTCTTTCAGCACCCTAGGATTCGCAGCTTTCTGCGAGGTGCCACCAATTTGCGGCCACCAGTTGTCCACCGGTACCCAACTTGGGACCTGCACAAGGTCCTGTCAGCACTCTCCAAGGCTCCATTTGAACCCTTGAGGACCATCAGTTTACAGTTGCTGACATATAAGATGGCATTTCTGATTGCAATTACATCAGCACGGAGGATTTCAGAGCTGGCAGCTTTGTCGATTCGCAAAGACCTCTGCGTGTTCCACTCGGACAGGGTAGTCCTCAGGCCTGACCCCACGTTTGTCCCTAAAGTCAACTCTTCCTTCCATAGGACTCAAGAGCTGGTCCTTCCAAATTTCTGCCCCGATCCGGGTCATCGTCTAGAGCGACAATGGCATCACCTTGATGTCGCGTCCGAGCCTTAGCATTTACATGCACCGCGCGCGCCAGGAAGATGGAGGCCCTTTTCGTCTCCTTCCTTCCCAGGTCCCAGGGCCACAAGGTGTCTTCTTCCACGGTTGGCCGTTGGCTTAGGGCCGCAATAATGAAATGTTATGAGACTCAGTCGGAGCCTGTACCAGCGGGTATCACAGCCCACTCAACCCGTAGTGCTGCAACATCGGCCGCCTGGGCCACTCAGGCCTCAATAGACGAGATATGCAGGGCGGCCACATGGTCCTCACCCTCCCCCTTCATACGAAACTATAGGGTAGACCTGTTTGCATCTGCTGAAGCTTCGTTCGGCAGGAGGGTTTTGCAGCAGGTGCATAGGGACCGAGAGTAGTTTTAGTGCCAGACGGCATCCCTCCCTGTGGACATTTCTAGCTTTGGTATGTCCCACTTCTGGATGCTCGAAGCTTCGGGGAGAAAGGCGTTGGTACCTGATCGCCCATTCTCCATGAGCTGCGAAGAGCATCCAGTCCCATCCCCTTTTCCGTCTGGGGGAGCCGTTTTCTCTGCTCCGGCCAAACCTTGTTTTTTTTTGTAATCGGGTGAAGGGTTGGCAGCTTTGCCACTGCGACTTCGCCAAAAACTGGGGCGTTAAGGTGGAATGACAGAGGAGGAGCGTCCCAGTAGAATTTTGCCCAGCCTGTTCTGCGAGACTCCGAGCACCTCCCACTTCTGGATGCTCTTCGCAGCTCATGGAGAATGGGCATATCAGGTAAGTACCAACGCCCTTTTTAGACATGCATAAATAATTGAACATAAGTAAAAGCTTAATGCTTTACAGTGAAATTAAAAAATACATTTCAGTGTGGTTCATTGAAAAATGTATAAATGTGAGAAAATTTATTGCATGCTTATTCATAATTTGCATGAATTTAACATTGAAGATTGTTTCCAGAATAGCAATAAGAATGGGAGGCAAACATTAGAGTAGAATGCTTAATGAATGGCTCAGTATTGAGCAGGGAGTAAGACAAGGTTATGTGATGTTCTGTTGGGTGTTTAATGTATTTATGGAAAAATGTATAAGTAATACTTCTGGTGACATTTGAGATGATTTGACTAGCAACATAAAGACAGGAAATAAATAAGTAAATAAATAAGTAAGTAAATAAATAAATAAAAATGAATGAATGAATGTGTACTTTTGTAGGTAAATGATGCCTGGCTATTGGCTAAGAACCCAAATGATTGGCAGGGATAGGCTGTATGCAACAAAGAGTATGTCTCTGAATATTTGCATTAATATATCAAAGACCAAGGTTACTTTTATTTGGCTGGGAAATTGCATAAGCAATAGCAAGTTATAATAAATAGAGAAAACCTAGATCAACTAGATGAATTTGTGTACTTTGGTAGAATGCTTAGTAAAGATCTGAAAATACATGGAGAAAATTTAAAACTTGTATATGCTAGCAAAAAGCTAGAAGTTTGTATGTGATTGCAAGGAATTGGTTTAAAAAAAAGAAATGAAAATGGTGTGTATAACAGCATGCTTCTGCTCACTTTTTTATATGGAAGTAAAGCTTAGTGCAGGTCAAAAGAAACAAAAATAAGACGAATGTAAATGGAATCAAGTACATAAGTATGTGTCATAAAACAAAAAAAAGGAACAAGAATGAATGAGTGAATGTGAATTGAATACACAAATGAGTAACAAATATGAAAGAAATACATTGAGATAGTTTTGGCATATAGAGAGGGTCAGATTGCAAAACAAATATATGAAGAAAAAGTGAAGGATTGAAATGCAGGGAAATAAAGTTATGTTTGGGTGAAATTGATGACATCTTGAAAAACAGAGAAGTGAGAATTCTCAGGAATGAAATGCAGGGAATGCAATGATGTGTAAATATGGAAGCAAGGATGATTTACTATGATCGAACTCCACAGAGATGTACAGTGAATGCTGTGGTGTAAACTAAGTGAAACTACATTTCCTTTTCTATTACATGTCTTTAACTTTGATACATTATTTCTTACTCATGTTCAGTACTCTGCACAATATTGCTCATCCCGAAGGAGAATAGTGTGTTTGGAATGTACATATGTATGTATGTATATGTAAGTAGCAGAAACTGCACAATAAGTTCAGATATGTGCATAGATATTGTTCTTCCATAGGTCACAGGATTTGTAACAGAATCCCATTCTGGTATTCATGAACGACCAAAGGATGACTTATGAAATGATAATTATGGAAAGGCATAATAAATGATACTAATATAAATTAGTTCAAGCTATGTTTTCTTTTCCTATTTCATGCCTTTAATTTCTTTGTTTTAGTATTTTTTACTCTTTGCTGAAGACTTCATAATGTTACTTGCCCCATAAAAGAATGGCTTTGGGGACCCATCTATGTACAGGAAGTCCTTGGGTAGTGACTACTCATTCAGTGACTATTTGAAGTTACAATGGTGCTGAATGAGTGGTACTTACTACTGGTTCCACAATAAAATCGGTGGGGAGGACATCAGGGCAGGTTTATAGGTTCTGTTCCTGCCAGTTTTTCCTCTCAAAAAGCTCTGTTATGGAGTATGAGACCCAGGGATCTTGTAGTCTGGAGCACAACCCTGCGTAGCCATGTTTATATCTTGCAGCAGCAGCTCTCCCAGCCTACATGCACTTGCAACTTCCAACAAACATTGACTTGATTTGTGGGAAGTCAGCAGGAGGTTGCAAGTCACAGTCACATGAGGTCCTTGTTTAATGACCTGTGATCCTCACTTAATGATAGCAAGAAGGACTGCTAGGAGGGCATTGTTAAGCAGTGTGGTCATGTGACATTGAACTTTATGATCGCATTGCTTAGCAATGCAAATTCTGGTCTCAATTACCATAATTAAGCAAGAACTACCCATACTTCTAATTTGGTGCTATATTAATATGGGGTGGGATGTCGCTATACAAGTTCCAGTTGTGGTGGGAATATAAAAACTTGTTGAAAATAATTGAGACTCAGGAAGCACAAACAGAAGCAAATTAATGAATGCAAATATGGCTTCAGGGAAGAGAATGTTCTTTACATCTTGTTCTAGCATAATTGACCTTCTGTAGCATGCATGGAGGCCTCAGAAAGAGGGCAGGAGTTGCACAGGCTGCCTATGATTTGACTTTAAAGTTTGTTATGACCTTGAGCTATGTTCTTGTTTGACAGCACTTAACAAAAGCACATTTGATGTAACATTAGACTTTCAAATCCCCCTCCAAGAACAAAATGTTCCTTTAATATATTGTTAAATCTAGAAATTAGACGACATCAATGGAGACATGACGGTCTTAACTTTAAAAGTAGCATGACAAAAAAGCATCTCACAGAAAGATTTCACCATTATTCTTTTCTCCTTGCGACGAAAATAAAATACTCTGTCAGAATGAAAAGTTCTCTGGAGTGTGGTTCCTTAATTATTTTTCTTATGCTGGAAAGGAAACTTTTCTGCTCCTGAAAAAACAGGTGGGGATGAACAATAAATCTCTTAATGTACCAAAAAAAATGGTGTAATGTGCAAACTAATGCTATTATGCCCCCTATAATCCTATAACTTTTCTGCAACATATATTTGTGCTGATTTGTTAGAAAATAGTATTTTTGCTATTGTGCCGTTAGTGTAAAATTAGCACAAAGGCAGAATCAATGTACTGTAATCACATGCAAAAAAACCATTTCTGTCATAATAGAGCTACTACAGCCACACAGTCTGACGTAGTAACCATAGAAGATAGTAGTTATCTAGATATGTCCAGCCCATAGTTATTCTAAAGTCTGGTTGCCCAAAAGATTTTCCATGAATACAGTTGTTCATGTTGGTCATAGCTAGAACTCTGCTTGATTATTTAAAAAAAACCAGTTTCTTCCCCAGTCTGCAAGCACATAAAATCATCCTATTGCTTAAAAGCAAATAATAATTCATTTGTAGTATTGACAGTAGTAAAATGTTTTCTTTTGAAACTTCTTTCACAGATCCAAGATCTTCATAGACATCAATGATCAATAACATTATTCTGTATGGCCCAGACTTATAAGGGTCAAGACTTGCTTTTTTCCCTTTTTTTTACATCAATCAAATAGTCTGGTTTTCATAAATTTGTCTTCTGTAGTGTCTTTGTGCAAATTGCTTTTCCCAGGATATCAGCTAGTGTCTTAATTGCTATTTGTTTAGTTGCTAATGTATGGGCTATTTTGTTAAACAACTTTCCTTCCTGTACCATTTTGTTGGTTTTAAAGCAACTTATTATACTTCACATTCTATAACTAATTGTATTATCTGTTTAATTCTATATTTGAGGTAGTAAAATATCACTTTGCTATATAATAGATTAAAATATTTCAATAATAATTTCTGTTTTTACTGAGTTTATGCTGTATTATGAACAATGACAAAGTTTTTGTTTATTCAATGTAGCTATACTTGCAGGCTGTTCTTACCAGGAAATTATCAAAATAGCTTAAAATTTGCAGTGAATTATAAGATAGCCTAACACTCAAAAAAAGTATAAAATTAAAATGAATTAAACACTAAATATTTTCAGAAATAAAATGATATTTTGAGGCTCTTGCAGGAGCATTAAAGAAACCAATCTCCGGCTGGTTCTATAATATCCGTACTAATCAAAATACTATTCTAATACTATTTAAATTTATTGTTTTGAGATTTACTATAATATTAATATTTTTATGTTCTCATTTGTAAACTCACTACAGATACATAATGGTAGCTTTATATAAACACTGAAAATGAATTAAGGAATAAGTCTGCCTGTTGCTGAAGTCATTCAGTAATTCAAGTAACTCTTTAGGATAGAACTGTGGATAGATATTCCACAGTTCAGATGCCACCATTTCATGGTTAAACTTTCACCATACTAGAGAAGAATTTATGTAAAAATCTTGAGATTCAGTTCAGTGCATATGAGGAGGTTTTCTCTTTTCTCTTAGTCTAGTGGGAAGTCCCGTAGTTATTTGAGCTTCATTGTAATTGCCTTTTGTGATATGCTTTCTTTCACTATAGGTATATAGTTTATATGTCCAATATATCTAATGTCTAATGATACTTAAATTATCATAGCTGGCAAATTAAGGATGTATCAGTGAATTTTTCCCATGTCTATTTTACTATTTCTTCCACAAGTTCTATGTGTGTTAATGGAAGTAGTCAAATAGATAATGGAATCTTTCACAAAATTGGAATGGATGCCACAATGGAGAAGTATTAAGTGCTGGATCTCCAGATATAGATCTAAGGTTCCATAATCCAAAAGATTATGTGTAGTATGCCTAACCAAATTCTAAACCCTTTCAGCAAAAGGAGGATAAATTTTTGAACTTGGGTCATTTTGAACTACAGTAAGTGCCCGTGTGAGGACTATCAGAGCTGGAACTTTCCTTATAGTTTAAAAGTCCTAGATACCAAGCCACAACATATACTATAGTCGGTAGAGGCAGGCAACTACTACTTCCAGAATAAAGAATGGTCTTTGAGGAACACACTGTCCTTTTTGCCCTTTTCTTGCCACTAGAAAGGACGAGTAGCAGTTCAGTGACTTCTCCCTTCGTTATGGAAATAAGACTGATAGAGTAATCAGGATGCTACATATGGAGCTTTTTAAATTACTGCTCTTCATTTCTTTGTTAACCTTCATTATTCCTGAAGATTTTTAAGTCACAAAAATGACATTCTTAATATGTAGAATTAAAAAAAAGGAAATATGAAAAATACTTTTTTCCTTGTCAATAAGCCTTTACCCTTTAAACCAGTTATCTTAGTTTCTGCTCTAAGTATTTTAATTGAAGATTAACTATTGTTAAAGAGTATACAAATTTAGGCAGGGTCCATTTGAAATATTAAAATAGGCCACAACAAAAGGTAAGAATGGGGTAGTCTTTCTATTTTAATTCAAAATTGCTAAGCATACTTACCTTTCTGGCAAGTCAGTAGGCTGCTCTTAAGATTCTGTGAGCACTTTTTAAACTGATAATTATAACTAAAATATATATTTTCCCAACAATAAGTTTAGTGTATTCAATAAATGATGGAAGAAAGGTGCATACATTATTCCTATCATAATGTAAGCCCTTGTTTAATTTGTTAAATACAGAACCTACTTTTGTGAAAAATATGGACTTTTTCATAGCTGGCAGCATCTAACTAAATTGGCTGAAAGATGAGACAATATCATATCTGGTTATTGGATGGCAGATAAGTCGGAGATCCCAGGGTTGCAGCTAGATTCAATTATTACACACACACACACACACACTTCATAAAGAAGGCCCTGCCAAACCATTTCCATGTTGTGACCTAGAAAACAATATGTTTGCTTCCATGCTATCATCCAGAGTTTTGCTCAAATCAAGGAAGACTTTATCCATAAATATTTTTGCTATTATAATATACCTGTAGTAAACAATTGGCAGACAATTAGATAATTCCAATATGAAGACAAGATGCAGTAGAAAAATAAAGGCTTCATTACCTGTGTCACATG